>OX596031.1:56583737-57126004 GCA_951394125.1 Epistrophe eligans
TTTTTGAACAACTTTAAGTCAAAAATGTTTCAACGTTGATTTTTTGACCAAACAAAATTTTAAATCGGTTTTTATTTTCGATCTGATTTCAATTAATGTGAGAAAATGTTTGACCAATTTTCTAGATAGTTCAAAATTGTAGAACTTTAACTGTTTTACCAAACACATATCGGAACAGCTTTTATTTTCGATTTTTATTTTTTTTTAATAACTTTTATCTTAAAATTCTCAAACTCTAAAAAAATGGAACCAGGCTTTTTTTATTTACAAAAAAAAAACATAGAATTCTTACCATTTTAACCTCACAAAATTACTCGATTAGGTCAAAATAGAATTCAGTTAAAAAACCCAAAATTTCCTTCTCCTCATTTATTATGACATTTTATAAAAAAGATTCTTTTATAATTCTCATGTTTTGAATCGATTTCGCCAAGTTTCATGAGTGGATTTTTCCGAATATTTTTTTTTTAATTTTACATTAAGAAAAACATTTAAAAAGTCCTAAACAGCTAGTTCATTGTTTTTTACGAATTACTTATATGTAGGTAATATTAAATAATTTGACATGACAAATTGATATAATATTTACATTTTTCTTTCTATCGTTTTCTTTATTTTATTTTAATAATGACAGCATTTTAAAACAAAAAAGTCGTTCAAACAAAATGTGTAGACAATAATTTTTTTTTATATTTTGTATATTTCTATTTTTGTGTACCTACATTATGTACCCACTCATAGAAATAATAACAAAATTGACCTTGTTCTTGACTTTTCGTATAAATGAATACAATCGCAAGTAAAATTCTTATCATTGAGTTGTATGTATAACAAAGTCACGCGAGAGCTTTATAAACAAACATAACTGAATTAATTGTTTATTTTGTAATTCAAATTATTATAGACTCATGATCGAAAATACAAGAAAAGGTTCTTTTTTAAATATAAAATAGATGCATGCGCTCGATCTGTTAGTAGATTTTTATATTTGAGTCATTCAAACTCGAAATTTGTAATTTGTGTGAAGAGACAATTATAAATAATGAAATTCCTATGATGCTGAAGTTAATGATGTAACAAATTTAATTAAATAGGTATAATCAAATAACGTAGGTAGATAAAAAAAAAGTGTGAGTGCCGGGACTCACGGTTAACATCAAATTAGACGCTGTTTAGATTAGAAGGATTGAGTCTGGTAGCACGGCAGTTGATTGGCCAGAGAAGTCTGGGGTGAGGATTCTCATGAGCCGCGAAGAAAACACAAAAACAGCACTCATGAGTCCCATACATACATCAACCTATGGTAACGTGTAACAGCACAACGTAATTTGCTACAGAAATTTTCACTTTTTTAGTTTACCATACCCCTGCAAAGATGTTTACACATCATGAAAAAAAAAAAAAAAAAAAACATTATATTAAACGAAATATCAGGGGAATATCTGTTTTTATTCTACGACTTTCAATTAACTAGAAGTGAAAACAAATAAAGCACAAAAATACATTTTAATCGGCACTTTTGCACATATTTTAATTAGAGGGTGGATTCTTTAGGTACAGTCCAAAAATTTATGGCGTCGTATGTATTAAAATATCAATCTCAAAAAGTGTGAAGGCAAGAAATATTCAACTTGCAATTTTTGAATAAATATTTCTTCTAAATCTAAATCCGAGTGAATGAAGAAAGCGCCTATACGATGGGGTTTTCTAAAATCACTTAAATCAAAATATGAAATTACTGCCACTACCTGACACTGTTGAACCTAAAACAGCAAATAGAATTTTAAAATTGCAAGTTGAATTTAGAAATATAAATTGATTTAAATCAGTTTGAAAAATAAATAAGTTGAAATTTTGGGGAGGGGGAAGTGCTCAAAGGAGGAATATGTCAACTTTTTGCTATACTTCAGGCTAATAGAGGAATACTCAAATACTCAAAAAATAAAAAAAAAACTCAAATTCATTCTTTTGTAAAACTTTGGCAGTACGAATGATTATATCTCCTTCAAAGCACCACCCCCCCCCCACCCTCACCTAAAACTCTTGACGAAAATCTAATGATTTTAAGTGCAGAACCCAGTATCAATGCCTTATTATTTTTTTTTCGAAATTAGGGCTTTAAAATTTAAGTCGGAATATTCTTCAGTTATTTTACAACTGTCAAAATTCCTAATCTAACTTTAGAATTAAAAACAGCTGCGACTAGACAAAAATAATAAAATTTTTGATAACTATTTTGACGATTGCCAAATTGGGATAGTCAAAATTGTCAAAATTTCTATAAAACTTGAAAAGAAAGATATTAATATCACAAATATGCAGGAATAGTTCAAAAATCATTTTTTCAAATCTTTTCGAAATATTCAACAAAATATAATAGGTTAATTTTGGTACAAAATAGATTTCAGACATTATTTTAAATTGACTAAATTCTTAACTTAGATAGTAATTTTCTTCGTAGCACCTAAATTTTTGAATTGACATTCCGCAGCATTTCAAATTTTGTTAAAAAATTCGAACTAAAAAATCAATTTAAATAAATGCGTATATTATAAGATGATGAAGAGTGATTTTTTGAATTCGCTATTTTGAAAAATTAAATTAAGCAATTTTGACTCTAGATTCAGCGTCCTTATTCTCTAAATTATTAAGTGTTTCAAATTTCATACATTTTCATCAAAGTTGACTTGAGATTTGGTACGCTCCAATAAATTTTTATATTGAAATTTTTATATAAAAATTTGAGAGCGTAACACCATCTATTGGCAATTCCATTTTCGTGGCAGACAATATTAGCCGATTTACTTATCCTAAGAATCAATAGATATTTTCACTTTCCCATACAAATTGGGATTTTCAGATATCGTCACCATTCACCCCTAAAAATATGCAATTTCGGGCTTTCACGATTTTCTGCCCTTTCTGGTCGAAATTTCCAATTTTTGGTTTCTTAATTCTCACTTGGTTGAATACGAATCCAACAAAAAAAATCCCCATGCAAATTGGACGATGCAAACCCGAGTTACAATAAAACGAATTATTTTTTTAAATGTTTAGATTATTACAATTAATAGTCAATAAAAAAATACTAGCCTCGAATAAAAAATTAAAAAAAACTAAAACCGCAACAAATTTACGAGAGTCACATTTAAAAAGTCATAAAATTTCAAAGTGTCAAGAATTAAAGCTATAATTAATTATAAAAACAAAAGTGACTTTTTTAAAATTAAATATGCAATAAAATGGGTTTATTGACGTGCTATATATTTCATTTGATTCAAATAATTTTATTACTCTCTTTACAAACAAACAAAAAATGAATAAGTTTTGAATTTCTTTTTTTATTATCATAGCCCATTAAATATAAAATTATCGAAATCATTCAGGTTCTGGTTAAATTTTTGTTAAATTTACTATAACAATTAATTGTTGATAAAATGTATTTTAATTTTTTTTTTTTTGTAAAGCATAAGTTTCTTGTTTCTGGTGGCTGTATTCTAAAGTCATCAACCCGATTCAGTTCACTTAGTCTTTTTGATTAATATTCCTAGAACTTGATTTCAAACCTGCGGACTGAGCAACTACTTCAACAAAGTTCAAAAACCCCTTTAAATCCCAAACAAAATGAAGCTTAAGATCAAGAACTGTGACCAAGCTACGTGCTTATGCAATGTCCCATAGAGGCGTCATATAAATTAACATTAAAGTGTTGAACAAATTGCTACTGCAATCCTACCGACTTTTCAAATCAAACCTATCATTAGATACAATAGATATTATGCATTTACATAGGTAGGTTCTCGAACTAATGACGGAAGCTTCTTTTCATTCATCAACAAAAGCTTGCAAGTCTAACAATAAGTCGACGGCCATTTCTATACAGAATACATTCAGACTTTAATGCTATAATGGGATGCACTTGATGCACCAGGTTGATCATTAACAACAGAGCCAACAATAAAAAAGAAACTTGCAATTGCGTGCAATTTAACAGAATAATTTACATCAAAGTAGTCGTTCAGTTACGCGAGAGAGTTTAATGTCTGATGAATTAATTTTTTTCTTGCAACATTTTTCACACAAACATTTTTTTTCATTTAAGTCATTTGGACATTTACTGCACAGCTGGACAATTTTTTTTACTTTTTTTTTATATACATATCTAGACTGGAACTTTGGCAGGTAATTTGATGTTAAAACATTCTCACCCTGAATTCCCCTCGGACATTTTCCTCACTTTTGAAGCTTTGGATGTTAAAGTCGAAGTGGGTGGTAAGACTGGTGAAAAAATATCACTGACTCTGGCTGAGTTCTTGAAATCAAATATGACTGGAAAAGTTTTACTTTCTTTCACTTTGCCAGCTTATCCCCAGGAGAGATATCTTTTTGGATCTTATAAGGTGAGTTAGAAGCTCCACAGTAAAAAAAAATAGTAAGATGTTCAATAAAACGAAATTTTTAGATTATGCCACGAGCTCAAAATGCCCATGCTTATGTCAATGGAGCATTTCTTGTCGACCTTGATCCCAAAACTCGTAATGTTTCGTCTTCTCGCATTTGTTTCGGTGGTATTCATCCAGAATTTGTACATGCTAAATCGGTTGAAAATTATCTTACCGGAAAGAGTCTTTTCACTAAAAATCTTCTTCCACAATTGTTTACCCTTATGGGTAAGGAAATTCAACCAGATGCTATATTACCTGATTCTTCTCCAGAATATCGGAAACTGCTTGCATGTGGTTTGCTCTACAAATTTATATTGAAAAATAGTCCTGAAGTGAAGCCAGAATTCAAGACCGGTGGGGAAGAACTAAAACGTCCGGTGTCATCGGGCTTACAGACATTTGATACTCAAGTCAAAAACTATCCAGTAACTCAACCTGTGACAAAAGTTGAAGCTATTGTTCAATGTTCTGGAGAAGCGACTTATATGAATGATCTTCCACCTCAGCCTAATCAAGTTTGGGCAGCTCTTGTCCATGCCACAAAGGTTGGGGCAAAAATTGTCGAAATTGATGCTTCAGAGGCACTCAAGATGCCAGGTGTTTTGGCTTTCTACTCAGCCAAGGATATCCCTGGAAAGAATTCGATAGTTGATAAGGGCTTCGGATTTGTTGATGAAGAAGAAATTTTCTGTGCCGAAGAGGTCAAATACTATTACCAGCCTCTTGGCGTGGTTGTGGCTTTGAATAGTTCGATTGCAAATAACGCAACTACTAAAATCAAGGTTATGTACAGCAAGACCGATAAGAAGATCCTACCAACCATGGAAGATGTCTTTGCGGCAAAGGATCAAAGCCGAATAACTTCGATTGTTAAGTCACCAATTGAAGAAATCAAATGTCCTGAGGCAGCTAATGTGACAGTGTCTGGAGACTTTGATATCGGCCTTCAATATCATTTCACTATGGAACCACAAACAACTGTAGCACTGCCCTTCGAGGATGGTCTTCAAATCTACTCTGCCACACAGTGGATGGATATGACCCAGTTTGCTATTGCCAAAATGTTACAGATTAAGGTCAATGATGTCCAGTTGAAGGTTCGTCGTTTGGGAGGTGGCTATGGAGGTAAGATTTCACGAGGAAACTTTGTGGCATGTGCAGCAGCTCTGGCAGCCTCAAAACTCAACAGACCAGTAAGACTTGTTCAGACTATCGAATCAATGATGGGAAGTTTGGGCAAGCGTTGGGCTTGTCGCAGTGAATATGAGTTCCATGTGAATTCCAAGGGTAAAATCATAACTGCACGGAATACCTTCTTCGAAGACGCTGGTTGGACTATTAACGAGTCACCTGTTGATGGCCATTCGACCCTTTGCTCAAAGAATTGCTATCAGTTCAATGATAATAATTACAAACTCGATGGCAATGCTGTGACAACCGATGCCCCCAGTCACACCTGGTGCAGGGCTCCAGGATCTGTTGAGGGAATTGCCATGATTGAGAATATTATTGAGCATATTGCCTTCGATACACAACGTGATCCTATGGATGTTCGTTTGGAAAACATCCCAGCTGGACATAAAATGCGTGAATTGATTGATAAATTCCTCAAAACCAGCGAATATAGGCAACGGAAAATTGAAATTGATGATTTCAATACGAAGAATCGTTGGCGTAAACGTGGTTTGGGACTTTGTATCATGGAATATCCGATTTTTTACTTTGGAAACTATCCTGCCACAGTGGCTATATACCATGGAGATGGTACTGTTGTTGTGTCACATGGAGGAATTGAAATGGGTCAGGGTATGAATACCAAAGTGGCACAAGTTGCTGCCTACACATTAGGAATTCCCCTGGACATGGTCAAGGTCGAAGCTAGTGATACTTTAAATGGCGCCAATTCAATGGTTACTGGCGGAGCTGTTGGTAGTGAGAGTCTTTGTTATGTAAGTTTTCAAGCTTTACAGAATTAATTTTCATTTATAATTGCCTACATTTTTGATTAAGGCGGTTCGTAAATCCTGTGATATTTTGGTTCAACGGCTTCGTCCAGTTCGTGAATCAATGAAAAATCCCAAATGGTTCGATCTCATACAAGAGGCACACAAAAAAGTTATCAATTTGATTGCCAGTGACTACTATAAGGCCGGTGATATGCAGCCTTATACAATTTGTGGCCTAAGTTTGACCGAAATCGAGATTGATATCCTTACCGGCAATCATTTGCTAAAGAGAGTCGATCTTTTAGAAGATACCGGAGAGAGTCTCAATCCAAACATCGATATCGGGCAAATTGAAGGTGCCTTTGTTATGGGACTGGGTTATTGGTTAACCGAGCAGATGGTCTATGATCGTCAAACAGGTGAACTTTTGACCAATCGCACATGGAACTATAAGCCCCCAGGTGCAAAGGACATTCCAATTGACTTTAGAATTGATTTATTGCAAAAAAGTGCCAATCCGGCTGGTTTCATGAGGTCGAAGGGTAAGATTTAATAATTGGGTTTAGGATTTTTTCAAGCAGAATTGTTTAACCTTTTGTATGTGTGTGTGATTTATTTTAGCTACTGGTGAGCCAGCTGTATGTCTATCGGTTTCGGCAATTTTTGCTGTCCAACATGCCATCCAATCGGCTAGAAAAGATGCTGGTTTGAAGAGACAATGGGTTCGTTTGGGTGCTCCGACAACTCCAGAGACGATTGTTCTTAATTGTGGATCAGATGCGAGCCAATTTAGCCTGTAAAAAGACATACTTTTTGTATATATGTTAAGTTTTTGTACAAAATATTGGTGCTTGGGTTTCAAAGTAATAATTAATATTATATGAATAATACATATATGTATGTAAATAAATAAATTATAGTATCACGTTTAACAATGCAAGTTTCGCATGTTATAAAATTGATTGATTTTAACCAATTTAAAATAGGTTAATTTTAATTAATTTAAAATAGGTTGATTTTAACCATGAAATATGTTGATTTTTACCAATTTCAGATTATTAATTTTAACTAATTTAAAATTTGCTGATTTTAACCAATTAAAAAATTAGTTGATTCTAAGCAATTTGAAATTTGTTTATTTTTACAAATGTAAAGTTGGTTGATTTTAACTAAAAATTTCTTGATTTTAACTGATTATATATTTATTGATTTTAAAAAATTTAAATTTGGTTGATTTTAACTAATTACAAAATTAGTTGATTTTAACCAATTTAAAATTAAAACGTAAGAATAACAAAAATTCTGCTATATTATTTGCCCACCTAATTGGTGAAGTACTTAAATCGATTGAAATAGAACTCATTCTAGTTTACAAACACAAAACGTTTCTCTCTCTTAAATTCATCATAAATTGTGCACTTTACATCACCGAAACTTGTTCTTCCACATGACATCACCCTATACCTATAGAAACTAAGTATACCCAATACCCCGTTTAAACTTTTTATAGTTTTCCATCCAATTTTCATTTCAAATTAATTTAATGAAATCGTAAATAAATTAATTTCATCAATTTAGCTGTGACGACGAAAAACACATGTTAGAGAGTTTACATAATAAAAATGAGGAAAAGAAGAAAAAAAAAACTCGTAGATATAATTAAAAGAACATTTTAAGTATCATCAGCCAAAATAAAAAAAAGAAAATCTTTTATAAAAAAAGAGGAAAAAACGATCTTCCGGAAAATTAAAAATTTTCCCTGGAGAGAAAATGCCAACTTACAATCAACCCCCTTCATTTAATCACATGTCGAATATACATTGATGCTGATGCAGTTGTCATCACTTGACTATTAAGGGCCCATCAGCAGCGTATTGTTCTCGCCACATCTATTTTCATACATATATGTACATACAAGTAATGAAATGCGTACTTGACTTTAATTTTACGCTTCCTGTCATGAGTTTATATTAAACAAAGTTTATGACTTTTGGAGTCTAGAGACCACCACCCTATGGGAGTTTTACACTTTTTGAGTATGTGAGTATGGGGGTAAAGTGTCATGCATGGCATACAAATTATTAAATGATTTTCCATCAATTTCCCTGAAGTTTTAGTAAAAGAATGAAAATAATTTTTCATATAAGATTTTTATTGGAAATACTTTGTAATTAATAATTTTATCATTTTGTGTATGTTTGTTCGTTCTTCAATCAAGCTTGAATGATTTTAATAATATTTCGCATAAAAGTTGAATAAGTCGTAGAATATGTAGTTAATAGCAGTTTTGGTATCGAAACTGTTTTTAATAAAATAAATTTTGTGGCGTAACAGTTCGTGTAGATTCAGGCCCTAGTGAATTACGACTCTAAACCGTTTCTGGTATTCGTGTTAATTTGTATGAATGGAAGGGACCAACAATTTTTACCTTAACATTTCTTTAAATAAAACGTGTATAGTTTTCGAAAAATTTACAAAAGTATAAATGTTTAACTTTTTATATCAAAAAATTAAAACTCTGATCCAAATATGTAATGAAAAGTACTTTTTAGAAAATGCTTTACACTCAGAAATATTCTACAGGATTTTTTAGATTTTTTTTTTCAAAAATGAAAGTCTAATAAAAATAAAATATTTATAAATTTCTTTTAAATCAAGTGATGAGAATTCCACTTCAGTTGTTTGATTCTATAACAATTGAATTTCGACTTCTGTTTCTACATACTCGTATATGATTTCTCTCTCTCTCTCTCTTTACTAGACATTTTTTTGGAATTGAACTCAAATAGAAACTTGATTAGTTCTTCATAAAACTCGTTCATTTATTCAATTTTAACTTATACCATCAGAACTTTTTATATATGAGTGGGTACCACAACAATGTTTGAAAACTAAAAATCTCTTCTGTCCATTAGCTATATCTACATATACCTTCCCATGTACCTATTTTATAAGCTCGTGTATGGCTTTTATAGAAAAACAGAATTCAATGATTTTCAAATTCAATCCAAATCACTGAAAGAAGATATTTTCTAAAATTTTCCATTAACCTTTCTTCATCATGACGATGAATGACGATGTCGATGATGATGTTGTTGTGTGCTCCCATCCCTACATATATAAGATCTCGATACACTCTCTTTTAGATTTCAATATACAGAGAAATTGAATTTGATAATAAATTCATTTAAGTCTGGCAAAATGGCCTGCACGACGACGTGCACACATCACACTCAATATGCTCTTAAACCTATCAGGGGATACCCAAACCCCCTCCTTAAAAACGGATGTGTTTTTTCCCATAAAATGAACTCTCATCGGAGATGGAATCCTTCAGCCGATATAAGCATACTTTCAACCAAATATAGAGTCAAAAATGGTATAAGTATAGATACTCGTATAAAAGGTATGAAGATAAAGGAAAGAAGAATGCAGATTCTTATTGAATATCCGGGTGAAAATTTGCGAACTGGTATAGTATAAATTCACCACCCATCAAGCCGCTGGCCGTCTCTGATCCCACAACGACTAACGATATATGCATACAAAGTGTCCGAATCGAAGCGAACCGAAAAAAGGACATTTGTCTTCTTTTGCAATTCTAGCCTTTCATCCAGAAGCTTCCAATTCTCTAGTTGCAGAGATTTTTCTTTCACCTCAACGAACTACTTTCGTCTATTTTTTTTTCCTTAATCCATACACATAGCTTGGAGTCATTCTCATATCTTTAGCTAGCTGGCTTTCTGCCTGATGGTTTTTCTCTCAGCAAATTGATAAAAAGTGATGATGACTGCTGGAAAATTTTGGTGCAAATCACAAAGAGCTTATAGGTTGATATAGACCTCCTATACTACTATACAATACCATCTTTATATTCATTTGTATGCTTCTTTTTCGAAAGTTGTTAGCATATGACGGTGAGGACGACGTCGACGACTAGGTATACCTACCAAGATATCCTTGTGATGAAATGTGGCCAACCATCGAAAATTCCAGGCAAGCATCAGCTAACGAGCGATGGTGTTGCTGTTTTAACCTCCCCTTCCTTAAAATGCAAAGACACCCATTGAGAACAAGAATTTTGTCGTGGAAACAGTCAAAAGCTTGTATAGGTGTTCTTAAGCTTTTGGTTAAAGATTTGCAAGAAAATTGAGAAAACACTTAAGTTACTCAGTTTTTGAAAAAAAGGAAAATATTAAAGGAAAGGAAAAGGATAATGATTAAATTATTTCATCATTATTTTTATATCAAGCGAAGTGTAAAATTTAAGTAAAAAATTAAATTTGTGTAGAAAAATAGCTGGTACGTCCGGCTTCGGTTTTGTTTATTAATTTAAACCCCTTTGAAGCCACTTAATAATGAACTTTTTGGCACGCTCCAAAATATAGACAATTGTTGCAGTCTAAGAGTGTAGCGACATCTGTTGGTGACCCCCTTTTTGGAAAGAACAGATGAAATTTTCAGATATCGGAACCATCAACGCCTGAAATTATGCAAATTCAGTTTTTCACGATTTTTCCATCTTTTTGGTCGAAATTTTGAATGTCTTTACCATATTCAATAAGAATCCAATCCAATCCCCATGCAAAGCAAGTGATGTTCAGCCGTTCTGTTGGCGATCCCATTTTCGTGAGGGGCCAATGGAATTTTCAGATATCGGCACTATCAACGCCTGAAAGTATGCAATTTTAGGTTTTCACGATTTTTATAACTTTTCGATCGAAATTTGCAATTTTTAACTGCGTATTGTCTTTACCTTATTCAATAAGAATCCAATCAAAAATATCCCCAAGATAATTCAATATCTTCAGCCGAGTTATACGCGTACAAACAACTCATTTTTATATATTTAGAGTAAAATTGGAAATATTAGAAATTTACATCGTGCCGCTTATATTTTTGTTTAATTTTCAAACTTTTTTACTCATCTTTTTCATGATTGCATTTAGTGAAGTTTAAAACATGAAGTGAAAAAAAATGTGGATCTTATTCTTCTGATTGTGGTTTGTGTAAGAAATTGATCGAAATATTGTGGAACGTATTTTTGTGTATTTTCTCTGTTGAGAAATAGCTTTAGAATTTAATGCTTGTAATTTTGATAAATAGTTGAAAAAATATTGTAGAACCCTTAATCTTTGAGTGTTTGTGGAACGTATTGATTTTTCATTTCATAGCAAGTCCCATCAAGGCATGATTCTGATGAAACTTATTCAAATCTTCAGATATGATGTTTTGACTGTCATGCAACCATTTGCTTAAGATTTTTTTTTTTTTTATTTATTCTTTGAAGTGTAGGTTGGGTTTTGTGATCAGAGACAAAAAATTAGATTGCATTATTTTTGGATTATGAGAGTGTCTTCTATACTCCTTCTTGATATGTATCATGGAGCAGCTACAGTTCGGTCACCTGACACTTTGTGATGTGGAAACAGAGAGAGATTTTCGCCGAGATTTCCATTTTGTGGGATTTAAAAGAAAAAACCAAAGTGATAAAGGTTATATAAAAATTTTGATTGAAATTATCACGTATCAGGGATATCTATAGTACTTTAAAAAGGATTTCAAGGAATTTTTTATTTCTTTTTTGTATGTGTCCTTAGATCTGACAGTGTCTTTTTCATCATCATCATCACTGTTGGAATATTACATTTTATTAAGTGCCAACTTCATAAGTTAGGTATATAATGTACATAAAACCGCATTAGGGATTTTTATAATAAAAAATTTCACTAGGGCATGTAAAATCCTTTAAATTTATAGCTGATTTCCATACAAAAAGAAAAGTGGTGTCAGAATATTAATAATTTTCTTTATCACGCTTGTAAGTAATTTTTTATTTAATTTTTTTTTATAAAGGATAGAATATGTATAAGGAAACAGGGAAGAAATAGAACATATGAATTAAAAAAAAAAAAAATATAGAATTGCCAGTTGTGGCCACATAGTGTGACGGGCAAAAAGGGAAAACAACACTGAATTTCGCTTAATGACTCGGCAATGGGAATGAGGTGCTATTCAGGTGAACAAACTGGATGATGGAAAAAAAGGGTGTCGGAGGTAATTACCACATTAGACACGGAAAGTTCCTGTCTGAGAATGAGGAATTTTAACTAATTAGACATTAGACAGGATGATGGCGGTTTAAGTTTGAATGACCAATTGACACGAGGAGAATGGGGATATATGTACCTATGTAGGGTCGTCGCTGTGCACAATGAGAAAATTTGTAATTGAAATGTTGCCAATTAAGGCGGCATCGTTCATAGAACAAGGGTGTAGGGTGTAATGGTTTGTTTTTTTTTTTTTGGAAGGGGGAATGAAAATTTGTCTTGAAATGAAAATTTTTATCCTTCTATATCAAATAATTTTTGAAATAAATGGTGTGGAATGTAAATTTCTTAAGGTTTAGTTCGAAGAATTACATTTTACCTAACATTCTACTGCTTCAATTTTAAAATTAAGTAATAGACATGTTCAGAAAAATAAGATCCTATAGAGATTTCGTTCCGTAAAAAATTGTGAAAGTGAATTCAAATATTTTCCTCAATATTTTGATAGCAAAACTGAGAAATTTTGCTTAGGAATCATGTTGGTGGAAATAAGTTTGCTGAGGTCTCCGAGATTTCATTAACCTGAACTTGCTTAATTTGATCGAAACATTTTTAATAGTTCCATCTTTCCTCAGCTTTCCCCTTGGTGACACATGCCCACTAATTGAAAATATGCCATGTGGAACGTATTCATTATTCAAATAAAATATATTGACTGAAAAAATGTTCGTTCAGAAAAATAACATCACAGAAATTTCGTTCCACCAAAAAGTGTGAGAGCGAATTCAAAATTTATTCGTCTATTTTGACAGCAAAACTTATAAATTTTGCTGAGATCTCCGAGTTCTCATTTAACTGATCTTGCCTTATTAGATCGATTATTTTTATACGTTTACACAATTACTCAGTTTACCCATTATTGACACATGTCCACTTGTTGAAAATAGGCCATGTGGAACAAGGTGGAACGTATTCATTATTCAACTAATATTTACTGACGGAAAAAAATAGTCGAGTGGTTCCAACTGTGACTTGATTGTCGAACGCATTTTCATTTATTATTCCACGATGCTTAAAATCTAGTAAGTTAGTTTTTATTTTTTAGCCAAAAGTAAAGCACATACAAATTTTTTTTTTAGTTGAAATTCGTTTCGATAATAAAACCTCTGTGAAATTGCCTAAGAAGTGGTAGAACATACAGAATTTATTAACCTATCCACAAAGCCCTGCTGACAAGTGGGACTATACAAATTTTTCCATTGAAGTTTCATCGTAATTCCTCCAATTCAAAGCAAAGACACCTCCGCGCATAAAGGTTCGTGCTTCGAAGTGCGCTTGCCCTCCGAATCTCACACTCAATCACTGATCCAAGGATTAGCCTCATCGATTAGTTAACAAAATTTCACAAAATCCAAGACATCTTGAGTGGGCAAGCAGTGCTTCGCAATCTCCCCAAGAATGTCCAACCAATTATACATTCGTTCGTTGCATTGTTCCCCTTAGGGGCAAGATATAGGTACATACATATATTTCGAAATCCCAAAGAGATCTGTTCCAAGATCACTTTATTATTGTGTTATCCTCTTGAGTCTCTAGAGAGAATATAAGTAAAAATGTGGGTAGAAGGTGCTGCACATACACGAGATTGAACTTGCAATTAAAAGTCAAGCCTAACCATTCCGCACACTATGCACATGGTTTAGTTGGCTATATAAGTATCTTTCCTCGACTGACTCTTCAAATAAATATAAAGGGCGCACCTTGTTCCCTAGTCTTGCATATATTCAACACAATTCTGGAAAATGCAATCAACTCCAAAAGGTACGAAAATAATTGGGCACTTCAAAGGAGCATCGGGAGGTTTGGGGCAGAAAAAGGAGAATAAAAAAGGACCATCATTGCAACAACTGAAATCGATTTAATATTACAAAGGAACTCAACCGAAAGAAGTTTGAAATTGAATAACCCAATCACACCGTTTCACTGCGTGTCGTCGTAGGTAGGTATGTACCTACCTACAGCAGGAAATTCTTTCGATATACTTTTGAAATTTGCAATTCCAATGCATGTCCTTTGGAATCCTTTTGCTCATTATGCAGTAAAAGTTTTTTTTTTTTTTTTTAATTGTTTAAGCTGCTTTTGAAAGATGGCCAAGATCATGACAATGGATTGGAAAACAAAGAAATGACAATCGCCAACAAAAATGGAAGAATTCAACTTAAGTTTGGTTCTGGTTATAATTTGTTTTTTTTTTTAGGGCGGTCATATTAAAAAAGGACAATTTTTTTCCTGCCTTGCACCATAGTAAGTGCGTGTGTTATCGTGCACACTGGAAGCAGTTGTTTGGAATTTTTTTAAATAATAATTGTATTTTTTTTTTATTAAAATAACACACCACATATTTTTACACTCTGGACGTGGAATGAAGCAGCTGTAACTGAGCACACAGATGCTAATTATGTTATACCTATGTATGTACCTTGAAAATATTTTAGTTTTTCAAAGATAATAAAAATGATTAAACTCATCCGCATGGTGCAACGTCGAAGTACGAAAATACGGATTAAGAAAAATTATTCGGGTCATTTTTCACTATCAATTTGAGTACCTATGTATGCACCTTTTTTTCATTTTTGTTCTATTTTTAAGATTCTTTATCTCAGCTACTGTCAATTTACTCTCACACTTTTTTGCATTGCCCACAGCAAAATATTCCTTTAAAAAGTCCAATTTGCTACCAATCATCATCATTTTATATGACACCTAATCAGTACTTTCCCACAACACAACCTCATCCGACTTTGTCGACCTCCCAAGTAAAGTAAAGTTAAAATCACTTGAACAAACCCGAATACCTATACACAAAACAAAACAAAACAAAATATAAAATTAAATTCTATTTCAAGAGATTTTGACATTTTGAAGTGCCAAGCAAGAAGAATTAAAACAACAAACAAACACATCACATTTGGAAAAGTTGGGGCGAATGGTTGAAAACGGGACCTACCAAGTTGAAATAGGATGTATTTTAGTGTGACCATCTGTTCTCTTTTATTTTTATTTTTTTTATTCTGGAAATAGTACTTAAAACTGAACTTAACAAAAATAACAAGGTCTTCACTGATGAATTCAAGTGACGTCGCCAACGCCAGGACGAAACACCAATTTTTGTGGACTAATCTATTTTATGTCATCTTTTTAATCTACCCCTCCCACCTAAAGGGACATATAAAGTGGCCCAATATCTTATAACCAAGTTCATATAATTTACCAACAAAGAAAAAAAATGTGACTTTTACCACAAAATACACAATTTTTTAACTAAGCCGCCCCACTATATAGAAAAGTAAAACCATTAACTCTTATTTCTGTGAAAAAAGTATTTAAAATATTTTTGTAGGAAATTTTCCATTTGGGAGATATTCCTTAAAACCCATTTAAAAACTAGGTATACCAAATTGTTTTTCAATAAAATGATCTACAAAAAACATTTGAAGTGTTTTTTCAATAAAACTAGCGGGTGATTTTTAAGCTGGTTTGGTTTTGGCAACACTGGTTTTGACAGCTGACGTGTGTTTAGTACCTTGTGTCACTGTCAAACAGCTTCAGTTTGGTTTGCAATTTAACCATGGATCGTCTTACAAATGAACAACGCTTGCAAATTATTGAATTTTACTATCAAAATTCGTGCTCGGTTCAAAATGTTGTTTATCGAAAAATTGTGTTCAGCGATGAGGCTCATTTTTGGTTGAATGGGTACGTAAATAAGCGAAATTGCCGCATTTGGAGTGAAGATCAGCCAGAAGCATTGCAACAGCTACCAATGCATCCCGAAAAAGCCACTGTTTGGTGCGGTTTATGGGCCGGCGGCATTATTGGGCCATATTTCTTCAAAGATGATGCGAATCGCAGCGTTACTGTCAATGGTGAACGCTACCGAGCGATGATAACAAACTTTTTTTTGCCCGAAATGGAAGTTCTTGACTTGCATGATATGTGGTTTCAACAAGACGGTGCCACATGCCACACAGCACGCGAAACAATGGCGCAATTGCGAGGCGAGTTTGGTGAACAGTTAATTTCACGTTTCGGGCCGGTCAATTGGCCGCCTAGATCGTGCGATTTGACACCATTAGATTATTTTTTGTGGGGGTATGTCAAGGCTAATGTCTATAGGGACAAGCCCGCTTCGATTGACGCACTGAAAGCCAACATCCATGCATTCATTCGTGAGATACCGGCCGATATGTGTGAAAGAGTATGCCAAAATTGGACTCAGCGGATGGGCTACCTGAGACGCAGCCGCGGTCAACATTTGCATGAAATTATCTTTAAACATTAAATTGCAAGGTTCAAACTATCGATTCAAATAAATATTTCATTCATTTTCTCGAATTTTTTGTGTTTTTTTTTAAAAAAGTTCTAAACCTCTTAAAAAATCACCCATTACTAGAAAAAAAGTTATAATTCTTTAAAGTATTTTTTTTTTGAAAATGTTCGTCGATTATTGGCTATATCTTTTTTATTTTCAATTTAACAGTAAAAAGTCTCTTAACCAAAATTGTATAGAATTAAATTCTCTACAAAAAAGGTTTACAATTTTTTTTTGTCAAACCTATATTTCTCAAGATATTGTGAAAAGGGGTTTCTAACCCCCTTTTTCAAGATGGCGGCCAAATGGGTGGGGGGTTACAGTCCTGAAAATTATTTCGTACACTCACACTGATGCCCTTTACACATTAAAAAAAAAACCTTGTCCTATACTGAATGCGAGGTTCGGGAAAAATTTTGTAACATTTCAATGGACTATTTGAGGGGGCCTTTAAATCCGCCGTAAAATTGTTAGTGGCACTCATATCAATGGTTACTTTTTACAGTTTCTTAAGAAGAACATAAGAGGCTGTATATACATATACCAAAATTCAGCTTTTTCCTAATTTTACTGTTTTGTGTCTATTATGACTGGACTATAAATTTTTTTAGTGCTTATGGTTAGGAAACATCCAAATCAATGTTCGTCATATTTAGTTGGCTCTTAAAACCCAGATTCATATAGGTAGCAAGTGAATTTGCAAACGAGGAAAAAATGAAGTTTTGATAAAATATATTTTTTTCTAATAAAAATATCATAAAATATACCTAATAGCATGGTCACCCTAGATATCTCCACATCTACTCCTTTCATCTTCTTTTCGTTCTCTAAACTGTATTGTCTCTTTTATATGCCAACGTATAGAGATACTCTTGTAGCCATTTTTACTGGATTCTTTTCTTTTTTTCTGATTTTCCAATTTTCGGATTGAGTTTCGTTGAAATGCGTCCACTCAATCAGTCACAAAAATTTACTTTTTTTTTTGTATTTTTTTTTTTTAATTTCTTGTCTTACTCTTGTTGGTTGAAAAGGATGTGGGATGATGGGATTGTAGCACACTTATCACAACACAAGTGCGTCAACAATGACAACGACGACCTGTCCTCATCAGAGTGCTCCAGAAAATTGTTTCAATTTAAAAATTTAAATTGTCTTTAAGGCATACCTACTTACATAAGACATCACAGCAAGTAAGTAGGTACCTACATATATAGCAGCAGCATACACAAATTGAAAGCCTAAAAATAATATTGTTTTCCCTTCTTGAACTATGCAGTTCAATTTATATATTACATTATTAATGTTTGTACACGTGGAGGAGAGCAGCAAGTAAAGACAAATATAATGTAGGAGTAATCTGTCAATGATGACACCCTCCTAAATGTCAAACAAAAATAATAAAAACATGAACTAAGTGAGCGAGAATAGAAGTACAAAAATATAGAGGAAGATTGGCGCCTAATCACTTTGTTTTTTTCTTTTTATACCAAAATGTTTTACTATGTAGCATTTGAAGGTGAAAATATAGGTTGGAGAGGGCATCGAAAAAAAACATAAAGTAAATTGCTTTTCTTTGAAATACAAAAAAAGAATAATTTTCAAGAAAATTTAATGGAAATTTGAGGCACAAATTCTATATTTTTATCGGTAATGTTTAACTGAGACATTATCATTTTGGGTTTATTTTAAAAATAACACAAATGAGACTGATTGAACAATGTTCTCTGAACACCCATTTAAAACGCGAACCGAATTAAAAACAAGAGCCGGCCGAAGAAGGGCAGAAAACACACGTCTTTCTTCTACGAAGACTAAAATTGAACTCTTTTATTTTTCTTAATTATTTACAAATCTTATACCTAACTTACAACTACATTTACATTTCTTAACCTATCTTATCTCTAGTTTTCTATAATATTAAACTAACAATAGGGATTATAAAGTGGATAACGACGATGCGACGCATCCCTTGTTCATAAAACATAATGTTTACAGATGTATGTCATAAAATAACACCATAAACTGTTTCTATGAAAAAGGTCATCGCGGCACAGCGTCGCCGTCCACTTTTATCTTAAACTATATTTACAATACATTCCTACTGTCCAAATATAATATATAAATATATAAAGATAACTTAACATACTCCCGCCATTGACATCATTGCAAATATGTCAATTCGAATGTTGTGAGGGTTATGCTGGCCAGTAGAAACGTCGTTGGAGTTGACAGAGTTTTTGTTGGTTTTCTCAAGGTTGGCTGAAATCATAATGGTGGCCTCTACAAATGTCTTGAGGGAATGTGATTTGATGCTGATAATAACGGGAACCTTCAGAATAGTGACAGCCATAGTAGTACATCTTCAATATCACAGATGCATATTTGGCAGTTGAATCAAGACGATTTGACTCCATACATCATGTCTTTCTTCTCTTCTATTCTGCTAACCGCAATTATTTATTTGGCACTTGGTTGGTTGAAGATATGTGTTACAGAATTCGACTACATATACTTCTTGCTTTCTGGTTAGCCATTCTGTGTTTTCGGGTTAACCTTTATGTTCCAAATACGTACTAGTGAGATTAGCAGCAATCATGATTGATCAGACGTTTTCAACTAGGAACGGAGACCAGTTCGTTTAAATGTTTGACTGGAACCGATGACACTACATTTACCTTCTGTCTTCCTTTTGAGGCAAGATTTAATCTCTTGAAGATATATTAACAATATTCACTTCGATTAATATTTAAAACCAGACCAAAGATTCGTTTGCTGGCATTTTCATCATCTTCCTCATCATATTGAAAAGTTCTGTCCAATTAAGGCATAAGCTCCATCAGCGACCCTGTAGAATCCCAATAAACTCTTCAACTCCGTAGTCCTCATAGGGTTCTCAGCTACGTCTTAGAACTAATAATACTTTTATAAATATTGTTTTACTTACAATAATACAAATATAAAAATACAATATAAAAAATATGAAACACAAAATATAATATAAAATACAAATTAATACATATTACATAAAATGTAGCAATATAAAAAATATAAAATACAAAATAATACATTTTGTTTTGTTTTCTTAAGTATTAAGAGAAATCTCTTTTAAAACATTTCTAAATTGTCTTTATTATTTCTTCATTAAAATACAATTTTTAATTAATTAAATGAAATAGCAATTTAAATAAAGTTTTCTTTAATTTTAACAATGTAATACAGATTAAGAGTAATAATAATTTTCATTAATACTTGAAAAGAATAAACTTTAAACTTTATAAATTATAAATAATAGTTATAATAATATAATATGTTATTATTTTTTAATTTTAATTAAGTAATCTAATATGTACTATATACTAGGAAAAGGACGAACAATGTAAATCAAGCTTGTCGAAATCCCATTGCTTGTCCTTACGTCTAGTATATGACAAAGGTCGATTTTGCCAAAGATGGCCTTTGATACCCTGCCCCTTTTCCAGGACATAGGGAAATATTTTTTTCTTTTTAAACATTTCACAACAAAAATGTATAAACAACAAGGTGGGTTTGCCTGTTTTAGACGGTTTAAAATTTGTTGAAAATTTTATGTTTGAAACTTTATGTTTTTTATAATAAATTTGTAACCAACCGACTTGGTTTGACAGATTTACTTCGAAGGTAAATGAGTCAAATTCAGACCGACCCGCAAGTACTTCTTGATCTGAAAAAGAAAATGTTTTATTAAAATGTACATTTAAATTAATTTCTTTGACCCTATTTAGTTCTTCTTCTTGAGAAGATACTTTTTTTGCAAATTTGTAAAACATCTTCCACATTAATTGCTTCTTCAAAGATTGGATCTACATCCACAACAGGACCACTAACGGTTCCATGTAATTGTTCTTCATTAGAACATACTGTATAATAAGAAAGTGGCACATTCATCGCCACTGAACCACTAAGGGTTTCATTAAATTCTTCTTCTAGAGAAATTGGTGGATTTTCTTCCACCAACAGACCGTTAAGGATCACGTTATGTTCCTCTTCATGAGAAATTTGTTTATAACAATCTAAATCTGCTATTGTCACTGGACCACTAAGGATCACGCTGAGTTCTTCACAAGAACTTACTTTGTCCCAGACAAATGGCTCTTCTTTCACCGCTGGACCACTAACGATCCCATCAAACTCGGTATTTTGAGACACCATTTTTTGCCTATGGAGCAAAGTATTGTGGTTGCCATTGCAAATTCCACAACAACGCTCAACACAAATTTCGTCTTTCCGCTTTGCATGTTCTCCTGAAACATTCGGGAGTTTAACAAGCGGATTTTCAAATGAAAATATTTTTGAGGCCATAATTTCGTGTGAGGTACCATCACAAGTCAAGTCATTATCATTTATAAATGACCTTTGACCAAGGTTTTCCTTTAAGAAACTCCAAGTAACAACATTTTCCCGAACATTCGGGGGTCTTGCCCTTGGAGTATCAAAGGTAAAACCTTTTGAGGTTACCTTTTCCTCTGCAGACTCTTGGAAATACAATTTCCGATATTCACTTTTAAGTGAAATATATGAATTCGTGAATTCATCCTCATTGAATCTTTGACTGTACTCTAAATAATATATTTGAGCCCGCGTCTTAGATATCATGAGGTACTCTGGAGTTTCAAATTCAAAGTCCTCTATGGCTTCTTGAAATTCACGAAGTGCGAACTTAAAACCTCTTATTAAGGCAAGATTTGATTTAGTTTTCACTTCTTCTACTTTGAGCAAATAACTTATATCTAAATTCTTACCATACTTGGGTGAACCTTCCATTTTTTGCACACGAACAATTGTCACAATTATGTCAAAACGAAAAGTTGAGAACAAGATTTTTTTTTTTTTTAATTTTTTAAGGTTGCGAAAAAAAAAAATTTAAAAACAAAATTCTAATTTTCACTTGGGGTCACCATGAACACTGTTCTCTGAACACCCATTTAAAACGCAAACCGATTTAAAAACAAGAGCCGAAGAAGGAAGAAAACACACGTCTTTCTTCTACGAAGACTAAAATTGAACTCTTTTATTTTTCTTAATTATTTACAAATCTTATACCTAACTTACAACTACATTTACATTTCTTAACCTATCTTATCTCTAGTTTTCTATAATATTAAACTAACAATAGGGATTATAAAGTGGATAACGACGATGCGACGCATCCCTTGTTCATAAAACATAATGTTTACAGATGTATGTCATAAAATAACACCATAAACTGTTTCTATGAAAAAGGTCATCGCGGCACAGCGTCGCCGTCCACTTTTATCTTAAACTATATTTACAATACATTCCTACTGTCCAAATATAATATATAAATATATAAAGATAACTTAACACTGATGATAATCTCAAATGCAGAAACAACACAAAAAAAAGTTTTGGAAGCTTAAAGCTTATAATTTTATGTTCTATCAATTAGTTCTTCAAGATAAAAGTCTTTGGTCAATGACGGAGCGTTATTTCATATATTTAAAAAAATATTATCAAATTACTGAATTTTAAAAAGTTGTGTGAGGCGCCTATAAATTTTATGCTAAAATTGATGAAAAATTCCGTGCGAAGCCAGGTGAACCAGAAAGTTTTCTTTGAATCTAAAATTTTCCCTCGAACTCTTAAGATTTCTATAAAAAAAAATATCTACCAAAGTTTTTAGAATCTCTAGCAAAGTGATAACCATTTATGATCTAGACATAGACAGCGTCGAAGAAAAAACCTCTTTTATTATAAAATCCAAGCTAATCTCTCATTTAACGGCAAGTCGCGTACAACACATTCTCTACAGTTGCGAAAAATTGTAAAAAAAAAAAAATGATAATAAAACAAACACTATACATATACCTACAGCCATTAAGGATATTCATTCAACTACTTCCTGTTCCTGAATGCATTTCACATACACGAACGCAGAAATTTATCTTTTACTCTCAGAAAATCTCCTTTTTGTCTAGACACCATAATGTTGTAAATCATAACGTTCATCGTGATGGTGTATACTTTACTTTGTCTGGTGGTGGTCCACCAAAAAGAAAGCAAAAAAGAAGGACCGAGAGTCCACCGCAAACACCATCATTCCATTGAGAATAATAAAAAAAAAATAAACAAAAGACACGAAAATTTCACAAAAGGCGTGCATATCCTCCCATCATCATCATCGGGCAGGATTCCACATGAGATGCTCAATATGCTCATCCCGCCAAGTTCAAGTTCGTGGTGGATTTATCTTCTTTTTGTTTCTCAAATTTATCCACATACATTATAACCCGTTCTACTCTCATTTCCGAGTATCTCTGTTTTTAAATCTCTGCCAGGACATGGAGAGTATAATACATACAGTAAGCATATTTGTTCTATGTGTGTTAATCATCATCATCATAGTCATGGAGAGGACAAGGACCAGGACCAGGACAGGACGTACAACTAACTATTCAAGGATGAATATAAAAAATAAGCAAAGCCAAATAAAAATGTAAATGAAAATGCAAAAAAAAAAGTATTGAAACGAGAATCATTTATGCAAATCCCGTCGTATATTTCCAACAGCAAATCATCCGCAGACATGGACCGGTCATTCGTTTAATCCTTCTCAGACTATCATCGTCTACTATATCGTCGTCGTCGTTGGCCTCGGGCCTCCACAATACTCGACGACAGCGACAACGACCGCACGAAAAGCAGCCAACCCTGGCATATCCTTATACCGCCCGATGTTTTCCATTATACGCGAAGAACGAACACACATACGAAAAAAAGGACGAAATATAATGTTGCAGCGGCTCTTTTGCTTCATTGCTCTCTCCATGATGCGGATATAGTGAAACAGCAGGAAATGAATCCATGACATGGTCACAGTGCTTGTATCCGGCGCAGTTGGGACACATTTCTGTTCATGTCCTTCTGACCCCAACGAAGCTCCTCGAACACCACACCCTAGCCACCCTCTCCTCTCCACTCCTTTATTGTGCGGGATTGTCTTTTTTTGACACCATAATGCAAATGAAATTCCGGCTGCTTTTCTTTTTCAAGATGTGTGAATAACCCACCGCCACCGCCGTCGTCGTCGGTCGCCGCGAAAAGGATGAGACCAATTGAAAGGATGTCCTTATGGAAATTTTATCATTTGTTGGGCGGGTTGATACAGTTTTATGAGTGGCTTTCTCTCTGTAAATATTGAGGAGTTTTTTTGTTTCTTTATTGTGTAGAAAGACCTAGAACAGATTTCGTACTTATTTTGGTAACAGATGCAAAATTGATCGCTAAAAATGATAAATGCACACGGAAGAATATAATTTTCAAAATTGTTAGGACGTTTTTTTAAATCAATCCGTATATCTATGGTATTAAGGAAAATTAGAAAATGAGTTCCAAAATCTTTGTCAAATGAGTGTCTTCATTTTTCTAGCCCTTAAGTTTCTTGAATTGGAAAATAAATGCGTTCCACAATATTTTTGCAACTATAGATTGCTAACAATGAAAACTCAAAAATTGGTTGGTATGAATTAAATGGAGCAACTGCTCAAAACTTCACTTTTTGGAGAAGGTTATCCATTTGGTATGAGTAAAATTTTTGAATACAACATTTGCTCAGCTTTTTATACTGAGCATCTACTTGGAGCATATGCTCCGTTTTATAATTCACATATTTTCATGCCTATGATTTTTGTAACAATATAATATTTTCACCGGAACTCTCTTAAATACTTCTTGTATTGAGCATTTACTCTGAGCACATGCTCCATTTTATTCATATCACACACTTTCACCCCCCAAATTGTTCTAATAATATTATATTTTCACTAAAACTCTCTCAAATACTTGTTGTGCTATGAGCATATGCTTCGATTTATTCGTATCACCAATTTTCATGTTCAAATTTTACGTTTTTTGATTTAAATTCCATTTTCATTCGAACTGCATTTCCTTTTAGATGTTACATTTAAACTAAGAAATTGAATATGTGAAATATGAGAATATTTTAATTCAAGTTAACTGAGTGCCGAGTTCTAATCACGTTTTATTAGAATATAATATTCGATCACTAATTTATAGAATTTAATAAAACCCTTTTAATGAATGAAAAATAAATATTAAAATGGCTTCATCATGGTTCTTCACTATTTTTTCCCTCAGTGCACTTGAATTTAAAATGGAAATAAAAAAATTATTAAAAATCACATATCCCACCGTGTGGTGGTGGTTGTGGTGGTGGCGGCAGTGATGGGTATAGATATATCTATTTGTCTGTCCACCAGCCATCAACACCAATATCAGTTGAAATATGGCATCGTCCTTATCCGGAATTAATTTCCATATAGCAACAACAAAAAAAAACTCGAATACAATAGGTATACTGCGTATATACCAAGCCCTTTAGTGATGGAAACATTGACACTCTACCATGCACACAAAAACCCAATCCTGCTGATGCCACCACTCATTATGGTTTGGGTAATTAACAATGAAACCCTATATACGAGCCATGAACTTGAGCTATGATGTGATTTCTTTTTTTTTTTCACTGTGGATTTGTGGAATTTTTTTTTTTTTTATTTTTACGTTTGATATAAAATATCCTGTGGTGATTATGTCGTTGGCCAGGGAATGTCCTCTTGTTGGCCTTTTGTAACCTGCGGCCAATGGCTATGCTGCTTGTCCTTGGAACGATGACATTCCAATGGAGAACAACTGTCTCTGTTTGTGATAACAAAAGCCGCACAAAAACGCACTCACATAAAATTATGTAAAATCCATCATCATCATCAGTTATGGTCGAGTCGAGTGTCCTTTGAGTGAGATAGGTCGCGGTCAATGTATATGTTGATATAGTGTATAAACCGGCTTGTACGTCTGCTTCAGACTCCAATTATAATTGTACAAGTTGCAGCAGCAAGATTCGATGTGTTTTAATTCTGTGAAAAGAGCGGGAATTTATCCGGCTCGAAGGACCACAAACTTTGCACACACACTACACTTTCCACACCTCCTCATTTGTATTATTATTCTTTTGTTTTGCGTTAAGGGAAAATAAATATTTGCATATATGCTATATAGGTAATGTAGTACAAGGTCCTGTGTGCGTTGCGTATACAAGTAGTGATGAGTACTTCGTATATGAAGAGTATAATAATTATTATTGTTATTATTGGCCAGTGCGTTGAATATCATCAGAGTATAGGTAGAGATGCCTATGGTAATATATATAGCGGGATACCGTCATCATCATCATCATAGTTGTACGTACGTTCGTTGGACACAATAGCACTTCCGGTTGAATAGTAATTTGTGTGTATGGCACTATGTGTTATTATCCTTTACTGTTATTATGAGTTTTCATATACACACCGGCTTAATATTGGACCGTTTTAATTTGAATTTTGTTTTTTTTTTTCATTATTAAAGAGGAAAGCCATATTCTCTTGCAGAATAATATGAAGTGGGTATATATAGTCAGTGGACTTTAATTAAATATTTATCTGATTTAGTATGTTATTATTATGGAGGAAGTGCAGTTACAATGTTATATATACATTTGTGTTTATATTTTTTTAAGGCCTTATGAATATTTGTGTATATTTTGTTAAACAACACACAATCGATTTTGAAATTTATATGAATTTAAATCTTCTTTAAGCTTGCAGTATTAATTAATTGCAATAAATTTTACAATAAATAAACACAAATAAATATAATTCAAAAGCTTTAGGTGTAAAGATCATTGAGGAAGGGAATTATATTTGATATTTTAATATACCTATTTTAATTTTCATCATCAGAGAATTGTTTCGCAAATAAATTTAAAGAAAATATTTTTGCTTAAGCTTACTTTTAACAATGAACATTTTTCACTTATGTATCTTTTTAAATACCTAGGAGCTCTGCTCGGCTTTTTAATGCATTAATTTTAGCATTAAAAAAAAATCAAAACAACCCTTTACAGTACTCTCCAATAATGTTTATACACAAATATAGTGGTTTGAGAGCGTAGCAGATGGTGTTCTGTTGGTAATCCAATTTTCGTGAAGGAAAAAGTAACCGATTGTCAATTCCGTGGTGTTTGTTATTCCTTAGAATCAATTTATTTTCCCCTTTCCCTTCCCATAAAAAATGCAATTTTTAGATATCGCCACCATCCACCCCTAAAAGTATGCAATTTTGGCTTTTCACGATTTTCCTACTTTTTGGGGCGAAATGTCCAATTTGTGGCTTCATAATCTGTTTACCTAATTTAAAACGAATCCAAAAGGAAAATCCTCATGCAAATCAGATGATGTTCAGCCGACTTATAAGCGTTCAAAAAAAAAAAAACAAACCACCATCCACCCCTAAAAGTATGCAATGTTGGGTTTTCACGATTTTTTCTACTTTTCTGAACGAATTCGAATTTTTTTAATTCGTAAACAACAATTCACAGCTATTGTTATGAGGTTTATATTAAATTGATAAATATTAAACTTTTCGACATCCTAAACCCTTTTTCCTTGTGCCGCGAAAAACAAAAAAAAATATTTTCTGAGTTTTTTTTATATTACCAGAGATTGCGGGACTTTTTCTTGGGGAATGATGGTAGAGGCCAGATTCTTGTGATCATACTCTAGTGGCTAGATTCTAAAGTCTAAATTCCAGCGGATAAATAATAACGGCTTGATTCTAGTCCCTCCGATTATTATTATTTTTTTTTATATATCTGTTCACGTAATTGTATAAAAAATAAGGTAATTTTCCACCTCCATTCTTCACTCTTCATCATGATTCATTGAAAAATTATTGCTCAAAATTATTCCTCAATTAATTATAATTGACAATTTAAATTGACCACAGATGTTTGTCTGATGGCCTTATGCTCTCGAAGGACTCATCAAAAGAATATTCCAATGCATTATCCTACCTTCTCATTCATCATCATATAATAATCAAATTATACCCTTCCTTTTTCTCCCCTCCCCCCACCCGAAAAAAATGGATGGTCAATATAAATTTTCTCCACTTATAAAACACCAGGAATATACTCATATAAATATGATATCCTGTGGCCACTATTATGCACTTAATCCAGAGAGACCATCAACAGAAGCTGGAAAAAAGGATGAGGAGAGGACAAAGAATGACGGGACGCGAAGCGACAACGCACGACGAGAAGACACGATAATCACACATTTTTCCTCGGGTATATGAAAATCATCGAGCACATCAGGTACCTAATTTGATTTCGTTTAAAAATGTTCACCAAAAACAGTTAGGTATATAAAAAATGTTTGTACGGAATAAATGAAAATTAAGTTAAAGGAAAAATTAAATACACTTATAAAATAATAAATTATCATAACAGCAATACGTATAACAAAAAAAAATTAAATTAGTGCATTTTAAAAGGAATGGTGATAATGTGAACGAGCAATCGCTGACGATATTTTTTAATCAATAAGCTGAAGCTTGTAGGTGCAAGTTGGGGAGTCGAAAAATGGAAATTTCGATCAGGAAAGTCGAAAAATCTTGAAAACCCGAAATTGCATACTTTCAGGTGTGGAAGATGTTGATATTTGAAAATTGCATTTTGTATGGGAAGTAGAAAAAAAATGATTTCAAAGAATGACAAACACTATGGAACTTAAAATTGCCTAAACCAGAAAAGTAGGAAAATCGCTAAAACGTAGAATTGCATACTTTCAGGTGTCGACAAATTTCATTTTGTATGGGAAGGAAAAAATATTGATTCTAAATACTGACAAACATTACCGAACAGACAATTGTCTAATTTTGTTCCTCACGAAAATTGGATTGCCAAAAGATTGCGCTACACTCATTTCATTACCCAACAAATAATCGAGTCTTTTTGACTTTTCAACTTGAAAAATCAGTCTAAAAAAATCACAATAAGTTTCAAAACGATTGAACTTCAGGAATTGCCCAAGAATATAATAAAAGTATTCCAACGCAAATATTATGAAGAATGTGGGCGTTTTCTTCATCGACGTATTCGTCATAATATTTAAATATTTCACATACAAATGGACATTGACAGTTGAGCAAACACAAAAGGAATGCAATCTTCTATTCAATAAAAATAGACTTGTATTTTGTATGATGATGCCTTTGTCAACACTTAGGTAAGTCTGTATATTTATAAATTGAAAAGCTAAACAATTCCTTTTGCGTTTATGTTAATGTTGCGGTGACATTTCCCATCAGCATTCAGACGCACTTTGCATGCACTTAGCCATCAGATAGTTCCATATACAACAAATAGTTCCATTCAATAATGACGACGATATTGTCTCGATGGACAACAAATTGCCACTTGAATTCCCACTGCCACCGCCGCCGCCGTTAAAAGTTGAAAGATTGATGTCTCGCGAAAAATTCTGCGCCATAGAAAACAGAAACAGACAAAAAAAAAAAAACAAAAACCCTCTGACCCACACCATCTGAAGCCATCATCGCACATCACGCAACCGACTATATAACCACAATGCTATTCTCTCGCGTGCTAGTTGTCAAACAATGGGTATGATTGAGACATCATCTTCACTGACAGCTCACTTAACGCGCTGTGCAATGGACCATTTAGCGCAGCCATCTATCTCTGCGTCGGTCGGATCCGGACCACGTTGTTGGATTGGAGGAGGCACCGCCCTGTATTCATTCCACCCGCTGCCGTCTGTCATCATCGCCATCCAGAGAGCATGTTCGCCACTTTAAAGGTCGCCCCAGCACCGATGATGTTGATGTTGGGGCATGGTTTGTATGGTATACGTGCAACATAGTCATCACTCTCCGAAGAGTGAACAATTTACAATGCAGCCCATTGTCAATTCATGTGACGTTTCGACTACGCGGCGGCGGCGATGTGATGTTCTCGAGCTCGATGACAAACCGGGGCTGGGGAGCTGTCACGGATATACAAGAATTGACGACGAAATGCCCACAAGCCACAAACCATGTAAACAACTCAAAACATTTTGTTAACGACTTGAAGTACCTACCTATACCCACCGCACTGCACCGCACCTTATCGCACAATAGACCCCTCACTCTACCCTCTTAGGGTAGTCCCGCAGGGGCTTGCGGAAGACTTAAGTGCCAACTTCGCGTTGAATAATTATTCGCCGCCCACCAAATGGCAGAAAAGACTTGAGCAAAAAAAAAAAACCACTAGCTGAACAACACTTCTTCATGACGGCCGGGCGAGCGGTGACGGTGAGAGAATGAAGCCACTATACAACAAATACATGAACAAAAAAAAAAAAAACAATAACTTTTGTGGCTTGAAGTTAAAACACGAGAAGAAGTGTCGCTGGAAAAACAATGACGAGCCTAAGGAACCCAAGAACTACAACGACGACGATGATGTTGACGATGATGATGATGAGGATGACGGCAATGGAATGGAGATGGTGATTATGATGATGACGATGATTACAATGTCCTGTTCCTGCGATGCGATTCTGCCTTTACGGATCTCGAGAATGAGATTGAAAGTAAAACGTGCGCCGGGAATCTGTTGGAACAACATCACGTAGGCTATTTGTGTTATATGGGCGAGCTTGGCTAAAGTTGGTTGGTATTAAAAAGACATACCATGGCATCTCCACTTCACTCTCCTTTCCTTCGAGTATACTGCCATTTGTTGCATGTTGCACCATTTCTCGCCCATTTGCAATTATAAATTGTGATTAATTGTTGTGGAAGGTAATGGAGCTCAAGTGATGGTGGGAATGTGAGGTGTTTGTAGTCCTTATACGTATTTATATAAAAGAGGTTTGCTTGACATTCTTGAAGTTGTTTTTTTTTCTACGTCCTCGTCTCTACTTTGTTCTCTATTATTTTAAGTCATTCGTGCTGTAAAAAAAGTTGTGGTTGAAGGAGAAAATAAGAACTATATCTACACTCTCTAGCAAATGGAAATAATTGCCACTTGTATTGTGGTTAAGTTCTCATTTTGTATTGGTATGGATTTCAATATGACAAGGTGTGTTTTAAGGACTTTCTGAGAGCTATAGAAGAGCGCAGTTACATACAATACATATATGTATAATTTTGTATTAATGTAAGTAGTTGCAATTAGCTTGAAAGAAGGCATATAGTCTGCATTTAATTTAGGTTTAAAAATAGCAGTTAATCAAAAATGCATTGAATCTGTATGGTTTCTCGCTTCAGTCGATAAGGCTTTTAATTGAAAAGTATAGAATAATTAACAAAAAAGTGTACGTATACAATTCAACCTTCAAAATTACATTGAAACTTTTTCCCACAATAATTACACTTAAAACTCTTTTATGGAAGCTACATTTAAACTTTGTTCATCATCACTTTTTCAAAGCTGATGGTGGTTGTTAAATTTGAAATAGAAATAAAAAGAAACAAAAATCCTATCAAATTAAAAAAAGTAGGTATCTTAAAGGCATCTTCTAATTACATCAGAAAATATATCTTTAGGTTAAGCTTTTATTTTTTTTTTTTTGTTGGTGAGAGTTTCTCTTTTTGATGAAGACATCGCTCGCACTTGTTTTTCTTTTTAAGAACCTTTTTTTTTTTTACTTTCTAAATTGCTCATTTCTCGCTTAACCATTTAAGCCTTGCGGTGGTATTTTTAAACTTAATTGCGACAAGTTGTTTATTCCCAAAAGGATACCACTATTATCAGAATTATACGTTTTCAAAAATGTTTTCTAGTTAAAATAATACCCACTGTGAGTATAGATGCAGATTACAGGGTGATTAAGATTTTTACTTTTTAAAAAATAAATAAATAAACACAAAATAAAGTAAAATAAAATAAAATAAAATAAAATAAAATAAAATAAAATAAAATAAAAAAAAAAAAATAAAAAAAAATAAAATAAAATAAAATAAAATAAAATAAAATAAAATAAAATAATAATAAACTAAAATAAAATAAAATAAAATAAAATAAAATAAAATAAAATAAAATAAAATAAATTAAAATAAAATAAAATAAAATAAAATAAAATAAAATAAAATAAAATAAAATAAAATAAAATAAAACAAAATAAAATAAAATAAAATATAATAAAATAAAATAAAATAAAATAAAATAAAATAAAATAAAATAAAATAAAATAAAATAAAATAAAATAAAATAAAATAAAATAAAATAAAATAAAATAAAATAAAATAAAATAAAATAAAATAAAATAAAATAAAATAAAATAAAATAAAATAAAATAAAATAAAATAAAATAAAATAAAATAAAATAAAATAAAATAAAATAAAATAAAATAAAATAAAATAAAATAAAATAAAATAAAATAAATAAGACAAAATAAATAAATTAAGTGCATAAAATATATAAAAACAATATTTAAAGTTAATGACTATGAAAATAGTAAAAATATCGAATATGTCTTACGAAGTTGTGGGGGAGCCGAATAAATATATAAATTTCCATTTTCTGTCATGGTGTTAGCATCTCCTAAAAGTTTGACAGTAGATGAATAACTAGGAACACCTTGTTAAGTCAAAAATTTTACAAAAAATATATCTTGTAATTTGTTTTAATCAACCCACTGACTGACTTTCAGCCCAGACACACCTCTCATCTCCTTCAAGAGCATTGCGTATATAACTCCACTGTCATGTCATTTAAGTGTAGATGTCTTACGATGTTAACGAAAACTAAACACTATAACGCCCTATACTTCAAGGCAGAGAAAAATAAAAAAAAAAAATAAATATTATATATGTAGTGCCAATTGCTTGATCACGGTTTAGGAGGAGGAGGAGAAACATTGTTCCACCTTTAAACGATATAATCTCAGGGCTTTGGTTGCTCTGAAATAAACTTGTTTTCTCACTACACACAATACACAACAACTAGAACGACAAATGGGTGTTATAGAAATGCCAGGTTGTAAAAAATTACTGCAATTAAATTCTTCCTACAAACCAAGCAAAATACGCACACAAAGCGTACGCCAGAGGTAATATGGCTGTCAGAATTCTTTAACAATTGCGCGTCTGTATAAATTACTTATGACGACGGACGCCCGCGAACTTAATCGTGTGGTTTGTCAGGTTCATTAATAATTTATCTTTTTGTTTTCAATTTTATTTTTCTTGGTTAGCATTACATTATTGGTATAGTTATATGTATTTAATGTTGTGGTTGGCCTACAAATTAATTGCGACAAAATTGACAAAGGATAATTGTGGAATGGAGGATGATTTTAAGGTGGGATAAGAATTATTTGGGTGTCAATAAATAGGTTTTACCAAATCATGGTTATACCATATCAATGGAAGTAATAGATTATTTCAGTCCTTTGAGAAAGGATCCAAACTCAAAAGAATTATATTGGCCCCTTTTTTCAAAGGCATTTCTGAAAAACTGTAAGAGAATCTTATTTAAGTTTATTACGTACACAAAGAATGCCAACCAACTTTTCACCAAACCTTTAATCTAACAGTCAATTGGAAGTTCCATATCACTCTGCAGTCGCTCTTCTTTCATTTATATAGACAAACAATTTTACTTTCATCCAAAGTCACATCAGAGAATTATAAGTGATGACTTGGCTCTATTTCCACATAAAATCATTCCTGCCTTAATCCATGTCCGCCTTTCAAAAAGTTGATATCAAATACAAAAAAAAAAAACAGACAAACATCCTCAAATCACTTAAAGGACTCTAAATCGACACAAAAAACAGTCAGTAAAACAGAAAAACCGATGACAAACGAATAAACCAGTAAATAATTTTAATTGATTACTCGTCTGAACAGGGAAGTTGAAAATAGATACAAAAAAAACTCGCTCACCAAACCACAAAGGAATCCACTTGAGTTCCGGACCATTTGAGACAAACGCTCTCTTCTTTGCCGAAAGGAGAATCCTTTTTTCTGATTGTCAGAAGAATTCTTCTTCCTCCTGGCAATGTCGTATTGAGTTTTTTTTGTCTTCATTTTTATTTGCCAAACGAGGAACTGATGGCAAAGCAATCCCCATTACGGATGAAATCAAAATTCGATTACTCTTCAAGTTCCCAGCACACACACACACAATAATTCTTCTGAAGGAGCAAACCCGACAAAGGATATATATTCTCAAAGGAGCAATTCTCATCTGAGGGAAGACAACAACTTCGTTGTTCCCTACATTGCATTGGGATGTCAAAAGGGACTGAGAAGTGTCAAAGAGGTTAGATGAACTGAAATCGAAACTTTTTGTCAGTCACCTCAGCCGATATTGATATCCTTTTTTGCAGTGTTCTTCTTTTCTAATGAATTTTTAACAGGGTCTGAGGAAGTCTAGACTGGTAGTTATAGTTGAATATATTCAACATCGTGACGAGACGAAACGAGAAATTGAGGACCCAAAAATACCAATTCTCCACCAGAAGCTTCATCAGAGTCATAGTCGATTTGATGACATTCATCAGCCACACAGAGCGGAGCAATATGCATGATATTCATGGAAGAAACAACACGATTCTTGCCACATACTCGTATCTAGAGCTTTGAGAGTCCTGAAAGTTACTCTTTTTTTTTTTTGTTTTTTTTTTTGGCACATTCTTTGTCCTTTATGGTGAAGCCAAAGTTTTACTTATTTGCGAGAGGACTTCGATGGTTTATAAGGATCCTATAAGTCCTTCGTTAATAATTCAAAATGACAACAGTTTTGTTTGAAATAAAATATCGTTTATTTACAATAAGGACTTTTTGTCCAACTCTGCGGGTCGGTCGGGTTGAAGGATTTATTCACATTACTGGCGGAGTGAGTTTATTTGGGTGTGTTTTACTACAAATATCCATGTCTGTCTGAATGGCAATTTTATTTGCATATGATGTGGCTAGGACATCATATGTAGAAGAAGAAACAAGGAGTTTTTATTTCGAATAAAACAGCAGACAATTTGTCGCTTTTGCTGGTTAATCTATAAGTCACGAATGTGCTTGGAACAATGTCAACGAGTTTATGTTCATTACACGAATATATGAGAATAAAGTGATAGACGGGTTAAATTTGGTGTCATAAAATCGTGCCAAACCGGCATGGGCTAGTCAAAAATTATTTAGAGAAATTTTCGTGATGGTTATCAGTCAAGTCGTTCAGAAACTTATATACAGGACACATAATTGAAAGGGGAGTGCTTTGGGAATTTATGTTTATTTATTTTACACGGAAGGTGTTAAATAATGAAAGCCTATTGATGACCTCAAGAATTTTATGAAGGGGGAGTTAGGAGAGTCACACAAAATTCATACAAGAAGACTTATTTTTTATTTTTCACTTTGACATAATTGAAACAGAACAGAACCTTTCACAAAAATTCAGTGTAAGTAATTTACGCCATACCTATTAAATGAATTATTTCACTCAAATCGATAGGGACAATTTCTTAAGAGCACCGTGAAAAGACTTTAAACCATAAATCCAGCTTTTCAGCAATTTTTCTGAAATTGTGCTGTTTTTATGATTAAGATTGGATTTAAAAATTCTCAAAACAAATTAACTGAAAACAATATTTTGGAACAAAATTAAAAGAAATCAATAAAAATCTATTTATAAAAATAAAGTTGCCAAATTCTCCAAAGCTCTCAATTTCTCAAATTATTGAAGTAATTTTTTTTATTTAACGTTGCTCATTATGTACATACATATATTTAAAATTTTGACACTTTTTCTTTTCCTTTCAGCTTTGAACCTGATGATATGTGGTCTAACGTTAATCACACATGTAAGTTCAAAATTAAAAAAAAACATAAATATTTTAATTAAAAAAATATTTTGAGACAGTTCGTGTCTATAATAAAAATGTATCTTAATTAAATCCAACCATGACGATGAACACATCTTATTGGTAATACTTTAGGCCTCCGGGAAAAAATCTAGTGCTTATTTTTGCAATATTTGCATTTATTTTGTTTCCCCTCTAAAAGTGTTGATGGTTGTAATATTTTTTATATTTTTCGGAATGGTTCAAAAGATCAAAATCCGTTCAAAATATTATTGTAATTGCTTAGCGAATTTTTTTCTTTGCAATTTAAGCATTTCAAAAAGTAAAAATAAAATTTAAAGGGGCTTCAAAAGTAGATTTTTGACATATCGGCAACATCCACACCTGAAAGTATGCAATTTCAGGTTTTTACGATTTTCCAAATTTTCGGGTCGAAATTTCCAATTTGCGGCTGCAACATATGAATCGAACCAAAGAATCTCCTCCATACAAATCGGATGATGTAAAGCCGATTAATAAACTTACAAAAAAAAAAACACCACAGAACTCTTAAATTATGCAATTTTGGGTTTTCCCGATTTTCGACTTTTCCGGTCAAAATTAGTTGATTGTCAATTCCGTAGTGTTTGTCATTCCTTAGAATCAATATTTTCTCTTTCCATATACATACGTACGTAGGTACTAAATAGAATTTTCAGATATTCCAATGATCCACTCCTAAAAGTATGCAATTGGCATTTTCATGTTTTTCCTTCTCAAAATTTCTAATTTTCGGTTTCGTAGTGTGTCGACCTGGTTCAATATGACTCCAACAAAAATAAAGAACCATGTAAAATGCAATTTTCAGATATATCAACATCCACCCCTGAAAGTATGTAATTTCGGGTTTAAACGATTTTTCGTTCCCTCCGTTCAAATTTTCCAATTTTTGGTTCCTAATTGTATGTTTGCTTGGTCCAATAGAAATCCAATAAAAATATACAAATCAAATGATGCTAAGCCGAGTTATGCGCTTACAAAAAAAATAATTAGATTTCAACTGCTCGGCCGCATTAATTTTCGGTAACCAATATCAATGAAATTTTTCACAGAATTCGTTTTAGGTACTTACCCTTAAGAAAATATATTCTAAAATTTACTAAAAATATGCGCCACCCTAATAGATAGATACACACACAATTTTTTTTTAGTTTGGGAAACATTCTTTATACAAAATTGTATTGCACTATATGTCTGGGTGGATTGTATACTGTGTGATGCTTATTCAAAAATCTTTAAATCTTTAATGTGCCTTCGTCTTCCCCATTAGCATGATTGGATCAAATTTGAACTACATATATGCGAGACATGTCGCGCCCTCACATTTCACTACGAATAAAATAATTTTCCTTAATCAACTTTATCCTCTAATTCATTCAAAAAAAAACACAACAACAACTAAAACAACCCATCGAAAACACTCAGCACGATGTCAAAGTTGTTTCGCAAACAACTTAGCTTTTCGAAACAAAAAAAAACTTCTTACCAAGTTTTGGTAAAAAAAAAAAAAACAAAATCAACCCACGTCATAGTTCAATAAATCAATGTGTACCAAATGCCATTGTCAACGAAACAAACCAAATGTCGCAATTTCTTCTTTTTTTTCCAAAACGTCCTTCTACCTTCTAAAAAAAAAGTATCCAGGATACCGCCCGTTCTCTTATATTTATTTACAACAAGGGAGGAACAGTAAATTTTGTTTCGACTCCCGTTCATTTTTCTGTCATTGAATTCAATTACCTCGCGTTTGAATTTGATTTATTCGATTTATTGAATTTTTATCAATTAAGGACTTTCATTCACATCAACTTTATGTTGTATATATATTTTGCTACAGGATATACTATAGAAAGAGAGACACACATTTTATACTAATACCAGCCATCTGTTTGTGTAAAAACTCAAAAATGTCTCCTTAGAAAAATTTGGATTTGAAAAAAAAATAGGGTGAAAGGGAAATATTTTAAGTAAACAATCATTTGATTGGGAACATAAAATATACGGAAAAAAAATTCGCTGCACTATGGAAAAAAGGATAACCAGGATAATAAGCGTATATACGATGCTGGGAAAGATGTCAATATCGCGCTGTTAATGCACCATGTTCTTTGTATGTGCAGAGTTTTTTTTCATAATATCTCTACCTACTTTTTTGTACTTGTTTGGTTTTTTTTTGTCAAGAAGAATCCTTCGTCCTTCATTCTGGTTCGCGTATATTTGCCATAAATTCACCTCGCAACAGATGTCAATCTGCTAGCAACGCGGCGCGGCGTACTGTCAGATAGATAGATATAAGTTGAAATGAAAGGAACATAGACGACGACGACAACGTTGCTTGTGCATATAAACCTAACAATTTGTATGCTGCTCCTAGGATGTGTTGTTGTTGTTTTTTTTTTTTTTTTTACTATGGGTATGTGTTTTATACTTGCCACATATGTATATCGCGCTCGAGTTGGGATTCTGAAGAAATTTGTATCATCTATTCGGTGTTTCTTCTTCATATGTGTGTTCTTCTCTTCTCTGGTGAAACACTTGAACATCAGAGTCTGTGAAAATAAACAGTGGACTAGAATAAAGGACGAAATTGTGACAAATTGCAAGTAGGTGTAGGTAGGGTACACTCAGCGAAAAACTTTGGGGCTAAAAAAGGACTACAACGAGTTTTCCATTTATTTATTCTTTTGATGTGAATTTCTAGAAACAAAATTCTAGATTCTGGAAAACAATTTTTGTGTTAAATCCGCCCACTGCCACGCCCACTTTTATCATAGGTTATTGAACGCCATTATACAGAACGTTAAAGTTTTATAATTAAGCTCTCTCCAACAATAAGTATGAATTTTTTTTATTCCCGCCCACTACCACGCCCAGTATTCATGTATTAGAATTTTATCCTAACATATCATCTGAAAATTTATAAAAAGTCCTTTTCAAGTCAAAACCATGACATTTCATAGTTTTTTTTCTGGAAATCCGCCTGCTGCCACGCCCATTTTTCTTTCTTATATCATGCTATTTCTCGTTACTTTAATTTCATAGAAATTTTAAATTTTGTATTCAAAATCTTTTGAACCAAAAACATAACATGTGATTTTTTTTTAATTCCACCTTTACTACCACGCCCACTTTTTTTTATAGGTATTTGAGATTTGTTCTTACTTTAAATCCTTAGAAAGTTTAAATTTTGTATTTATAATCTCTCAAACCAAAACCATAACTTTTTTTAAATTCCACCTACTACCACGCCCACTTTTCTCATATCTGAGATTTCTTCTTAATTTAATCCTTAGAAGATTAAATTTTGTTATTAAAATCTATTTATTCTAAAGCACGACTTGTGAATTTTTTTTTATCCACCTACTACCACATCCACTTTTCTTATATCTTAGATTTCTCCATACTTTAAATCCCTATAGAAAGTTTAATTCTATAATTAAAATCTCTCGAACCAAAAGCATGACAATGACACCCACTTTTCTTGTATTTCAATTTTTTTTCCACATAAAGTACGCATAAAGTTTTCTTTAAAATTTGAAATTTTGCAGTTTGAAGAATTAGATCGCGACAGTCATTGTGTGCTTATGTTTACAAAATTTTCGTCTAAAAAGACTTCAAACTAACATTGCTTTGAATTATTTCAACATGATAAATTGTTAATTTTACATGATTGTTTCTCTCAATGTATAAAGCAACGTCATATGCTCATGCGATGATGATGGCACGCTGCTAGAGACAGATATGAATTGGAAAAGTAGTGGTGTAGTAGTTAAAGATGGAACTATTGAGACAAACCTTTTTTGCAATAAATAACAGTACCAAACCCACCCATTTAGTTTTTCAGGGGGAGCGGGAGGATGCAAAATATGGTGTAGCCAAAGGATTCAAGCTAGAATGATGTTATTCGCTCGCGCACCGTTTGCTGCAATGCATTTGGGTAAAAGGATGTGGAGATATGGCAATACACACACACACAAAAAATAGCTTTGCATGCAAATATTTACCGTTTGTTCATTTTGACGATAAATGTTGACAAGAACTTCAATCTTTCTTGAGGAAAAATAAAATTAAAAATATAAAAAAAAACTAAAATTTTTTTTTCGGAAGGAAGATGTGAAGGTGGGGCTAGGTACCTACCTACAGTTGGATACCAAAATGTAATATGAACCAAAAAAGAAGAAGAAGAAAAATAATTCGGGCGTTTCCGTATATGTACAATATTTACATATATTTGTATGTAGAGTGTGAATGAAGTAAGTAATTGCGGGATGTCCTTGTTAGGGATGTTATATTGAAATGAAATTTATTTCCTTAACATAAATTGCACGAATCCAAGCTGGCGGAAAGATATTATATTAAAAGATGTTTTCCAAAGTACATTTAAGTAAAGACAGGTTTGTGCGAGTATACGAGTAGGTTGATGTGTAGTGTATAGTGTGTATGGCATTTTTGAAACCGCATAAATGTACCTTGGCGTGTGGCAGCGACGGCATCTACGTGAAGAGATTTTGCAAAATTTGTTGGATAAGGCAATATATTCGTATATACATAAGTAGACTTATAATGAGAAACTTACTATAGATACATTTATTTCATATAAATTTTCTTTTCTTCTTCTACTTCTTTTTAGCTTGGATTGGAACATATGAATGCTGTTGGAGTGACAGATTCATTTTATTATTTTGTTCATTTCTAAAAAGCCATTAATATGTCTGCGTAGGTACTTCAAGACGTTCGTTGTCGGTCGTCGGTCGTAGGAGTATTCAAGTCAATGGGAAAAAAATGTTTTTTTTAATATGAATGGGAACTCTTTATATGATATTTATTTTTCGCTTATTAAATTATTATATATCTTTACCATGGCACGCCATTTTATCGTATTATTTTTTTTAAATTTTTGCTGGGTTGGTAGTTTTGTGTGACCATGTAAACGACAGTTATGACACGTTGACAGACAGCAGAATTTAACCGACGCATTAACGTAGCCTGCGTTGACCTTCATATCGATTTCGAAAATGTGTGATTTTTTAGAGGTTTCTTAATCCATCGTAATCGCAGCCATCATTCAACAGATCATTGACAGTTCATAGCTTGACAGATAAGCAACAAACCAAATTTTGGGCATTTATTGACTTTTTCAATCCAAATGTCACACGAAAGCCCTAAAATCAGATTTTTTAGAAAGAACAAATAAAATCTGATAAATTTATGATTTAAAGTTTTTTTTTAATCCATCGTCATCACAGCAATCTTTCAATGGAGTTTGACAGTTTATAGATTGGCGGATAGGCATCGAACTAAATTTTGACGTTTACTGAATATTTCGATCCTATAGTAGGTATCATTAAAAAATTTCATAAATTTATGATTTATGTTTTTTTATTCCATCAATAACCATCCTTCAACGGAATTTGACATTTTATGCCTTGACAGATTAGCAAGAAACTATATTTTGACAGTTATTGAATATTTCGTTCCAAATGTCATCCGAAAACCCTAAAATCAGGAGCAACAATTAAAATCTCACAAATTTCTGATTTTTAAAGGTTTTTATAATCCATCGACATCGAGGCTATCTTTCAATAAAATTTTACGGTTTATAGTTTGACAGATAAACAACAAACAATATTTTGACGTTTATTGAATATTCGTTCCAAATATCAACCGAAAGCCCTAAAATCAGGAGCAACAAATAAAATCTTATAAATTTCTGATTTTTAGAGGTTTTTTAATCCATCGACATCGCGGCCATCTTTCAATAAAATTCGACATTTTATACCTTGACAGATAAGCAAAAAACTATATTTTGACATTTATTGAATATTTCGATTCAAATGTCACGCAAGATTCCTAAAAACGAATACAACTTGCTTGTCCTTGAAATCGTAAACGATAGAAGCTGTCATATTTCTGGTAGATACCCTTCACGGGTCCAGAGGTGACATGAGAAAAATAATAAATTTAATTTCTGCCAAGCGACTGTCAGATTTCCTGAGTTCAATTTTGAATGCATCATGAATGATATAAATAAAAACTTGCCCAAAAAATGTAATAAAAACGAAAAGAAGGTAAAAAACTATAAATTCATACATTTAGATTTTCTGTTCTAAACATAGCTTTTATAACCAATTTAATCTCGTTTTTCCTAAAATATAAATCTTCTAAATTAAATGTCCTTTAGCAATAAAAGTCCTTAGATTTATAAATAGAATTTTAACCGCTGAAGCTTTCTTACTACCTTGAATGTATACCTACCTTAATTTTTTTTTATTTTTAGACAAGCTGTCGATTTTTAGCAAAAGCGTTTTCGCTTTTTTTTTTTTTTGTTTCATTGAATGCCATTCAAAACGGCTAATAAAAGTCGAACTAATATAGGAGCCTAAAGATACAAACGGTGACATCGCCCTCCAGGTAAAAGTTCACCCCCAATATAATACTCGTAGATACATATATATATTTTATTTTTGACTCACATAATAACACGATACAATATTGAAAAGTGTCAAATCGTGTCAAATTGGCTTTTTCTCTTGCTGTATATTCCAAAGTCATCCAATAAAAAAATACATATATATATATTATTTTCCACCCTCCATCCAGACTCGTGTCGTCGTGAGTCCTGGACAGATGAGTATTTTCTCGCCATCAATGTTTTTTTTATATATTTTTTTTTTTTTTTTTTGGTTTTTATTTTATTTTAGCTGATGGTTTTTCTCATTTATGATGTTTTATGGGAAGCCAGAGAGCTACTGCAACAGCCATTTACTGGGGCTGGGTGCAAGTTGTCCCGTCAATTTCATTTGGTTCAAAGCTAACCAACTAACTGCAGGGTGAAAAGTCAAAAGTAATAAAACCTAACGTTTGACTGTATGTGGAACCAAATCACCTACATCAGCACCACCACCCACAGAAAGGACAAGCTTTTGTTGGTCTGGGTCCCCCGCTGTATATATGTATAAGCTGACGATGATAGTGGTTGTATTGGTTATTATGGTGAAGTGGGATGTTTGAGGGGTGCGATTTAGTTGACAGATATTCAATTGGCATAGTTACCGCTATGAAGCGAATTGTTGACAGTTGTTGTTGTTCTTGCTGTATAGGTAGTATAGTTGCTGAATCTATGGTTATGGTTAGTTTAGCTGAGTGACAATGGACAAGGATGTGGTCGGGTTGGGTCGGTGACTGACTGGTTAGTGATCGAAGAAGCTATTATACGTTCAAGCTCATGATGATGTTGATTGTTGGACAAATAGGTATCTATCTATACGAATACTATTCGGACGACACGACCAAGGACAAAAGCCAAATGTGGTTAATAAAGTGTCTCTGCGCTTCTCTTCCAGCTGTTTGTTGGGATCAGATACTGGAATGTCGCCCCTTTTTGTTGTGGCAACACATTAAGTAAATGAAATTAGTTTGTATAGTTTTAGTGAATTAGCTGATTAGTTTTTAGTGTGCGAAAGTGTAGAATCTTTTGGGTGGAAATAAATTAAATTGTGAAAAAACCAGTGGATTCAATTTGGAAAATTAAGATAACTGTTTTTTGATAAGAAATCCTCTTTTCTATAGAATTTTATTTTTATTATTTAAATTGTAGTAATTAATTGGGAAGAAAGTAGGTATAACCATTTTTGGTCCCGTTTTTGATGGTATTGTAGTAGCCCGTGGCGTAATGGTTAGTGCGTTGGACTCTTACGCCGAAGTTCTTGGGTTTAATTCCCAGCCTATGCTAAAAACAGAAATGTTTTTCACGGGTTACTGCCTCTTGCGAGTAATTGACAAATCCTCCAAGAGTATCTCTTGTCATGAAAAAGTGCTTCTCACCCTAGCCGTTCGGATTCGGCAGAAAATTGTAGGTCTCCTCTATTCCTGTCAATAACACGCACACAGGAATGGTTGAGAGTTGTAAGTCATTAGGCCCTGGTTATATACCTACGAGCTGTAGCGCCAACCAATTTATTTAATTTTTAGTAGTCACATTTAGGGCTGGGGAAAAATGTGCGCCTAAACAATGTGACTTTATTAGAAAATTTAGGGACTATCTGATGAGTTCTTAAGGTTTAACCTTTAAGTACACAAACTGGTAAAAATTCAACATTTTGGATTGGGAGGAAAAAAGTTTCCAGTTTTCAATTTTTTGTTTTTCGGTCAAAACTTTTAAAATCTGACTTTGCGCTATTCATATCATTTTAAGCACTAATAAACTAAATGCTTGACTTTGACAAACAAATTTTAAAATTTCAGAACTTCTCAAAAGCTTGGAAGAATTAATACTTCCAGTTTTCATTTTTTTTTTTGGTCAAAACCCTATCTGACTTTTCTGTTCTTATATTTTTTTGGACATTTTTTCAAAATTGTCTGTTATGAATATCTACTGTATATTTTTTTAAATAGCTATGAATTTTCAAATTATTTTGATGCTTAGAGGGATAGTCTCAGATAAAAAAAAAATTCACATAACCTCTAAATGAACCTTTATATACATAAAAGGTTATTCCCAAAGTATGTACATATAAAAAAGAAAGACCTAAGGTGTGAAATGTGAATACTTATATCTTAGATCTTACAAACTTCTTGTGGGACCATAAAGTCCTTTTGTAACAATTTATGACGAAAAGCAAAATGTCTTTACATTTTGTGTCATTTCTTATTGAGACGGGAGGACAACCTGACCTCTTAGCAATATAAGCATATCTCTCTAAAGCTTGTTTGTTTTTTTTTTTTTGTTTACCTACTTGAATGTATACATACCAACATTTGGATATCATCAAAGGAAAGGACATTTTTTTATGATCTCACAAAAAAAAAAAATGCTCCTTACATTGAGTGTGAAGGAGCAGCAATAAAGTAAGATTTAATAACGTCAAGAGAGGGCATAGATACAGCACTAAAGTTAGCAGCTACCTACCTAATACTATAAAGATGTAACAAAATATTTGTAAATAGTTGCACTGGAAGCTTCTATAAAACTGATATTCTCTTCACTTTTTTTTTTTGCTTTTATAAAGGTGCTTGTACTGTACGTACATTTATTTATTATAATACAAAAATCTCATTTTGTCCTGTTTTTCATAGTCTTTAAATGACAATCGTATATTTTTTTATGAATACAACACAAAAATAAAGTTATCACTCCATCGGGTAGTGTAAATTTATTCTTAGAAAGTAGAATTAATTATATTGCACCAAAATTGCTATAAACATCTTCAAGTCAGTTTGGTATATTTGCTTCTTGAAAAGTGTTAAGAACTCAATTGTTTTTACTTTTTCTTACCAAAAGGTATCATATTCCCCCACCCAGGGTATACCTATATTTTTACATTTTGAAATCAAGTCTCATTCAACGCCATACCTAGCCAAATTATGTAAGAATAGCTAGTCCGCCCAACTTCGCACGAAATTTTTCACTAGTTTTAGCTTTTTAAAAAGTGTAAATAAAATTTATAGGGTCTTAGTTTTAAGACCCTACAACATGAATTTTTTAGCACGCTGCTGATAGCGTAGCCATCTGTTGGTCCATCCCATTTTCGAGGGGAAAAAACTTAGCCGATTGTCAAATCGTTAGAAATAATATTTTCTCCCATACAAAGTGGAATTTATATCGCCACCACCATTTATACCCCTGAAAGTATACAATTTAAATTTTTCAAGATTTAACGACTTTTGCTGTCGAAATTTCCAATTTTCAGCTCTGTAATGTGTTTACCTGGTTCAATACGAATCATACGAAAAAAAAATCCCATGTTAAATGTAATTTTCCAAAATATATCATCATCCGCCCCTGAAAGTGTGCAATTTCGGGTTTTCAAGATTTTCCGTTCGAAATTTCCAATTTTCGACTCTTAATATTATGTTTGCCTGGTTCAATACAAATCCAATTAAAAATATGCAAAGTGGATGATGTTAAGCCGAGTTATCCTCGTATAAACAATTAATTTATTAATCAATAATAATTTTTTTTAATGTTGTTTTCTTTTTAATTTAAAAACAGACCTTAAACCAACTTGCATTCACAAAGCTATTTATCCACAATTTACCACCCTCGATTTTTAAAGCCCCTAATTAAGCCTTGGTGCTTATCACCACTGTACCAGCTTAACATACATATTATATATGTACATACATACTTCATTGACAATTGTTTGTCCTTAAAATTTCAATTTTGTTGTTCTTTGAATTTTATATATAAACCTACTATACTCTTAAGCGTTCCCAAGTTCTTAACTACCATCACCACACACTAATCCGGCTCGGGATGTTTTTTCGTCGGTGATTATATAGAATGACAAGATGGGTGGGCGGGGCCAGTATGGCATTTTGGCATCAAAATCAACATTATATAGCCGCACCACCAACCCTCCAAAACCACACAATGACATTACGAAAAACTCAAAACAACGAGAGACAAACTGATGACACTCTATTTGGTTGGGAAAATTGACAAAAGGATTGAATAAAAAGGGAAACACACAAAATAGTCAGGTTTTTGAAATATATACAATCTGCATCATTTGATTAAAATCGATTATAAATTGGATAAATTCGTATAAGGAATGGTCTAATGGCAGACATTTTAAAAACACCCCAAAACTGAAGTCACTATTATAGCATATTTCTATCCGCATTCAGTTTTTTCTTACCATCAGAACATTTTTTTTAGTAAAAAGTAATTGGAAAAATGAGTCTTCAATCAGACGGTCTAGAGTGTATGTTTATGAAGTAAGTAGAAAGATTTAACAAGCAATGCTTTAGAAAATCCATAATTACTCAAGAGCATATCATATCAAAAGGAGCGCATTAGGCCATGAATAGAAAAGTCCTTTCCGGGTTAATGGCAGGTATATAATGTGTTTGGGAGAATGAGAGGGACGACAAGGATATGTTAGGTCTAGGTGTATGTATGTATATTACCCACTCTACCTTCAAAGGGATATCCCTTGTTTAATTACTGTGAAACAAGCAACACTCTCATAATGAATACCATCAACCTCTAATACCCGACTCCGCATATATTTACAAACATAGTTGAAGGGTTTTCTAACAGTCTCTGGGGCTGTTTGTGAGATTGACTTTGAGAGAATAACTATAAATGGTTAAAGTTAGTTGAAGGATGCTTTTGTATATCACATCACATTTTGAATCGATATTCCTCTGTGTGAGGAGGAAAAACTATAGTCCTGCGATAATAATGTGCTATCCATGAGCCATTAAGCATAATCACTCTCTTTAGTGGGTTTTTGTATATATGTACGTAAACCTAGTTGAATCTTTTATACCTATACTTACCTGCAAACCTGCAATGCAAATTGAGGGAATTTTATGTATTTGTGTGTGTAAGTGTTTTTGTGTGAACAAAGTTAATTACTATCCCACAGCCTTATCAGCTTTGTTATAAAGCACCCACTTACATTCATCTGAATATATCTCCTTTGTTTTTTTTTTTTTTTTTTTTAAACACTCAAAAGTTGTTTTGTATTATTGATATAACAGCAGTCAGTTTCTCTTGATCTAGCTCTATAATTTATCATCTGTGGTATATAAAGCAGACATATCATTGAGAAAGTAAAACGTTTAGCTTTGTCTGTAAGAACAAAAGCACTATATAGCCACTCCAAAGCTGAATGTATGTATGAATGGTTTTTTACATACTCAACTCAAATACATATAAACGATTTAAATCCTTGACAGAGGCATTTTCTTTCAGATAAGAGCAGTAGATGGTTATTCTCACCTTTAGTGGGCTGAACAATTAATGCGTTCCATAGATTTTTACCCAAGGATTTTTTTTTTAATTTGTAGAAGTTTGAGCACAATTACCTGTTGTGGAAAGAGATTTATGATTATTGAATCAAGAATCAATTCCTGAAATTAGGTCGAGCCTGTTGCAATTTTTTTACTTAACCTCACTCTCCCCCTCCTCCGGTTTAATAAAAATTGATAAACTGTTTTTAAGCTTTATTGTTTTCACCAAATGAAATAAGAGTGAATACGTTCCACAAAGTTCATTCGGATGAATATTGTAAAATTCTATCGTGATTTTAAAGTTTGCCAAAAAATATCAAACTCGAGTGAACAAATATTTAAATAATACTATGTAAACAAATTGTGGAACGTATTCCTATTTTCAATTCACACGATAAATGAGAAACAAGCTTCAAGCAAATACTTAAACCAAAATGCCATTAAAGCAATTTTTTTTGTTTGAATCGATAGTTAGCGAAGTTTATATGCAGATGAATCTTTTATTGATATAATCGTTCTCGTTCTCTGCAGAATGGGAAATGTCGTCACACTTAGTACCTACAGATAAGAGATATAATATAGGAATATATATATAGGCACATACCACCAACCAGCACCCCCATCGCATGAAGACCCCATTTTTGCAATTGCATTTTTCCGGAAAATCTCACAGCAGCATCCGAGTGGTTGCACCAGAGGAAGAGACGACGAATATATTCGCACAAACAGAATGAAGCAAAGGTAAAAAAAAATACAGAAATGGAACAGAATCCTCGGGAAATTTATGGCGGGCAATAAATTTTATTGGTAAAGAAAACATGTTCCAACGACGACTACTACGACGACGAGGATATTACGCGAAGTGCAGTATAGTGTTTTTTTTTGTATTATTATTATTATTCCACCATTGCATCCTGAATTTCCTTGCTGCACACATATAGTTCCAGAGCAGGATCAGAGGCAGCAGGAACAGCAGCATCAGCAGCAGTAACAACTTTCTTTCGATTTATTTCATCTGTTTCATCTCTGGTGCGGAGCGTGGTTGGTTTCGTTCTGATGGTGTATCAGGGTTTCGGATGGCGCGCTATGTCATGTTCTGTGTATGATGTAAAAGTGTTGAATTCTTTTTTTTTGCAGTTCATGTTGTTGTTATTTTATAATGTACCTACCTCTACACACTCACTCAATGGTATTAAAGTCGTTACTTACAGTATTCAAGGAAAATCGTTGATTGCTATGCGGTAGTTGATGGATGGAATTGCATGTGCAAAAAAAGTGTAGAAATGGTGATGGAGGGTTGGAAATTATTTGCAATTTTGGTTTTCAATTTGATGGCAGGTGGTAAGGGCTATACATACACGTACATTATATAGTTTGGCAGGAAAGTCACATCATCATCACCATCATCATCATCCTGCATCACTCTCGATGGTGTGTTCACTGTTCATGCAGTTATAAGATCTAAGTTATTTTTATAGATTTTTCTCCTCATTGAAGATTGTAATGGATCGTGATGGTGGGAAATCTGAAGAAAAATTGATTCCTTGATGAATGTAATGGAAGCTAAGTGCATTTTCACATCCAATTTGATGAAAAATTAATATGTTCCACATTTTTTAACACGACATTTAGGGAAAGAAACAAAAATGGTGTGAAAAAATAATTAAAATTTGTTAGACGAATTAATTTCTGCATCCAAATAAAATTTTCGTTCCATCTTTTAAATTCTAAACAATCTCGAAAGAATTAATATGTTACAGGGCTGCTATACTTAAAAACTTTTTATTATTAAAAAACTTGATAAATCCTAAAATTAAATTACTTAACTTAGCCACATGAGGTTTAATTATATTAAAATTATTGTTTTACGTTTTATAACGCAACATAGAACGCACCCTGTTTCCATTAATCATTCCTAGTCTAAATTATACCTTCCTCCAAAATTTCAATTTAAGTATTAAACAAAACAAAAAAAAAACATTAAAATGCCAATTTGATATATTTTCTTTGAATATTTCTTGAAACATTACACTTCTTCGTCTTACATCGTTTATCCCACATGTTACGCATCCATCAGATGCTATTTGGATCTTCAGTTAAAAAAAAAAATACTCCAAATTCGATTTGTAACATTGCCAAAACAATATTAACTTCATTTTTGCATTTTTGCTGTTTTATCTACGCGTATATAGCTTCCACCCTTCAGTTCATCAACAACCCTCAAGGTTATGCCTTAAATGAAATACGATATATTATTCTTATACATTCGCAATTTCACAATTTATAAATGAATTCAGCTTCTTCAGTTTCAGCTTCATGTCACGCTTTAACAAACGCATCGTATATTCTTCTTAATAAAAATAAATTTTATAAAACGAGCAGTTTTGTAGTTAAGGACTCAGGATAACCAACAAATTGTGAAAGTTTTGCAAAGGATATTTATCAGGGATGGACAAGTTCTTTGTATGAAGTAGTTACGTAGTGGGAGTTATTTTTGAAAAAGTAGTAGTTAGTAGTATAGTATTGGAAGTAATATTTCTTCATGATCTACTTTCAGTAGTACATAGTAGATAGGAGTGGAAGAAAAAATCTAGAACCACTAGAGTAGAAGTAGAAGAAATAGTAGTAGAAATTATAAATTATATTATATTATTAGCAGTATTGGAAGAAGTAGTTTAATAGTACCTAGAAGAGATAAATGAAATAAGTCGAATTTCCTACCGAGAGTTTACTTTTTTTTTCATCCCTGGTTAGAATATTATAAATTGGTATTGAAAGTATTGAAACTTTAGCAACGTACCATATCAAATTAGACGAAACAGGTTACTTTGTTGGGAGCAAGAGATTTGTCTCATCCCCCTTCGACCATCAAGACCCATAGACTATATCAATACGCCATACGCATACACATTTGCTTCTTATATGCAGAAAAAGGATAATAGAGAAATTTGATAGCTTTTATATTCTAGTAGGGTTATAATACCAAACCACTAATGGGCCATGAAATTAGATATCATCCTCCTGTGCAGCATCAGGACTCGTTTTAATAACTTTTGTTGAAGAAAAAAATAAAAAAAAATTTCGAGACTATGCCAAAATATGTTCTTCATTTCATTGCGAATTCTGCATCACAAACAATAAATAAATGTATACTACACTCCCTTCTTCGTCTAAACATTTATATAAAATACCAAAATAGGGTTGCATGGTGGATCATACCTACTGGAATTCTTCTGTTGGAAGATTTTGTGAAGTGAATTTTCTTTTTGCAAAAGTCCGTTGAACCTTTTTTTTTTATTTATTTCCTTTTTCTCTGGCTGTGTGATGTTGGTTATATTGGTGATGTGGTGTCGCTGACCCCCCCCCCCCTCCCCGCAGCAAAGCAGATGTTAATTCGATTTGATTTGAATGGCATGGCTTGATGCCTCCTGTTGTGCTAAGATAGACGTTATGGCGGCTCTCTGCGCCAAGAACCACACTGAGACAGTTATGAGGCATGAACTGAAAAAATAAAAAAATAATATAAGAAAAACCAAGTAAATTGCTTAAACCTAGATATATGTATATAGCGAGCTGCAGGAGTAAAGTTACTTATTGAAAAATGATGACGTCATATTGGTTTTTTATAAAAATAAGAAGGTGGGCCTTGTTACTTGAAAAGTTTTCCTTGGAAGTAAAACTACATTTGGTATTTTTATATTTTCTCCTTTTTATTTTTTTTTTATTTTCCACGTCTTTTTTATTTTGTTCACTTTTTCACATTTTTTTTTCACTTTTTACATTTTATATTTTTTCACTTTGTTTTATTTTTTTTTTTTTCACTTTTTTTGTTTTTTTCAATTTTTTCACTTTTTTTCTGTAGGTATGTTTTATTTTTTATTCACTTTGTTTTAATTTTGTTCACTTTTTTCATTTTTTAAATTTTTGCATTTTTTCGTTTTTTCAATTTCCTCAACTTTATTTTTTATTTTCCATTTTTTTACTTTTTTCCATTTTTCACTTCTTTTAATTTTTCACTTAAAATAAAAAAATGAATAATTATTTTTTCAATAAATCTAAAAATATCTATTTCAAGCTTTATTTTCTTAATAGACCTGAACTTATTTATTGATGATCGTAATAACAGTAATTTGGAATATGTAATTGATTCTACAATTTCTTCAACTTTAGAATTTCTAAAAAAAAGAAGTGAAACAAAAAATAAAACAGTGAAAAAATTAAAAAAAGGTGAAGAAAGTGAAAAATAAAAAAAGTGAGCAGTAAAAAAAAGCTGAAAAAAAAACTTAAATTTTTTTTAATATTGTTCACTTTTTTTAATTTTTCCACTTTGATTTATTTTTTTTACGTTATTCTCACCTGTTTTTTTTTTTCATTTTTTACTTTCTTCACCTTTTTTTTGTTTAATTTTTTTTTTTCCATTTTTTACTTTTATTTATTTTTTCATTTGTTCGCTTTTTCATTTTTTCAATATATTTATTTATTGTTAGCTTTTTTAAAAGCTTGAACTATTTAAAGATTTCTTTAATTCATCACGATTCTTCATTTTCGACACATCGACTATATCAACAGCCTGTAATATAAATCTTTCTTTAAATTTTCTCAATTTTGTTCTTTTTTCATAAATGTTCCCACAAAAAAAATTATTTTATATAATTTATATTTTTATATCTCTTAATTGAGCACAATTAGGGAAAGGACCAACCACTGAGCCGCACATCTGCCAATCTCTCTAATGATACCATCACCTATTCTGGCATTAAAAAAAAATAAAAATGTCCCTCTTAGAAAATCAATATTTGTCAACTTCCTTCCTTGCTTTAAAAACATTAGCAACCCCCTATTCATCCATCTCATTTTATTTGTGTGCTCATAACAGACAACCATTTGTATTCCTTAGACAAATACTTAATTTTGATTTTCAATTAATCCCTGCGCGAGCCTTTATTTTGTGTATTTATGTTTTTTTTTTAAACATGTTTATGAAAACAAGAACAGATTGTCCTTTATTTTCCATCATCACGGCCACGTTCCAATAGAATGCGTAAATATCTTCTACTATAAGCCTATTAAATGTTCATAGGTCTCCCTCAATGTTACCCTCCCAAGGAGCTTTGAGAGGAAAAAATGAAATTAAAAAAAAAAATAAACAGATTTATCCTTTTTGACTAATGAACGACGAAGAAGCTGGATTTTCGCGTTCTTTATATAAAATGATTGATTAACTTCTTTTCGTTCTTCTTATTTTAGGCATAAGCGTCGTTATTTTGTCAGATTCGATTAGGTAAGACTTTGATAAATGCATTCGTCCTTGTGACGCGTCGAAACTCAACCCGTAACACTCGTAACCACTTTTACCAGACACAAGTTACGAGTTTATTGAGAAGTTGTCAGTTTAAGTCAGTGGGTTGAAACTTGAAAATATTAAAGAATTAGGCCCACAGTGAGAATCCTCCTTGAAAACGATTTATATTGTATAAATCTTCTTCGATTGTATCCTTGAAAAAGTGATTCGGTTGTGGTTTGATGTCCTATAATAGTCTGGGAAGGCAGGGTGGCAAGTGATTTATTTAAATTTAATCTGGGTGGTTGAGTTGAATTTTTGTGTCTATAAAAAATGTGGGATAGAAATATTTCGGCAACCACAGACATACCCTGAAATTATACAGGCGAGAAAACTAGAAGGATTTGTAGTTAGGTAGTACTCTTACTATGTTTTGGCAACTAGTATGATATTTAAAAGCGAACTTTATGTGAAAACACAAATAGTTGAAAAAAATTAACTACGTGAGCAGGATCACTATAGCAATGTACATAAATAAATATTTCAATGATCATTGGTAAGGTAAGTCATTCGTCATTGATACACAAATGGTTATTTCATGTGGAAAAACTGTCGAAATGAAATGTTTTTTTTGATTGGAAATAAAAATTGATACATTAACACTATTTTGCTTTTTCTAAAAACGGCTCAAAATTAACAACTTCAATAATTTTTAAATAAGAGCAGTTGATCCTAAAAAAAAAAAAACAAATTTTTATGATCTGCTTCCTCAAAACTGTCAAACATGACCGATGCGCATGTGTGCCACGCATAAAATCTTAATATTGCTTTTTCTCTTCCATCTTCACCATCCATCCCATTCATCCATCATCATCCACATCCGTCTTTTTTCAACTTCTCCCTCCTTCGTTAAATAAAATTTTCATACGAAATTCGAATCCCTATATCAGGCGCTCATGTTGAACAATAGGGTAGGTATGAATATTTTTTCTTTCATTTTGTGCATCACACAAAACGTGAGGTATGGGAACACTTAATAAAATATACTTTGCAAATTTACCGGTGCAAGGAGGATCCAAAATTTACTCATAGTGGGACAAAAATCAAATTTCCAAGGCAAAATAGGAATGAACACAAAACAAAATTTTCTGACAGATCGTCATTGGGTAAGTTAAGGTATAAAAGAACTTAAAAATTTTCATATTTATCTTGTCATCCATCTGTCAATTTTATACGCGAAGTGAAATACAAAATTCTTCTCGATCTACTAGGCGCTCATGTTGATGGAGGAGAGTATTTTTTTTACATTTTTCCATTACACAAAACATGAGGTATGGCAACACTAAACCAAATATACTTCGTAAAAGTACCGGTTCTAGAAGGAGGATCCAATATTCCTCATAGTGGGAAAAAGAAATAAATATTCAAGCTAAAATTGTTCATTACTTTTCCTTTAAATGAAAAACAAAAATTACACCAACGTTGACGTAATTCACTTTTTCGTACGTCATCATACCAAACCCAGAAAACAAAACATTCAATTTGTTTTACTAGGCGCTCATGTTGCTGAAGAAAGTACACATACTTTTCTTATTTTTTAAATTTCTCCTTCACACCGCAGCGCTACAGCAAAAAATTCTGTGCTAAAGCTCCGTTGCTAGAGGGAGGAGCCAAAATTCCTCATAGTGGAACATAGAAATAAAATTGCCAGCCAAATTTTGCATTTTATTTTTCTTGAAATAAATTTTTTAAAAAATACAACAGACTGACGACAATTTGACAACAAAAACTACTTTTTTCGTACACTGACATGACGTCGCGTCGACGCACGGCGACCGACGCGAGGATCCAAAATTCATACAAAATACCCATGATGTACTAGGCTCTCATTTTGCTGAAGAATGTATACATACTTTCCTTATCTTTTTCAATTTCTCCTTCACAACAGTGTTGCAGCAAAAAACTCTTTGCCGTACCGTTGCTAGAGGGAGGAGCTAAATAAAATGGAACTCGAACAAGGGCTTGATCGGCATTGTTTGTATTCTTCATAGTAGACCTTATTAACAAAATTGCAAGCCAAAAATTCATTTTATTTTTTTTGAACGCGGCGAGTTCCGACTGTCAACCAATTTCAATCCAAACTCAGCTCAACCTTTCGTTCTAGTAGTTTGGCTACGATGGAACACACCTAATATTGAACGTATCCAATATACATCAACGTATCGTAACGTGTAACAGCGCTACGTAATGTACTATAGAAATTTCCACGTTTTTAGTTTACCTACCGGCAACGAATCATAAAATTGCAACCCAAATTGTACATTTTATTTTTTTTAAATGAATACAAAAAAAAAACACTAAAATAGCGACGGAAAATTTGAAAACAAAAACTACTTTTTTCGCACACAAACTTGAAACGAACGAACGCACTACGATGGAGGCAGAAAAATTAATTAATTCCATACAAAATTTTCTCCGATCTAATTACTAGGCGCTCATGTTAATGGAGAAGGGTATTTTTTTTTCATTTTCTACATTACACAAAACGTGAGGTATGGCATCACTTTACCAAATGTACTTTGTAAATGTACCGTTTCTAGAAGGAGGATCCAATATTCCATAGTGGGACAAATTAATAAATGTTCAAGCCAAAATCGTTCATTTTATTTTTTTTTTTTAAATCAGAAATGAAAAACAAAAATTATTACACCTATCGACGCACGTTGACACAGGGTGACAACGCCAGAACAAAGAAAATTAATACAAATTTCAAATCGTTGTACTAGGCGGTCATGTTGCTAAAAAAGGTGTATATACTTTCTTATTTTTTCAATTTTTTCTTCACACAGCACCTCCCAGCAAAATTTTTTCGCAAAATAACCGTTGCTAGAAGGAGAAGCCAAATAAAAACATGAAGCAGAAAAAAAAGCCAACAAAGCCAAACGCTTGATCCACTTTGTTTCTATTCGTCATAGTGGACCTATTATCAAATTTTTAAGCCCAAATTTGAAATGAAACATTTTATTTTAATTTAAATGTGGATGGGAATACAAAATGACAAGAATTAGGTAAATAAGGCTTTTTGTATTCGCTAGTTTGTTTATGCAAGCTTGTTTACGTAAGATTTGACAAAAGGCTTAGGCGTGTGGTTTGAGTAAAGAGAAGACACTAATCGTATGGGAGAGGAATCTATTTCCCCCCGTTTAGGCGGAATGGACGATTTTCCAAGAAATCAACTTAAAATAGAAAAAAAAAATCATTAAATCAACGAAACAACTAATAATGTTCTATTATTCAGTTTTCAATTAAAATTGTTTAAGTAAATAGTTTTGGGAAAATTAATTTTCAAACGTAAAATTTTGAAAATTTGGTCTGACTCCACAAACAAAATTTTTTGATGATTCAAACTTCCCAACACAATTTCGCAGACTATTAAACAGTGACTTTAATTCCTCCCCGAAAAAAACTTTCCTCCGATAAAATGTCAAAGAAGTTAAGATATGCAAACAAAATTTAATTATATTTTTCCAACATTGCTGGTAGGTATTATATATATGTGTTCGTGTACCTTGTGAATATTTATCTGAAATGATTTCCATCAGTGTGGCAATTTCGAAATATCCTTAGGGATGATTTATTACTTTGATTTACCCGTATTGTAAATTGCAGTAAGTAAGTACGTAACCCTTATTTTATTCGAGGTTTTATATAAAAGTACCTTACTGTGTGTTACTTCAGGCAGAATTTTTTAACTGCGATTGAAGTTTGCTGTTTTTCGGTAGAAAAAGGGTTTTTGCATTGTTGGTGGATGAAATGCAGGTTAAGCATAAAAGATTAAGTCACTGTTCAAATATGATTTCATTTTAACAAGCTTCAAAGGAATTTTTGGATTACATATTTCATTTTTTTTTTTTACAAAACCAACAACGGTAGCTGGCAGGTAGAGGAACGTGCCGTTTTAAAGGCTGATATGATGTTTAAAGACGTTAAAGGAAAAATGATCCTACATACCCTTTCTACATAGGTATCCAATTTAAATTCAATTGTGAGTTTGTTGGTTTTTCACAAATAGCTTAACATCTTACCTATCATAGAAGAATGTGAAATACTGAACAGAATTTTGCTTTTGGATTTGACGTTGGTAAAATTAATTTCAAGAAATACCTATCTTCTAGGCCTGGAAATGACTTAAGACGAGCATAATGTCAGGTTTAGTCTCAGTTTGTATATTAGAGACGTATCGAGAATGATAACCAAGAGTCTCGATTATGCACCTCTTCGATTATTTCTTATATGAAAAGAACTCACCAACTCCACTTCGTCTTAGGAAGAGCTATCAATATCAAAGTCGACCGTTTAAACGAAAAGCCTTTTTGAAATCTCTTTTAGTTTTATTAGGGCTAAGATATCATTGTAGGTATGTTTGGATTTAATACAATTTACTGGTAGGTACTGAACAATCTTCCCCAAGGCAAAGTATCCCGACCTTTCTTCTAATGAAATAGTTTAAGTTTTGAAAAGCTTTAATCATACACTGTACATCTTCCTCAAGTTTACCAAACAGATCTTTCTACATATTTATTCTTTATACTTTGTCGCTTTATTTTGTTGTGATACATTCTTCAAATACATTTTTCAAATTTTCCATTTTAACATGACATTTCACTTTAATTTCCGAATGCAACTTGCAACTTTCTTTCTTTACCTATATCTAATTGTATGTGTTGTAGGTATAGATATCCCAAAACGACGTTGTCGTCTGGGCCAAAAACTGACAAGCTGACATTCACATACATTCGTCAAGTTTATTTACTCAAACCTATAAGTCTCAAGTCTGCTAGATATCAAACTATAAACAAGCAAAAAGTTAACCACACCAAAGTTCTATAGGTATATCCCAACTTTTATACCTACCTTTCTTACATATCTTATACCCCTACCTGTATTGTAGTATAGAAAATATACAAGGACAAGACAGAGAAGATGTCCCGGAAAAGGGAATGCGACTATCTAATCAAAAATTCACTTAAAACTTTCCCTATCTTGTCGGCTAGAGATATATACCTATATCTACCTTAAGAGTTTCAGAGGATGATGAAGGAGGGGGCTACTGATGGACTGGGTTGGGCGAAAAGTGGTTCATATACTAAGAATGGAAAACAACAAAATTTTGTTACCTTTTCTCGAAATGACCTGACAAGACCTTAGGACCGGCCATTTAAAGTATATATACCTACTACGTGTGTTTCTGCTGCAAATACAGACCATTACGAGTGCGCAAGCATGCTGCCCTCGATGTCTAGCTGTCAAGAGACGGACCGGACGGTCAGACGACAACGACGACGATGACTTCAACGATGACAATGGATGCTTTTAATTTTTTATTAAGTTAAATGCATCGTAAGATATTCAACCCTTATAACTCTGAGTTCTCTTCCGTTCCCTGTATGTATTTGGACACATACATATACAAAGGACTTTAACTATACCTACCTTTAGTTGTTGCAAGTCTAGTCCTATACCTAACTAGCGACCTGCCCGCTGCACAGGTTAAAAACTTCCTTTAACTTCTAGATACTCGAAGAGTTCTCTTCAGCAGCGCGGCGAGTCAGTAGAAAACTTGCAAAATGGTTATGGAGTTTTGTTTGCTTATTTTTTTTTTTTGTTCGTGTTGTGTACTCCTTTTACTTAAACTCTGTTATAGCGTTGAAGCCCATGAGATGGGTCCACCTTCGTTTACCTGGTGCATCAGTTAAATGAATTTTACTCACTATACTACCAGTCGCCCGAAAAGCTATTAACCTTACTTCACAAAAAAAAATGGGATGGAGAACTTCTTCTTTAAATAAAATGAAAGCAACTGACCTTGTCGTGCAATTATGCTTAAAATACTACTCGTTTTGCGAAAATACCTAAACGATCCTCATTTAAAGTTTAAGGGCTAATTTACTGCGAATAATCGGATATGCATGGTAACCAAAATTTTTGTTAAGGAATCCAAAATTTCAGTTGCTAATCATGGAAATCACTAATTAACCGATCTTGATTGATTAGCCCCACTTAATTAGAACCTGTACAGATTTAACCCACTGTGAACAAACTGGCTCATATCTGGACATATCTTCTATGACGTTTCCTTTAAGCTAAAGAAAGAAATGACAATTTTTTTTTTGCAAAATATTGAAGTGCGATACGATATTTTGCGAAATTGCTGAATTATTGATTCAAAATAGCTTTTTACGGCCTTTAGTCCACAAAAATTTAGGCGTTTCGTCCCGGCGATCTCACTTGGACTCATCAGTTGACTAATGAGGACCTTGTCAATACGCAATTTTTGTTAAGTTCAGTCCATCTAACATAGATTTCATGACGAATATCTAGTGTGAACTATATCCAACAAGACTAGAATTCCTAGTCATTAAATTGGAAGTTTTTGTTTTTTGCCCAGGGCCTGGCATTGTTTATATGAAGGTTTTTTTTAATAATACAAACTCTAGATACAACTTCTAGATAATCGTCATGAAATCTATGTTAGATGGACTGAACTTAACAAAAATTGCCTATTGACAAGGTCCTCACTAGTCAACTGATGAGTCCAAGTGAGATCGCCGGGACGAAACGCCTAAACTGCATTAAATTTGTGTGCTAGCTAAAAAAAATTCAAGCTATTCAATGTGATCTTATATAAATATCATACAACTTCGTTAGTTCGTTACGTAGGTATTCAAGCTTCAAAAAAATTTGCGAAATTGTTAATAAAATTGCATTCAATACGTGCCGTGCCGGCTAAAGAATTAAACAACCATACATAAATATGGGTTTCAGACGCTGCGAAAACATTTTGCAAAATTGCAAATAAAAAAAATTACATTAAATGTGATGCTTGCTAAAAACATTTAAATTAATTAATGAAATCCTACATAAATAGAGCTTCATGATATTTTTCGCAACTTGGCAACGTATTGAAGCGACATAAAAATCTTAACTTAACTCTCAAATTTGGTAGAAAAAGTAGATAATATAGGTAGGTACTTTGATATTCTAATGATATCTTGAAAAGAGTATTGAAAAATTATCATGTTATGAGGAAAAACTAAAGAGCCAGTAAAATTTTACGAAATTGCTTACTTTTGGCAAAAAAAATTAGCAAAGCGAATAAAAAAATAAATAGTCACATCGACCCTAAAATCAACAAACTTTCTTGATTTTTTTTTTATGAAACCTCTACTTGTCATTAAGAAGCACGTAAAAAACTGATTGCAATGAGGTATTTGTATAATGGCGGCTAGGTGGAGAAAGAAATAGATGTAGGTAGGTACCTACTCTACCTGAGTTCAAGCCTGCAACAAGGTTGCAACCAAGCGGAAGATAACACAGAACTTGTCCGTCTTTCTAGACAAACAATTTGTTTCAACGTTTTTTACTGTTATATATTTTTTGTATTTTGTTTGTTTTGTTTTTTTTTTTTTTTCGTTACTGTTAAGTTTATGATTTTCATTGCACATTTCTTTTGGTTTTCTCATCATTTTTTTTTTGTTTGCTTTGTTTTATTTAACGGTAAGTTTAGTTGGTAGTTGAAGTCGTCCTCGTCGTCGTCGTTAGAGAGAGAGAGAGTTCTTTGTGTCTGATGAAGTGAACAGGCATAAGGTAAAGGGTTGGGGGGAATTCATTTTTTTTTTGTTATTATCATTTAAAGAGCGAGGTAAAAAAAAAAAAAAACGATTGTTGCTGAGCTTACCAAATGGTGGTCATAAGCTGATAAAGTTAAGTTCAAACAAAGGCAGCAAACTGTAGGTAGGTACTGTAAGCAGGGACTGTGTAAGGTAGTTAAGTTATATATAGTTTCCCAGAACTCTACCGGAACTGAAAATGAATAAAATAGATGAAGGTTCTTTAACGTTGAGAGTAATTCCCTTTGGAGTAGATACTTTCGGGTTATGAACACTTAATCCAAGTGTCTATGAATCGATCAATCAATATAGGTATAAGTGACCCAGAGAGATGATGGTTATCTGGGTACTGCTGTTTACTTGGTTTAAAAATGCATTAGATTTTTTAAAGACGGTCTTTAAATTAAAAATATGGAACTTTCAGGGTTTATACAGAAGTGTATATCAGAAATTAATTAACTAGTTATGTAAATTTATAGAATTTTAAAATGGGTTGAGTGGAAAATTTCCATAGTTTTTTATTCTGCTCATACAAACTGGAATTTCCCTAGCAATTCCACGATTTTCGACTTTTTCAGTCGAGGTATCCAATTTTCGTAGTGATTGTCATTTCTTAGCATCAATATATTTTCTCCTTTTCATACAAAACGGTATTTTCAGATATCGCCACAATCTCTCCCTGAAAGTATGCAATTTTAGGTTTTTACGTTTTCCGATCGAAATTTCCAATTTTCGGTCCTGAAGTATGTTTACCTGGTTCAATATGAATCCGATTTCAGTTTTTCCTTCTGATCACACATATTGTCCCTATCTCATGAACTGACGTAACTATTTTTTCTCATTTAAAAAAAAACGCTTTTTGAAGGTGTTAGCCGTTGTGTTGTTGAAACTATTTTTTGCCTAATGTTTTGTAAACTACATTATTTCTATTTTTAAATTTATGATCGATTTAATGGTTTAAGGAAGAACTTTAGCTAAAATATGCCTTTTCCCAAGTTATTAAAAAAGCAGTTACGTCAGTTCGTGAGATGAGGGACGATATTCCATATCCCACATACACGTTGTTGTGTTTTTTTCTATTTATGTAATTTTTTTTAGAAAAATGTCAACATTCCATAAAGTCCAGAATCTTCCAATTTTCATTTTTTATTGTTGACAAAAAAAATCCCATTAAATTGTCCCATCACAGGAAGTTAAAAAAAAAATTCTTTTATTCCTCCAATTTATTACTCTCGCGCATTGTCATACCAATATTATTATAATATGAAATTTCTCAAACAAGAACAAAGCCACTTAAGACAAACTCATTATTTACAGGTTTTTGAATTTTTCCACCTTATTATACATTGGGACAGCCAAAGTATAATCTAGTTAAATCTCTTCATTTAAACAAAAAAAAAAAAAACTTGCAAATAACTTCCGAAACGACGAGCTAAAACACACAAAAATAGGTAAACCATATAAATATACTCGTACTATGTCGCCAGAGCAGCAATAAACACAAAGTAGGTCCTGATGTTGAATTTAAGTTGCCCACACTAAATAAAAAAAAAAAAAATGTTTAAAAAAAAATAATTCCATTTACTTTTTACAAAAAGGACCTTTTTGTCCTGTCTGTTCTGCAGAGCGCAATAAATAAACAAACAAAAAAATAAATGAAATGTAAAAATAAAAAACAAACTGTGAAAAGTATTCCGATTAATTTTATGCGCTTTACCCACAAGAGCAGGACATTCTCCTGCTCTCTTGTGTTCATTCTTTGCATCAAGCATCGCGCGTGTAGTACTCATGAACTGTAACCACATTTACTTACAAAGTGGTTACTTAGCAAGTATCTCCCCCATTTCTCATCACCCACTTAGCTTCTTTTTTTTGTTCCAGAGTGCGCTCAAAAGGCAGGTATTCAAATTTCAAAGTATAACACGGGTAGAATCCTTTTCGTTCTTTTCTTTTTCAGTTTGATGGGGACCTCCACATCCCTCCACAGGCCTCTGTGTTCAGCACTCGCAACGTGTTATTACGTGTGATGACATTTTCCATCTCAATATAGTGTGGCCCGCATTTACAGGTTCACTATACTGCTATACCGCTTTTTAAGTAGGTACCTTCTGAATCCCTTAACTCCTTCTTATAGTCACACTTCTGTTGAAAAACGTGGACATCAGGCACGGTTTTTGGAATTGAATCCGAGGGTTCATTTTACTCTCACTAAGAATTACAGCCCCTTAATTTTTTGAAAAAGTCTGAATCTGAAGCACTGAACAATCTTCTTTATATAACATCATCTCTGTTCTTAAGCTCCTTTAGATTCCCCTCTCTTCTGCACTGAATCCGCCCCTGAGTATATGGAGGTTGAACCTCAGACGAGAGGGGGATCATGGTCATTGAGCACAAAAAAAAAAAAAAAAAAAGATTAAAAAAGGTGAAAGAAGATAACTTAAAAAAGTAATTTTCCCTGAAAGGATGAAGGACAAGGGACAACACAAATGAAAAAAAAAGGAATCTCGTTGAAAGGAGCTCTCTCCGACGAACGACGAGGGCAAAGCTTTTCCTGGACTTGACGGTGATGACAATACAGCAAAAGTGGAATCAAAAAGGATTTTTGCATTTTGTTTCCTTTTGCTAAATAGGATATTCAGGACGAAAGATTTACAACAATTCCATGGTGGTATATAAAAGGTGTGGAAAAGCAGGTACCCACCTAAAGATTTAAAAACAGAAAAAAAGTGACATTCGTTGCATCAGGGCCAGTTGTGAGGAGGACACGATAAAGGGTATAGTGCAACTTCACCAAAGACATCAGGAGGGGATGGAGTTTTTTTTTTTTTTTTAGGTGTTCATTGTGTCTCGCGAGATGATAACAAGGACAAGGGCATACCTACTTGAAGTGTATAGTTAGTTGACTAAGTTCACGAGAAAATGACGACAGGAATGTCCTTTTGTTTTTGCAGAAATGACGACAGCGATGTGACAACGACTACAACGACGACGGATTAACTACAAGTTTTTCCTTTCTATTCGCGATTTTTCTTTTATTTCATACTGTCCCTTCTCTCTCTCTTTCTCTCCTGATGCTGAATCCACTTTACTATGTAATTAGTTTGACGAACACAAATAAAAAAAATAAATAAACCTTCAACACGGTCATGCAAATTAAAGGTTTAAGGTCTGAAAAAGTGTGAGGATGAATAGAGCAGCTTTTGGGTCACAGCAGCAACAATTGCCAATTTAAAAGGAATAATTAATGGATTTGCAACTTTGAAAAGGATAAAAAGAAGTGCAAAAAAAAGCAGTGTTAAAATGCAACAATGGTTTTATGTTTCGTAAAAATTGATGAGAATACAAAATTTAAGTGTTATCGGTGAAAATCATGGGTATAGGTAGGGACTTCTTTCTTACATATAATATGTAGCTTTCAATTTAAAAAAATGTCAAGTATCAAGTGATTGTTTATGAATATTGAAAATCCAATTAATAAATGTCTTAATCATAACTAATGCTGCAGTCCGTGGTAATTTACGAGCAAATTGATATTTTTGTCACTCAATAGGTGATTAGTTTTTAAACAAATTGAGCTTTTATGTACCAAATTTCAGTACTTATCAACTTCTAATCGATAATTGACAATTGTAATAAGGGTGATAATTTTATTCTATATAATAGCTTTTATTTAATTTAGTTTTAAGGTCATATAGATAATTTTCCAATAAATACGTACTGATTGTAAACTTAACAAACGTTACAATATGTATAGGTTAGGTAATTATTTGATTGAGTTAATTTCTCAAAATATCATCAAATCATTACGTATATCAGCTTATTTTTGTAGTACAATTTACCATTAACTTTTTAAAACAATTTAATATCCAATTTTGAAAAACTTTATTACATCAAACCTTGCGGTCTAACTTTTTGGCAATTTATAACTCCAAAAAGAGCTTGCTATAAATATTGCATATTCTATTTCACTTAAAATGCAACCAAAAGAAGAAAAATAAAGCAAATTTTAATTAAATGTTCAGAACACTTAATTAAGTGTTCTCAAAATTTTATAAATAGGTATTTACGAAAATGCAAAAATGTTAATACGAAAATCCATTTCAACATGATGGTTTTCCACCTGCAAGACCACAACTCTCCATATATAAGCTTAGCATAAGTTAACCGATATAATATACCTAAGTGTATTGTAAATATATACCCGTACTCACATGCGGACTTAAAGGATATTTTCCTGTGCCAAAAAAGTCATCTGAAAACTCCTTTATTTTTATTTTTTTTTCCGGAGAAGTATAACCTACCCATACCTAATACTGGTTTTTCATTCGTTTTAATTTTAAACTTTTTCGTTAAACTCTATTTCTGTCATAATATCCTTTTATTGCGCGCTTTGCACACACAAAGAATTATAAGCTCAACACAATACTCATATCCTTATGATATGCTAAATATACGTTTATGCAATCACCCGCATATTCACCTCCCACTATAACAGGTCCAACCAGATTGCCACCCCATCTCGAGGATTTCCTCCCCTTTTCGGTTGTGTGTCGTTTGTCGTATGTATATTTTACGTATTATAAGGGAAAACAGAGTACCAAGTGTCTATCTGACATAGTCCGTCGCGTTCGTTGTCGACGCTTAGTGTATAGGTACGATATTAAAATATAGGTACATACCCCGTAAGTCGGGAGAGTCCTTGTCGTTGGTTTTATTTATCATCGCACACAGAAATATAGACACTCATTAAGCTCATTATAATGTTATCCTTTTATGATCTGCCGTTAACAAAACTCAAGCTTTTATTTTAGTATGCTATGGTAAAGCAGTAGGTATGTCATAGGTGGATTTCCTATGAGAAAAAAAAAACGGCTCTCGGTTCCTGTTAGGGGCTCCAAGTTGAACGATAAAATTAAAAATATTTTTATGACAGTCCTTTTTTGGGAAGACGTAAATGAAAAATTTTAAAACTCTTTTTAAAAGTTGAAATCTTAATTTTTCGACTTAAAAGAACAGCAACACAAGCTTATAAATTAAATTTCAAGGGTTATCGAAATTATACCTAAGTTCTTGATGTTTAATCAAAGGTTCTTAAGGACAAGTTGCCTTGTCTATAACTATAACTGCTGCTAATACTGCTATTTTAAATGACCAAATCCGTACCTGAACATCATTGTTGTTATTATTGTACTCCTGAGTCCTGAGTATAGTAGACACCATGCAGATGCAGATTATGCAAAACATGAGGGGGTTACTCGACGACCAAACAAAACCAAACCAAACCAACGACGACGACGACGATGGGGTTTACAAAATCCTAGGAATGAGAAATTTATATTAAAAAGCAACTCAACTTAAAATTATTTCAATTTAATTTTACCATTTTGGGGGAAAAAAGCCCCTCTATATACATACCTATACTCCTTCATAACTTTAACCACTTTTCCTCCTCTGATGGTTTCTGCTCTTATGCTAATTATATTTAAGAGGAAATCCTGGCGATGTGTTTGGGTCTTTTATTTATTAAAAAAAAAAAAAACACAAACACACACACAAAAGGCAAGATCAAACTCACACACCTATACATATATATGTAGGTATTTGTAGGTATATGTATGTTCAACATTATACACCGAATATATTTGTGTAGCCTTTGAATGCTATAGCTGGAGCTGATTTTGATTATAATTCTGAAATACTACCTCCTGCTGTCGTTTAATTCGAATTGCCACGTTTTTCATATGCAAATATTTTTCCTGTCTTGCATCACTGTGAATGTTAAATGTCAAAGCCTTATTTCACATTCATTTTCTAAATTCAGTTTGATGACAGTTGGTAGGAATGTGGGGTGGAAGGGAGGCGAGAGGAAAGGGTGAGTGAAGTTATTTGATTTAAGAGCTTACACTGAAAACCTGATGAGTAAGTTTGTATTTATATTGTGGTTTTGATTGTTTGCAATTTAAGCACCACACAGACAAGGAGATAAGAAATAAACATACCTAATACAAGGTATAACTACTTATATAATGGCTTCTATGCGGAGATGCTTGAAAAATTCAGAATTTATGATTTTAGATTTATGTAGTTTTGTTTAAAAATTAAAAACTTTTAACAAAATAACTAAGATTAATCACATAAAATAAAATATTTATCATTTAAAAGTTCCATAATTTGATCCCTCTACTGTTACCAATAAAAAAATGATCTTTAGACGTCTTTAGCCAGTGCGAATATTTTTTTTAATAAGATTTGTTTAAGGTGACTCGTATTTTATGTGCCGTTGTCTTTTCTTATTAATTTATTCATCCACGTTTTTTTAAGCTCTCAACAAAATTATACAAAAAAAGTGGAATAAGATGCGAAAAAAACCTATAGGGTATAATTTCGTCGAACACAAAAAAAAATGACTGGACAGGGGGTTAAGGGAGGGGGGGGATTTTCCCTAAGTAAAATGACGAAGAGACTAATAATTGGAAATAATAATTTAGAATTTTTGAGACTTTCAATAAGCTGGTATTGTAAAAAAACATAAACCAATTGTTGATTCAAAACAGCTTTAGCTTTAGTCCACAAAAATTTAGCGTTTCGTCCCGGCGATCTCACTTGAAATCATCAGTTTACTAGTGAGGGCCTTGTCAATAAATTCACTTGTATGTTCCAAAATTTTAGGTATTTTAATTTAAAAACTGATTTTTTCTAACTTGTATGCATAAATATTTCTAAATTTGAAATCAGATTTAAAAATCCGCACTGGAGAAAAAAATCTGAAACGAGGAAAATCAGACCAAGAAGTGTGATGATCGGGTTGAGCCCCTTTAAACGTTGCGTTGGTTGCAAACGCATTTAATTTTTTTTTTCACTCTAACATTTGAAACTTAAATTTCTTTAATATAACCATTTGATTTTTAAGCTTTTTAAAATTTAAATTGTTGCATTTAACTTACACCGTTTTAACGGTTTCCAATAATTTATCAATTGATATTTCATAAATAATGAAATTTTGTATTTTAAAATTTAATGTATTAGAAAATAAAAACTAAGTATTCATTGATATTTACCAATTTGACTCAAAATATTTTTTAATTTAACTAAATTAAAAAATAAATTATTCTATATATTTACATAATAAAACACAATGAGACAATAATAGTTTCGATATTTCCTCTTTCTTGTTAAATTTTTCATTTAAAAGAATCTGAGTAAAAATAAAACATCAACTCAATGTCAACATCAATTTTACAAAAAGAAATAAAAATTAAAACTACACTTTGTATAGTGAACAATCATGTTTAGTTTTTTTTTCTTTTTTCCTTCTCATCTTCTAATTTGACAAGAATTTTAAATTGATTCTCTAAAAATACCAAAAAAAAATTCTTCTGCAACATTGACTTTGACACTTGAAGTTTTGCTCTTTTAAACGTGCTAATGAAATTATATATCCTTGTTGTTCTTTTTATCTTTTTTTTTTTTTTGCAAACTCAAACGATCAAACTGCAACTAAAACCAACTTAAACGACACAATGCTGCCAACCTCTCAAACTCCTCACCCCTCTCGCTATAAAAAAAAATCACAAAGTTGTCATTTACCATCAGACAGTGAGGCAAGGAGTGAGAGAGAAAAAAAACTGTCACTCACGCTTTGGAAATTTTTCCTTCATTTTCTCTCTGACAATGAAAATTGTATAACACAAAAAAAAACTTTTTAATTTCATTAAAAACTAACAATTGTTGTCAAAATCACAGAGTTCTGCCATTTGCACGGGTAGGATATGAACCTCATAGAGAAAGGCATAAAATGCACAAATCTACAAAAAAAAAATGGAGAGAACAAATACTATGTCACATCTTTGTGTTTGATTCGAATGCAACTTTCTCTTCAAAAACTGACAATAATAAAAAATTCAAACATCGAATCAACATTGTCACGTTGAAAAGTTTATCCTTTTCTTCGTTATTTTTTTTTCTTTGTTTTTGATAATAATTGTCACAATTTTTTTTTTGTTCACATAAAAATAGTAAATTTCTGAAATTGGGAAGCTTTCAGAAGACTCAGACATGAGTCTTCATTTCGATGGCTTCTTTTTTTTAAATAAAAATAGTAAATTTCTGAGAGCTCTTATAACCCTTGGTAAAAATAAGTTCTAAACCCTAATAATTTATTCAAAATATTCCTAGAATAAAATAAAATAAAATTCGATTGCAGCCTTAAGATGTAATTGCCATGGAACGAATATATTTAGAAATTACCTTTATTGCTGAATGAATTCTTAAATATTTTAATATCCTTGCAAAGTATAATAATCACCATAATAATCTCCAGGGAACTTGAAGGGGTGTTACTATGTATGTACTATATGAATATTTAGGTATTGATTGCGAGGGGTGGATGTGACACGCGACATCGCTTCGGTTATCACAATGAAAACATCCTTTTTCCATTAAAGTCCTTTGTATATACCTACATAATAATATATAATCACATTGCGTTGCATTATATTATGATGCCCAGGGTATTATCCTTTTTTCGTTTCTCTTCTTTTGTGCTTGGATCTGTCTATAAGTTGTTTGTCCAATTTATTCACTTTTTTTTTCTTCCCAAAATCATATCAACTTTTGACAAATTCTTTCACAACGCACCGCGCCGCTCCCGGCCACATGTCCTTGCACACGTGCCAGAAAAAAAAAGATGCTATAGAAGTGGTTTGAGTTATTTGATGCACTTCGATAAACATGAGCATTAAACCTTCAATTAAATACCTGGTTCTGCAGTTGTTGTCCCTGGTAACCGCAAATTATTGTCATTCATATGGATGGGTATTTTATTTATCTGGAAATTCACACATTCTCTATATTACATTTTTTCCTTCCTATTTGAATTTATTGTTAATCACTCAGGACGCAGTAGGTTTGTATATCATTCTTTTGAGTAAACAAATTCGTAATTTATGATTTTCAATTTTAAGGCCACACGCGTAGAGTGCATTTAATTGCTGTTCATTACTTGGGTAAAGTAGGGGTAGGTATAATTGTCGTTTTTCAATAAACTTTTTGAAATTAAAACTTAAAGTTCATATAAATCAAGACGTTTGGGCTCTTCTGGGGTGGTTTCTGAAAATAATAAAGAAATTTAAGGTAAAGTTTGATTGATAGTAAAGTTAACATGCGTTCGTAAACTGATTTGAGTTAGAAAACAAACCGATTTTAAGGTTTTCATAGATTAAATTAATAGTTTATAATTAACTTGGACCGCATATAATCCATTTTGAAGTCTCATTAAATTACACTGAATCAGATTTGTTTGAAATTAAATTCTAATATAAATATGTAAACTTTATACATACACAAGAATAATAATTATATAGGACTTTAGCATTACGCCCCCATTTGATACCAACCTCAATGAATTCTATTATATTACTTTGATATTAAATCTTTTGCATCAGAAACATTGATTTATAATTCAAATGTTATTCTTTGCGCATAAAACATATCGATATAACATATCCCTTCAAGTAGGCGTAGGATATACTCTTCAAGTAAAAAGGCCTATATTCATCCTTTCATTTTGATAATTAAGAATAGGAGCTTTATACCACCTATAGTTTCAACTATATACACACAGAAAGTAATTCATTAATCGATTTTCCATCAGGCAAAGGATATTTATTAGTGTCCTTCAAACAATGAATTCTGTTATAAGGCCACTTCTGGAAAATATGTTTCCAACATCATCAGAGGCAACACTGCGACAATATAAGTGTAGGAGGAGGGTTTGGGGACTAGAAATATAAGCTCTGAATATTCAGAGTCAGTTGCAGTCTCTCAAAGCATTATTCTATGCATATACTCTCTTCCCTCTATACCAACAACGTTAAACTCACACAATAGATATAGAAGATAGGTTTCAAAATGGAAATTTAGCCTTGTAACCATCCTGCCATTAATTACTTCTGTAGCGAGAAGGTGAGCTGAATAAACCCAGACACTATTCTGATACTCATATACTCACATCTACATATACATTCTAGAGGATATAGGTATACCTACAGACTTTAAGTGGTAGACAATTTGGCTGCTTGAAAACGTCAGAAACCATGTTTTTTATTTTTTTTTTTTTTGTATAACATCCTGGAGACTCCTGTGCGGGAAGCACCGCACCGGATGTGTTTAAGTTGGAGTTCCAGGTAAACCAAGATATACACTACACACACTGTGTCACTTCTGTCCATTTTGTATAGAAAAGCTCATCAGGCCAGTGTGTGGATTCAACTGCATGTAGAGCATCGTCTTTTAACAAGAAATACAAACATATAGCTATCTATATATGTATATGCATGTAAGAAAAAGATGTTATCCTATTTCCAGGAAAATTTGTTTACCTTGTTTCTTACATATTTTTTTTATTTTTTTTTTCTTCTATAGATACCTGAATAACACAAAAGCAAGAGTAATTGCATCGCAAGCCAAAAGCTTATCCCTTAAGTTGTTAGATGCAGGGATATAAGAATATAAGGATGTGCTGGATCAGGAAGCTCGTATATAGATAAAATTCTATCTTATGATTAAGGATGTATATGAAGTATAGCACGTGGTTATGAAAAAAGGGATATTTGTGCTTCCTTTCAAGCCTTTTAACCAACTTAATTTGGATAGTTTTTGTTATTAATGGTTTTTTTCTTTCGTTTTGAAAACATTTTTGTGTGGTCTTTCTTATAATATATAGTTATCTTACCTATAGAAAAGGAATGGGATATTTTTTGCTATAAGAGGAAAGATTTGAGAAATGATTAAAAAAACTCTCTCTATAAACTTCAAGTAATCTTAGAGGTCAAATTGAGTTTAAATGGATTCGTTTTACACATCTTCTGTAAAATTAAAATTAAATACGTTCCACACGTTATTGTTATTTGTGCAAGTGCTAAATTAAAAGAGTGATTTACTTCTTCCAGTTAACGCTTTCATTTCATTTTTCCAAAACTTAAACAGTAGAATGCGAAATTGTATAGACATTTTTTCGAGCATTTTTTCGATACATTTCATGTCAGGTCCAATTTTTTTTTATTTATATGTAATTCATTCATAATTTGTATTTTCTAAAAAATCCATACCAGGTTAACCTCCACAAACTTGTTGAAAAGTTATTTATTGTTTAGTCTTAATTTTAATTTTGTATCAATTTTTTTTAAATTTTATTTTCATTGGTTTTTAATTTTTAAGTGGTTAGTCCGTAGGACTGTGACGATGAAAATCTTGGGTTCGATTGCCAGCTTTCACCTAAAAACAGAAATGTTTTTTTCCGCGTACTGCCTCGTCCGAAAAATTGGCAAGTCCTCTTATCTCCTTTCATGAAAAAGTGCCTGCCACCTTAGCCTTTTGGATTCAGCAGAAAATTGGTGGTCCCCTTCATTCCTCCCAATAACTCTCACACAGAAATGGTTTAAAGTTGTAAGTCACTAGGCCCTGGTTCCGTACGAGCTGTAACCTCATTTTTGTTTTTTTTATTTTTCAATTCACTTAAATTTCATCAAACCAAAGACAAAAAATTAAAGAAAATACCCCAGGAAAAGCTGCCACCACTTAAGCTTCCTAAAATTCGGACACAGATTTTTGTTTACCATTTCCCTTTAAGTACCCTACATAAATTGCTTTAATCCTTCCTCTCAGCAACATTGTGTTTTCTCTTAGCTTGAAGATCCTTTACCTAAAAAAAAAACATTATAATGTAGCAAACCAAAGATGTAGGTTTACACTCAAAGATTAGAAATTCGTCAAGGCATGGTGCATATACCTTATACCTACCTCTCATTTGTGTCAGACATTTATACCCTCATTTGTCAAATTTGTCTGTTTTTTTTATTTTGTTTTCTTATAAAGGATACAACGACATAAAGTATCCCCTTAATATTTCCTTATATAACAACTAAGTTCATTAGTAAGTTGAGCTAGCATCAAAAAGCGTTTACCCTTTTCAATCTTTTATGCGCCTTATATTCTCCCCTTTTTGGTTAGTTATGATGGTATCCTCTCTCTTCTTTGTACATATATCTTTGTGTGACAGAAGAAAACCATTTTTGCATCTTTCATCCTTCTCGTAGGTATAGATCAAATTTAATTAAAACCTGCCGACTGTTGTTTATAATTTCCACAGTCCCTGATGTGACGGCTGCAAAGCCACTTAATATTCAAATGAGATCCTCATAAATCAAACATTTACTATTTTCTTCCAAAATGATACTGTTTTTCTTGAAAAGAGAAGATGTGGTGAGAAGAACCACCCTCTTCTATGTGTAGTTTTGTATAGTACAGATCTCAAACCGCCACTTCCCCACACAACACAAAAATTAACAAGTGAATGTCTTAAAAATATTATTTAAATCCCTCCCTGTGTTGCTATATTTGTGTTCTTATACAATAACATTTAAGCATCAGACACACACAAAAATCACCCTTCATTTCTAGACTTAAATATATCTACTTCGTCTCATTGCATGTGGTATGACAATATTCCTTAAAATGGAAAGTTATAATGAAGGAAGGAGAGTCGCGGAAACTTCTTGCATAACAACAGCGACAAAACAAGCCTCGAGATTCTTTGTCTTAGGTAAACAAGTTGTAAAAGACTTTTGTCTCCCCTCTTGGAAATATTTTATATTGTAGCTAATCATAATAATATAACTGCATTTATTGTCCCTTGATACTTTTCGAGTTGAGCTTTTGATACCAAAAAAAAAAGAACAGCAAAACAGACAGAGAAGAAGAAACGGAAAAGTTAATTGATGTTGATAGTCGGGAAAGTTGGGTTGTCTTTTTTTTAGGCAGGGGCTAGAGAGACATTGATTTGGATTTTTAAGCTTAGTTTATTCAAAATAAATGAGAGCGTAACGCCATCTGTTGGTGATCTCATTTTCGCGAGCGACAAAATTAACCGATTGTCAATTCCGTAATGTTTTTCATTCCTTATAATCAATATTTTCTCCTTCCCAGCAAACAAAACGGTATTTTCAGATATCACCACAATGTACCCCTGAACGTATGCAATTTCTGGTTTTCACGATATTTCGACTTTTTCAATCCAATGTTCCAATTTTCGGATCGGGGTGTCAAACAACCCTTTACAAAGAGTTTTTTGGCAAATTTTCAGATATATCCACCATCCACTCCTGAAAGTATGCAATTTCAAGTTTTCACGATTTTTCTACTTTTCCTATCTACATTTACAGTTTTCGGCTCCGTAGTGTCTTTACCTTGTTTAGTAGGAATCTAACAAAATAATCCCCAACATGCAAATGGGATGATGTTCAGCCGAGTTATGCAAAAACCCCTTTACTACACCTTTATAGAATTTTACATTGCAATGATAAATCGTTTGTATTCTAAAAAACAATGATCAAAAGAATATTCTTTCGAGCTCAAAATAAACCACAATAAAAAAAAAATAACTCCAAAAAGTAAAACTAAAATAATGTCATTAAAAATGAAGTTCAAAGTCAAAATCTATGATGAAGACATGCGGAGAATGTCATTATATGAACTGAAGTAGCAAAACAAGTGCTATACCATTGCTTCATACCCGCAATCTCATTGCCATACCATGAATCCATTACTTTCTCAAACCTTATAACCTTTTGCTACGAATAAAACAACAACTATTTTAGAATTATAAACAAAACAAAAATTGAAGGTAAACCAATTTGATACAAAATATAGTGGGTTCGTTATCCGGGGGTTTGGGGGGAAATAAATCATGAAAGAGGATATTCATTGAAAGAAAATATATAAAAAAATAGAGAACAGGGCACACAAAAATAATATAACAAAAGAAAAGAGTCCTTCCAGACGTCTTAACGACCCCGAAAGACAATAGACGAATTAAGTTCCACTTCTGTCCGGGTAAATATAGGGTTGCCAATATCAAATTGGGCTTCTCCAATTTCTTATTTTTACTTTATTTTTCTTGAGACTACAGTTTTTCAATTTTTCAATTTTAATGCAGTGTTTACTTGAAAGAAAGAAAATTGTGGAATGAAATCAATAAACAATTGATAAATATTGAAAATCGATATTTAACAACTCAATTGACAAAAATTTTGATCATTCAGAATGGGGGGGTGGCAGATCACTGGGAATTACAAGAAAATCAGTTTTTGAAAAAATTGAATAAACTTCAATATCTATCAACAATCAATTGACAATCGAAGGACAAAATGTCATACAAAAAAGACTATCAATTTTTGTTCGCATGAAGTCTCAGTTTGAAGGTAAAGAGAATAGACTTAATTAATTTTATATATTTTACGTATTTTACTAAATTGGGCTAAAAAAATTGATATTTTCCAAGTTTATTTCCAAGCCACTTTGGCAACTCTGCTCCTGACTGCAGTCCTGGCAAAGACAGTCTAGGGATGTATATAGCAAACACCCATTGTAGAAATCATTCCACGGCGAAACCATAGGTTCTCCTAGATTCTTCATTCAAAATTGAACTCCTTACTTTGTATTCAAATTATACCAGTCAAAGGTAAAAAGGATATCCATAACAACCGTCGTTGTCGTAGCCCTGTCTACAGGATGAGCAAAGCAAAGTACAGCATGAGACTGTGGATTCGGGATAGACGTTCTATCTGGAGGTCTATATATTATCTTTAGTTGTATGTATAATTTTCGCGAAGACATTGAAACGGTCTCATCGTCGTCCTCGTCTTATATATTTTATCCAATTCGCTTTAGTCTCGGGAGTCGTCGTCGGGACAACCAGATAGACATTCAAGTTTAGGATAGACGGTACGGTACCTATACCTACATAGAAAATAATGGAATTGTTGTCGATTTTTTTTTATCTTCCGTGTTCATTTCGTCTTCTATAGTGGACTTTAAGGGAAAAATAAGGCAGCAGCGGACAATGACATGACATGATGTTGGACTGAGGCCGAAGGCAGGATAAGAGGAGTGAAACTCTATGTATAGGTAGTGCGGGATAAAAACTTAAATTGAGTTCTGTTAGTTTGAGAGTGTCAATATTAATATCGGGGGTGCAAATTGAAGAGGATAGATCCTTGCAGACAGCATCCCGACCTTTTCTCATCTTCTATTTTTAAGACATATATACATATCTACTGACAAACTAACCAACCTACTAAATCTGAAATAAAAAAAGAAAAAAACTTTAAACGTTGTGGAAATAGTATAAGGCGTGGTCAGACAAAAAGGATGAGATTGTGCGATGACAGAAAAAGAAATCCTTGAGAATGTTTGTTGGTCTTCTTGCTGAATTTCTTTTCGATTTCCAGTATAGACTTATATTGTGTGTCTGCCTGGAGAGCTAGTTCACTGATGCAGACCATCATCATTCGGAAAAAGGATGCGAAATTCAGTTTTGAAACTCAAGGACGATATAAAGTTTGTGTGTGTGTGAAGAGTAGAAGGTTCCGCAAAAGTGCTTCCGGCCTGCATATGGACAAAAATTGCATATTTTTATGATTTGCAGCAGAATATATTCGGTGTATTGCTGCTGCTTTACTGAATGGATCCATCCTCAAGAAAAAGAAGTGCAATGGGCTTGCATTATTTATTTATACATTATATTTTTTGGACATGAAATAGGAATTGAATTCAAAGTTTCTTCTTATAAATTGTTTTCAATACTTTTAAGGAAATAAAGATGTACTAGAAATAAGTACCTAGACACAAAGAGGTAAGGTACATTAATTTATAGAATAGGTAAAGGACTAAGAGGATCCTTCTTTTTGAATATATTCAGACTTCTATAGGACCCTTGAAATTAAATATTGATTTGATCCATAAATAACGTTGAACATTCATGTAAAATTGAGTATTTTTATATTCTAATCCATTCTAATTTACCTATTTTCTGGTTAAAAACTAATTGGTATAAATAAAAATTTAACTGGTTACCTACACCATTAGGTGTGAAAATTGGTTAAAAACTAATTGGTATAAACAAAAATTTAACTGATTACCTACACCATTATGTGTGAAAATTGAATATTTCGTAAATTATCTGATCACTATCAGATCTTATATCACCCTAGTCACACTTAAATCGACACGCAAAAAAGTAAAAAGATTAGAGTGACTTTCGACCAATTATCCTCATCCTATTTCTTTTTTATTTTTAGGAAATTTGTCTTAACCCATAAATGATTCTTGCATTTTTAAAATATTATGGTAACATTTTTCTAGTTCAACGAAACGATTGCACTCAGTTTTGTATGAGCTGATTGGTATAAACTGGTCTAATGTACAAAAAGTAGGATAGTTTTTAGTTTCTCATATTCAAATTAACACATCCGAAATAAAACATTCTATTAGAGTCGTTTTCGACCATTTGTCGTCCTATTTGCTTTCTATTTTTAGGAAATTTATCTTAACACCTAATTTATCTTTACAACTGAGTCCTGCGATTCTAAAATATTAATTCAGGAGTTAAAGAAGATTTTTTAAGTTCAGTGAAATCATAAGACACACTTTTGTAGGCGCTGATTGGTATAAATAGATCTTATGCACAGAAAGTATGATACTTTTTCGTTTCTCTCACTCATTTTGACACGCCAGAAAATGTATTTTTTATTTGAAGGATTTTCGACCAATTATAGTCTCGTCTTATCTGTTTTCTATTTTTAGCAAACTTTTCCAACCCTCTAACTCAGCTACCATTTATAAAAATTTATTAATATTTTTAAATTCAACAAAATCATAGGTATCACACCAATTTTATATGCTCTGATTGGTATAAATGATAATTTTTCTTTAATGTTTTCTCTTGCCAATTTAAAATAAAAGTAAGAAAAAGCATATTTTTTTTTTAAATCTTAAAATCTATTACTGGTATATTTGCTTTAGACCTGTTTTTACTAATCAATAAATAAATACAAAACATGGAAAACATAACACCGCTGGACTCTGAAAATAATAATCAAAAAATACTAAAAGTTTTTTTTTATTTCCAACACCTGTAAAAATTTCTAAAGATTGTATAATTTATAAGTCTTTTCCACTAGAACTCACTATAGATAGACACTTAATAATATGTACTTAAATAAATCTTCCTTTATTCAACACCTCTTGTTGCAAGTAAATAAATCAAAATTTGAATAATGTTTCGCTTGAACTTCACTTTGGTCATTAATTTTTAAATTCTATATAACTTATGTATCCAAGTACTATATTTACTATATATAGGGTACATAGTCGTTTCTCTTGCTTACACCATTTGGACACACGTGATTAAAATTTAAATGAAATCAATGAAAAAAATCCAAATTATTAAGATGACTATATTTTAACAAAATTCTTTAAAAATTCAAATTAACTACAAACAAATTACGCACCTCAATTCTTTGACATTAAACCTAATCATGCCTTAACCTTAAAAAGCATAGGAAATTCCTAAGTATATACGCATAGATAAGAACCCTTTTTTTATTTACTTACTTTCAAACAAGTTGACCAGTAAACTAAGAGAGAAACCAAATAAATATCCTTCCAATATTTTTCAACTTCCTTGTGGTTATATAAAAACCAACAAACTTAAATTCCCTATAAAATCTATAAAATATTTTTTCCTCATTTTTTTCAAACAAAATTCTAAATTCTTACGACATACTTCGAAAGGTCCACATATATGTAGGTTTATGGTTGTATTTTCCATTTATGTAGATATATAGGGACAAAGTTTTGTATATAGGATCAAACCACATTGTATATCCTTTCATCTACCTCTGCATTTAATCCATCATTAAAGTCAAACCTATAAAATATTAGGCTCAGTTCATGCATGCATAAAATCATGTGGATCACAAAAAAAAAAACCAAAACAAAACAAATCATAAGAAAAAGAGAAAATAAAATCCTTTTTCATTTAATGTCATGTGCTATATGTATATGCGTCTGAACGAAGGACCTGGCATTTAGTCAATCTACATTTTATACAAAACGATTTGGACAAAGTTTGTTGTTGTTTTTGTTCATGTCACAGCTTTAGATAATAAAATCCAAAACATTTTGATGGATAGTACCTATACATATACTGTGGGAAGTTTTGCGAAAGAATTTTTGTTTGCTAATAAAATAGGACATGTTGCAAATTTAAGGACGAATGTGTATGTGAGTGCATTTTTGTTTGGTCATTAATTTCTAAACACATAAAATCAACACATACTTTTTGTTTAAGTTTTCAATATGTAAAAGAGGAAGAACCTATTAAATCTACACAGACAGTTTTTTTTTTTTTGAGTTTTACATAAATGGCACTCCATCTAATAAAGAGGACCTTCCGTACAGTCAATTGATTGAAAAGAGAAATAAATTTATTCTGTTCATATACATGACTTGTTTGACATAAAATGTCAATGGTTTAAGCCTCCACCCCTATTACAATTATTAATTGATAGTTTATAAATATTGAAAATCAATATTAAACAACCCAATTAAAAAAAGTTTTGATAATTGAGAGACAATTGATAATTATTACCGAATAGTTGATTTTTTTTTTTTTTGATAAATTGAGTTTAAATGTACCTTGCAATTTTCCATATTTTTCACCTATCAATTGATAAAATTGACGACCGTAAATAAGGGTTTTTATTAGTTTTAACCAAAAATACCATTTTTTTTTTCTGAAATATTATTTCATCTTATCAATTTGAATTGATGTTTATCAATTGTCGATTTTTTGTTCAATTTATTTGCAGTAAATATTTTTCCATTTTTCCTCTATATCCATTCCGCTGAGGAATTTATCTATATTAAATGGTGTAAGGGAGGCGAAATCATAAGATTTCGCCAGCATCAGCTATTCTAACGATTAAAGATAGATATTTTTGAAGTTAACAATATGGTGGTTATTTAATTTAATAATTTGTGTTCCCTTTAATCGTCCTCTCCCGATGATGATTTCTCTTGATGATGATTTCTCCCGACAACGACGACGACCGACGGTTCTTATATTAACTTTCCAACTTTTTTCCACCATATTGCCGAATAGACCTTGTGTTTTTGGTTTGATTATTTGTGATGGGAGGAAAACGGGGTGGCTTTATAATACAAATTTGGAATGTGCCACAGAGTTGAATTTATATATAGAATGGGTTTCTTGATGGTGTCTGCTAAGTTTTCGAATTATGATTAAAATTGAAAGATAAACGAAAGGCTCTCTCTTTCACTGTGGACTTTTAAATCGTCGGATGTCCGGCAATAAGGAAGAAAGACATTTTGTGCGTCGACTCTTCCTTAAGACAAAAGTTCATAATTTTTTAATTTTCTATTCTGTTTTCGGAGAAAAATATTATTCAGATTTCTATTTGACAATTATTGTATTTAAGAGGTAAGACAAATTAACTATGGCTTAAGGGCACCACCATACATTAAAATTAAGACCAAGTTTCGTCACAATATTGCATTTTTTGGCACGCTCCAATAATTTGTACCAGTCTGAGAGCGTAACGCCATCTGTTCCCATTTTCGGAAGAGACAAAATAAGCTGATTGATAATTCTTTAATGTTTGTCATTCCTGCTGTGGTCAAGCCTTAGTTCAATGCTTCAATGTCGTAAAAAGATAAATTAAAAAAAAAACCTACTCAAAGCCTCAATCAACAGCAACTCTTTAAACTTCAACTTAATATCAATTAAGTCATTTATAAAAATATGTGTATGTTTTCTTAAACTGTGCTTATCAATTCTTAACTATCAATTTCCAAATATAAAAGACTTAACTCCTGTCGAAAAAATTAAATGCCTCACCTGAATTAATGTCTAAATTAAACAAACCAACTAAAGGATTAAAATATAATCACAAAAGAGCACAAGAACTGACATAAATTCATATATGTATAAGACCAACTTCACGAAAATCTTTTGCATAATCCTCTCTGTCAAGAGTCTTATAAACTCGAAAGCTTCGTTCCCTTTTTTTTTTTTTCTTGTCGAATGACCCGCAGCACCTTCATCAACTTGACATCCTTTTTGAATTCGTGTCGCCTCCATGCAAATCGCTTGCTCATAAGTCAGATAATAATCCATGGCCAACATTATTAAGATGAGAGGCCAATCTCTGGCTCTTCAAGCACACACATCAGCAACAAAATGACACAGATATAACCGAACGGAAAAGGAACGAGTAGACCAAAGGGGGGGAGGGGGAAGAAAACGAAGGAGGAAGCCCACAACCAACAACGACGACGATGACGTTCAACGACAACAACGGCGATTCATTCACATATTCATTCTTATAGGGCAGATAGAGATATACGCCATAACATCAGACGCAGCTGATATAATGCCTCTGCCTCAGACCATACATCGACATCGTGCCACTTTGTGCTTTGTGAAGAGATTAACTTGCACTTGATTCTGACAGAAATCAAAGCAAAAGATGACATATTGACAAGTCGCCTGTCATTGCGGTCGAATGGAATATATATATATAAGACAGGATGAGTTGAATTAGTGTTATGGGTGTCCTCTGAATCACTGATGCGCATTTTAACTTCTAAAGCCATTAAATTGCCAAAGGATTAATGATAATTACAATAAAAAAATAAAACACAAAATCCTATAAAAAATCGTAAGAAACCGGAAATTCAAATACATCTATCTGATAAAATACTTCCTAATAAAAACACAAAACTTCAGAATTGTTGTCAATCTGAGACACAACACCACACCACCACACTCTACCGGAGCTGCCTTGCAACTAAAGTCCAATTAGAATACTAAACCTAAGATACATTTTGATTCAAATACAAATAACCCGAAACAAATTCTCTTTTACAACAAATTTCTCTATCTGCTTTTTTTTTGTTGCACCAATAAAAAATTAATGTATGAGAATGTATCTGCAACATGTTGAATAGATTTTCATGAAACATTGAATCTAATTGGAACGTATTCTTATTGGAAACAAAATATGATGTGTAACTTGTTGGGAACTTTTGATACTTACAACAAAAAATATACCGATTCGATATGTTGCTATGTTCAATGTCTGTTAATTAACAGATGTTTGTTTACCTTTGATTACAGAATTTCCACAGGGAGCAAATTAAAATAAGGAAAATTGCCAAAAAGGTGAGAATATTATTGAATTTGAATGACTTTATCATGAAATCTTGAAGGGGATATTACCCCTGAAAAAAATTCTAATGAAAACCGGCTTGATACTTAAACGCACTAATCATAATACACAAAGTTTTATTTTATTTATTTCAAAAAAAACTTCAAACTTAGGTATTTACATACATATGTATCTTCGTGCTTTGTGCTTCAGAAGTTTGTCTTAAAACCTTCTCCCGCTTCAACTCTTACCCTGAAGATTCAACGCTTTCCAAAGCCACACACATAAAACATAAATATTTTTACTATAAACCTTTTTGCAAGATTTTTCCCCGTTTGCAAAAAAAAACATCACGCAATTAGCTTAAGTTGTAAACAAAACTATACACCTCATTAAAAAAAAGGCATCATTTAAAATGAGCAAAGTCATTAGGTAGCTAGCTATATGTGCAATGCTCTTTAACTTTTTTGCACTCAACTTTAACTGACCTTACACCATCATCATCCACAAGCTAATTGTTCTTAAACTCACATGGTATCCTACATATAAAAATTTTTCAGGCTTCTTTGCGACTAAAGAAGAAATCTCTGTTTTTTTCTCATATTCAACTTACAACACTAATCATCGACGCACTTCTAGCCAAAGCATACAGCATAGCAAAATATGAAAATTAAGACATTATATAGCAATTTCCCCTTGAGGTACATGACTTAACTCCTTTAAATGCAGTCAGATGAAGTCAAAAAAGGCAGATACTTTAATAGATACTTTAGTAGGTAGAAATTGTATGTAGCGGGCAGCATGTTAGTTTTTATAAATGAACATGATGCTGATGAAGTAAAATAATGAAATTTAATAAAATTCAAAACCTGCTCTTGCAGATTATCGGGGTTAACAATTTTACATTTAAATCTTGAATATTTTAACTTGTTTTTATAAAATATCTAGTTAATAATTGCTTACTTCGCTGGGAAAACCAAACACATTTTTATTATAAAAACCTAATCCACGATTTAATCGAGTTCTATGACGAATTTCATCAGAATCCATTCAACCGTTCGGGACTTATTAATAAAGGACAAACGACCACGATAATATGACGGTAAGACTAGTTCTGAATAAAAAAACAACCATTTATACCTGCTTTCTCCGTAAAAATCCGTTCTTAAAAAACTTGAGCCTTTTCTTTTAGGCTTAAAGTTGGTTTTACCATCGCTGTTTTTAGAGCTTAGATTTTTAAAATCTCGAATTTCACCTAAGAAATACCTTAAAACCCTGTGACTGTCAAGTCACATTTGATTAAAATCTGGAACTTTGCTCTTATATGAGAGATAAAGGTATATCAAATCAACTACTAAAAATGAGACTCAAATACAGATGGGTTATGTTGTGGCCCTTTCTCTCAGTGAGCTAAAGGTATATGACGAAGAAAAAAGTCTTATAGTCCAACACCAATTAAAACCTTACACTATGGGCCACATTTTTATAAGCCAAACTCGTCTACGAAAGGATATCTTGCCTTTAGACTTTTTCGATTAATTTCAATTCTCTTGTCTATAGAAGATGGCAGAGTTGAAATTCGCCTCTTAACGAAAAAAAAAAAAAACTCCAACCCAAGAAAAAGGACCCCACAATCTCAGATTGAACTGATTTAATTTCCGTAACGAACAAACAAACAATCGAGAAAATGAATTCGTTCGTTACCACCTCTTTTAGATTTGTTTCTTTTCGAGGACTTGTTTTTTTTGTTGTTCTTGTTATTGTTGTTTTTGATATTTTTTTCGACGGCCCACATAGTCCTTTCACTTGCTATACGGCACGGCAGCAGCGGCACCTGGGGGCGTAAAAAAAAAAAGTTATAATAATTTTACTCAATCCGAATCATACTCCTTTGTTTGGAGAAAATTGAAATCGAAAATCAATGGGCAAAGAGGGAATCCTTTTACGGTAATGTTGGGAGCATCATCAGGAATTATTATATGCCTGATAAGAAATCTTGAATTTCCAATATGATGAGGAGAATGGAGTTGGAGCATGGGTTCTTTGGTGGAAAAAAAATAAAATAAAAATAATAATAATAATCGTGAAGGTTCAATTGTTTTATGCATGTGAATGTGAATTTTGGCGGTGATTGTTTTTATTTTATTTTTTGTTTTGTTTTATTTTTACCAAGAAGGAAGAAGGATTCTTTCAATCAAGATGTAATTTTTGTTGAAGAAAAAGAAAGACGAACAAAACGAATTCCTTCGGGCAAAGGTGGGCTCACTTTCTTTCTTCTCAAAAGGATGAACACAACAAAAAAAAAAATATACTTAAAGTCATTTTCACTTCGATGGACTTTGAAATTACTTTTTATTTATTTTTTGATTGAGATTTCATCTTTCTTTTTTTTTTACTTTTTTATTTTAATGGAACTTCCGTTTGGTGTTTTATAATATAATTTTTCAGTGGAATAAACACAAATAAGGATTGTATTTGCATTGGTGGGCAGGTATAGGGTACCTACTTAGAGATTTAATTTGAAAACAAAAATAACTGAGCATCGTGAAAACATCAAATATACCTACGAGTATGGCTATAAATATAAAGTCGGAGAAAGATGTTGATTGAGTTTGTGTAGGAGGCTAGCTAGCATGATGGGTAATCAAATTTTTGTATTTTTCTTTATTTTCGTTTTAATACAAATTGTTGGTTGTGGGAAGATTTTCAATGTTAGAGTTTTAAAATTAAAAAATATGATTGGATCTTATTTGAAAAATAAATATTTTCAAGAGAGATTTTTCATTAAAAAAAAAACAAAAGAGTTGATGTCGAAACTTTATGCTAATATATCAAATAAATGGAAATCAATATGAATAATGAGAATTTGGTAAGAATTTTTTCACTTGACAAATCAAAACTAGAAAAATAAAGTTTAAAGTATCAAGATTCACATAGTTACTTATGCCAGCAGAAATTGTATAACCTTAGAGTCTGAAATAACCTTACGAAAAAATTAACAAACGTTTAACATTTTTGACATTTATCTAAAGTCAGTCTATCGTTCAGCCCGTGATCTTTTTCACATCTTATTTTGCTGCTTATACTGACAGTTGATTTTGGGTGGTATCTCCTCTTCTCTTTTTTCTAAAACGACCATGTGGTACATAAGAGATGTGAATTACAGTGGTTGAGTACTATTAGGAATTGTTCATCAATTTTTTTGGCGATCCCAAAATAATTCCATTGTTTGATGTCATTTCTTAGAATCAATATTTTCGCCGCTATACCTGTAAAAAATGGAATTTACAGACATCGCCACCATCCTCTCCTGAAAATATGCAATTTCGGGTTTTCACGATTTCTTGACTTTTCCAGTCTCTGATTGCCTCAAAAAAATCACAGTTAACTATGATGATCTTTTTAATAGTATACGTACTCCTTACCAACCAAATTCTCATTTTCCTTCTTTCTCCTCGAATATAGCTCTCATTGTGTGTGGTCAAATTATAGCTCCTTTCATATAAATACAATCGATTCATCTTCATTTGTGAAAACATAGCAAATTCTCGTGGCCACCTTGAAATAGCAATTTGTGTATAATCACGCTTCCTTCATCTTAGATACCACTTTCACTATGCACAGTGAAAAAACAGGCAAACTCTTTCTCCACATATTACATTCACTCAGTGCTGGTGGCTTTGGTCTATACAATATCGCTTCTATCAATCGCACAATTTAATTTAAAGCCAACAAATGATGCTAACACACCATACTATACCATTAGGCTTACCAAAAACCTTGCATCTCTCTTGGGCCGCAGACCCACCAAGTTGATAACAATAATTCTAGGTATAGTCTGTGTATAGAACCTCACAAATGAAACCACAATCATAATCTTCCACAACAAAAGAATATATAGCTAAATCCTAACCTGATGACGACTAAGACTAGAACATACCTATCATGCCTCCTCACAGTCGTGTTGTCGTGGTTCCGTCCTCCGACAGAGAAGAGAATTCTATTCATTTTATAAGGACAACAAAAACAAAAACAACAACAATGGGAAAAAGTTCAGTAGCAACTGCATGAGGAGAGGCTCTGTTGTTGTCATGAAAGGCAACACCCACTCGCACCAAACATGCATCTCCCAGTTACTATCTATATACATTTACCTGTGAACGTCTCAACTCGATTCTTATATATTCAGACGTTATAGCCTTTTCGTATATAAATATGTGGATGCCTCACGGTGCTGATTCTGGAGCTGGTTCGAAACTTATATGTACTCGTATACTTTACGTATGGCTTTTTACCCAGAACAAACCTAATTGACTTGTCCGTATGGAGCTCATTCTCATATCTGCTTGATAACTTAATCATCTTCGGCGTCATTCGAGGTGCACCAGCAGCCAGCACCACCATCACCGGTAAAACAAGTGGTCCAACTTGAACCATCACGAAGGTCCATCGCCTTCGCCATCCAGCAGCAAAGGTTGTTCTTCTTGGTTTGCTGAAACTACTACCTTTACTGTAGAATGTTCGCATGATTGAGTGCAATAAATATTAATGCGCGTTGGGCAGGGCATGGCCCGCTCTGTTGGTTCGTCCTGCTGCTATAATGTTGCTTCCAGCTTCCATCCATATGATGGTAAGAGCCCGATCGTTTGTTGCTTTTCTGTTTGTTGTTTCGTCTTCGACGAAGAATACATATATATCGTCATTTACACTGAACACTCCATTGAGCCTATATAACTGTTTCTCAGCGACGAATAAATGACTGTGACTTTGTGGTTGCTTTGGACTTTTAACCTGCAATGTAACGTGTCGTCGTCGTTTGGATTTCCTCGAGGGGATAAAATAATTATTGTGGAATTGAATTGTGGTTCCAAAACACTTGTTTGCTTTGTCACATAGGTAATCGCTGTTGCATGCGATGCGTCGTAAAAGGAAATGAGCTTTTATACAAGTTTACATCATCATGTGGTATAAAAGTAATAACAACACTGCATAAAGCTGCCAGTTATATAGCCGCCCAGGAGAAGGTTGTGTCATGGTCAGATCAGAATTGTGTATTTGTGGTTAACAAGTTTATTGTAATTGTTTTTAAGGGAAGTTATATTTCTTAAAGGGTTTGTTTCAAAAGAGATGGGCTGAAAAACGTAACATCTTTCAAGGCTTATTTGACGAAAGATTGTGATCAACAAACTTTTGTAGAAATGGATCACTTCTGATGGAAATATTACGTGAACCAGGTCTCGCAAAAGCTTTTGGTTGTTGTGGCACCGGAAATCGACATGCTGACTACAAGCAGTGATTTCCCGGTTCATTCAATACCTAACCATTTAAATAAAATGGATGACGTGACAGCTCGTGTAGAACCAGGGCCCAGTGACTTACAGCTCTAAACTATTCCTGTGTGCATGATACTGGCAGCAATTAAGGGGACTTACAATTTTCTGCCGAATCCTAAGATGAGAAGTACTTTTTTATGACAAGAAATACTCTTGAAGAATTTCTCAATTCCTTCGAAATGACAGGAACCCTTAAAAAAGGTTTGTTTTTTTAGGTGGTATAGGCTGGGAACCGAACCCAAGACCTTCACCTTAACAGTGTAACAGTCCTACACAACCCTCTGGTTGTCCACTTTATCATTTGAAATCCTACATTTCAAAGTATAATGTTAAACGAAACTCGTAAGAGCTATAATATTTATGCCTGTGAAACAACCTTCTTTGGGACTTTTATTTCTTTATTTCCATAAAATTATTTATTACATGCCATCGATCAAGTAAAAATTGACACCCTCAAAAATAAAAAAACTAAATTAATTTTAACTCACGCCCGTTTAAGCTTTTCCCAGACATCATATTACATAGGTACCCCATCAGGACAAAAGACTTAACTAATAACACCGCACGTTTACAAAAAGAATTATTTCCTTTTCTGATGTGTTATTTCCTTTATATCAACTGCACCCTCTATGGATATAAATTAAAAATTGATTAACCTGCCAACGTTAGGATAAGATTTCCCAAAATTGCCCCCTCCACAAAGTTAAACAAAACAAAGCAAAAAAAAAGCCACAAAAATCGTCAATTTCGACAGCGAACAAATTATCAGAATGACACGAACCTCTATATAATTCGACTACCCCGTCTTCGGAGGTATTTTGTGGTCATTTTTATTTTCCTGCCACCCATTAAATGTTGCCTGCTGACATTAAGCCAACTTAGAACTGTCATTTGGGGTGCAATACTATTTGTTGTTGGTCATTTTGATAACTTTATATTATACTCAGGAAATGGTGGGTGGGACAGCGCGACGGTGGCGGCGGCAGTGGAGAAGCAGGAGGATTTCAAAATAAACAGCCAATCCTTGTTTCCGGTTGTAATCTATCTGAACTAACATAAGATGGCCAGCACAGATAAGTGAGCCAGTTTGTTATTAAAGCGTTTCAGTGGCAGGACACAGATAACACTATTCAGTTCGTCAGTCATAATATTCTTCTAGGAAAGTGGCGTGGAAGTGATGTGACGAGGTCACGATATTTTGTGTATACACGACCAAGGGTGTCCGCTAAAAAGCCTTATCTAAGAAAATATGATGGGACTTTTATATGAACTTACTGAATGCCTGCATTCGATATTTATTGGGCGGTGTTGTCGGGTTGACAACTTTCATTTTGTTAACATGCTAATTAATGAAGCGAAGCGCGGCACAGCAGTCTTTGTCTTAAAGAGAGTGTAGAGAGGGGGGCTTCGTATAACGGTTATTAGGAGACATGGGGCTTTTGACAAGTGTTACAACCCAGAGGCTCTTGTCTACCTCATATATAAGGTGCGGAAAATATGGGCTAATGATTGCAGTCCGTGTTATGTCTTTATTAGTAGTGACATATTAATTATGTTGATGTCAAGCATGTGTGGGTCGACTTTTTTGTGCGGACGATTTATGATTGAATAAATTAATTTATAACTCATGTGAAGGTATTTTTTGTGGGGGGGGGGGTCGGGCATAAGTGTATATGTTTGTAGGAAATAAATTTAATTTTAGAATCTAGATTTAGCATTTGTTTTTTTTTATAACATGGTGTTTAAGTTTTTTTGAAAACTCTCCAGGGGTTTTTTAGGCTTTGATTTATTTTTAAGTCACAAGATAATAAAAATAAATTATTTTTTTAGGCTGCGACAACTTGTGCAGAACCAAAGGATAATGAGAGTGATTTACAACTCTCAACCATTTCCGTGTTCGTGTTTATGGTTTTCAGAAATATTAGTTTCTCAATTGATTTCTTAGATGCATTGTTTGATTTCAGAGGTGGTATCGTTATCTGAGTTGGTAACGGAGCTTAGACAGACAAAAAATCAACTCAAATAAAACATATTTCATCTACTGCTTTTTGTGACACAAGTTTCCTCTCAAATTTGCCATTCAGATGTACCAGATGTCGGTGGGAGTGAAAGTGACTCCCAGTTCTCCACTTTCATATTTATGTACTTTTAACAAACAATATGTACAAAATAGCAAAAATGATAGCGACATGAGAGCATATAACCCCAAACCTTTAATTTTTTTTTAAACACAAAATATTTTAAATTTCTTTGAAAAACTTCTTTTATTAATCCTTTCAAAAGAGAAAGTCAGCATAAAAAAAAACAACAAACCTTATTAATTTATTTCCATGTGGCGAGAAAATGTTGAGAGTGAATTTTACTCCCAGTGCTCAAAGCAATGTTGCGCATTTATTTTATTTTTACTTTCATATTTGTGTATTTTTAACAGGCAACAGGTACAAAATTTCAAAATAGTAGCGACTTTTCATTCGTATATAAATCCAGCATAAAATCATAAAACCAAACATCTCGATTTTATCTTGAAAAAATCTTGAAAAATCTAATAACTAATAAAATATTTTTAATTTCTTTTGAAACTTCTCCTCTTAATCCTTTCAAAGGCAATTAACGAGAAACTCAACATAAATTCCTCTAGAACAAACCTTATAAATTTAATTCCATTCGACAAAATTGTACTTATACATTGCATAGAATTTGTTGCCATATAAAAGTTATATCCTTTTGCTTCTTGCTGCTCATTACATCTGATAGATACATAATGCAACAATATAAAATCGTCCTATAAATATACATAGACATAAATCATTTTCAACATCTTTGTAAAAGTTATATATTTATCACTGATGATGAGCCAGCCAAAACTTAAAGTGCTTTATTTACCTCAGGATAAGTTTCTTTCAGTGACTAATTTTCTTGAGAGTCTTTCAAAGAGAAATACAACAAAAAAAGATATACGATGGATGTCCTTTTTACCCCGTTAAGTCCTCATTCTCTCATTTAGCAATTCGAATCCTTTTCATATACTATTCAAATGTAATTAGCTCTGAAGTTGGTTTTGGTTTCGCATCATTTGAAGTTTAGTATCCTTGAGGAGGAGGATTATTCGTTGCAAAAAAAGGATTTTTATTTATTTTTTTTTATTTTTATTTTCAACTAAAACAACACAAAAAACACTTCATTTCATTATCCATTCTCTCACAGAAATTAATTCCTTCACTCGCATCCCTCATCAGAGACGAAATTCTCTTGGTATGCCGTATTGTTATCCCACAGGATGTGTTGTTGTTAAAATTAGATTCAATTCGATTCTTTTTTTTTTAAATTCCATTCAGCTTATTAGAATGAGATGTACAACGAGCTATACCTATAACAAAAGTACGTCCAAAAGGAGATAATAAAAAAATAAGGACTAACTTTTCTTCGTTGCTACAGGATTTTCATTTACTTCGTCGGTTTCGTAAGTTAGCGTTACAAATGCTGACGGGGATTTGAATGGAAATTTTTTTCTTCTACATCCTTCTTGATGGTTAAGATGCAAAAAAAAAAAAAAAAAACATAAATAGACAGTTTTCCTGTTTTAAGATCTTTTTTTTATGTCGTGGCAAAATGGCGGTTTTTCAATACCTACACACTAAACTGGAAATTTATACTTTCGATTTTTTTTTCAATTTTATTTATTTTTTTAATTTTATTTATTTTTTAACTTATTTTTCGTGGTTCATTGAAAAGTTTTGTTTAAAATTTTTTTTTTACTTTTTTTTCCAATTCGAGCTCAAAACCACAACGACGACGACAGACTTTTCTTTTCGACTTGTTATATCCTTGAGAAAAGATTTTCATCATATATAATGAGATGGAAATTTGTTCTCCATTTTCCTGAATAGAAGAGTAGTGATTTTTTTGTATTTGTATTTCCATCTGTACTGTGTGGTCAGTTAAAAGTATGGGAAATTATTTTTGTTAAGTTTTCTTTTTTTCTTTGCTCGCAGATTTTTATCTAAATGAGATGATCTGATGGGTAGTTGAGGACCAAAGAAAAGGATGTGATTTTTTTTTCGGTATCCGATAAAAGTTTGGTGAAGATTTTTTTTTTTTGTTTTGTAGTTTTTTTTGTTAAATGGAAGTTTTCTAAATACACAAAAGTAAGAATTGCAAAGGAAAACAGTAGATTTTTTCTTAAATCTTAGTTTTTGTTTTTTTTTTACAGAATAGACAAGCCTAACATCATAATCCCATCATTTTTGATAGGTATAATGTATCCAATTTTTGTCATAATCTTATATCTTTATAACAAAAAGATTGGTACAAACTGAGAGAGATTGTGGCCTTTTGAGAGTCGTAAAAATCAAATATACCATTTTACAAAAATTTAAAAATTTCTCAATCTCACATTGGGCGCCATTTTCACAACGAAACTCTTAGCAAAAAAATCTTCGAAAGAAATAGAATAGGTAGTTGAAAAGCATAAATTTAAAACTTAATAAATCACGTCTATGAGAGGTACCTATACTTAAACCCTCAATTTTCAAAACGTGTTGCCTATTGCAACACAATTACCCTTTTATCTTTACCATTCAGATGCGCCAGCAAATTTCCAACTATCAACTCGAAAAATCCGAAAATTCCTTGAGAGTGAAATTGACTCCCAGTTCTCTATGAACTGTTGCGCATTTGTTTTGTTTATTTTAATTTTCAGAATGATCGGGTTAGTCTTAATCTTAGTGGCAGCATACTCAAGTTTCTGGTGTTTCATTCATGCAATCAATATTAAATGATGGTACGAAAAGTTTTAGTAGACTAAAAACCGTACACTTATGTTATGATGACATATGGAAACCACTTGCAAAAAAATTATCTAATTCAAAATTAAATTAAATAATTCTAAATTTACGTGCGTAAACATATGTATACAAATCTTGAACCTGACCTTCCTCATGGCTTTTTATTTCTCAAAATTCTAACTTTGTATTATTCTACAATCAATATTCGACACAAATTTTGCTTAAACAAGCTGATTTCTAACTCAGAGAAACTCGTTTATTAATGACAACTCATCTAGAAAACATCACGTATTCAAGACTTTTAATGTCCTTGAATTCATCGCAATTCTTCGCAAAAGTCTATTCAAGTCATCATCACCCACCTTTCTCCTACATCGTGGCATTAACTGAATGCAAGGATTGGTTTTAATAGCCTACTTCATCATCAACTCAAAAACAATCTCAGTGTGGCATTTTTCATCCTTGCTCTCCATCCATCCATTTAACACATTTTATATAGATGATGAATTTAAGGAACTTAGCCTTTCAGAAAGTCAAAAAAAGGTTTTATATGATTTCAACACGTAAAACGCATTATACGAGCTTTCGCGATGTATGATGTGTGCCGTGTTGGGATTTGTATATGATGCGTACTCGTACATATAAAACAGGAAGAATGCAAATAGCAAAACAAATTGCCTTTTCCACCTATGATTAACGGGCTGGCAATAATAAATAATAAAATTTTCACCAATTCAGCAGTAGGTATTTTTTTTTTTTTCTTTTTTTTTATAAAATCATATATCCCCTGGGGAACCTTTTGAGACGCTGAAAAATGATAAAAACCCTTAGCCGAGCTGACGAATGAACATTTTACAAACTTCCTTTCTAAATCATCTCACGGGGTCTTATTAAGTAGGTATCGCGGTTGATTTTGAAAGGCAGGCTATACCTATACTTAATTTTCGGTAATCTATATTCGTGATGGAGGTGTTTTTTTGACAAATTTTTTTGATCGTTCTTCCACGCATGCAATTATTTATATTTGAAAATGTGGTACCTTTCACCTTTCACAAATGACATTAAGGTGAAAAAGAAGTATATGTGGGTGTAGGTAGGTACTTTGATAAGTTGAAGGTTCAAGTTTAGAGCCTTTCCTTCTCAAATAAAAAAAAAAAGAATGAAACTGAAAAGGAAACGAAAAAAAAAAAAGAATCGTTATTTTTCTATTCCCGAACGCAATTATTGCTTTCATTTTGACGTTGGAAATTGGAAAAATTGTTGGCAATAAATTTTGGCAGAAAGGCACGGGAAGTTATTGTTTTTTTTTTTTCGTAGAGGGGGAATGTGTGGAGGAGATGTGGTTGGGGGAATGGATGTGTTACAAAGTGAAGCAAATCACAACAATCAGAATGGTGTAATGGGGAAATGAGTGAATTTTCTACAAAAGGACGAAATTGATATATGAGTGACAGATGAATTGGGAGGGGTATACTTGTATCAACCTCCCTCCCTCTCATCGATTTATTATTGCTAGACTGTGATGATGTTAGAAAGATATGGATGTAGGTTCACTTTTAGCAAATTGCCAATGATAACTGGAATTTGACAGTTTTTTTTTTTTTTTAATAAACTTTTATTTTATGGTTAGACTTTGATTGGGAGTAAAAGTTAGGCAGGCGTGAGTAATCGGTAAATTAACCTATCTCATCACTTTTCAGACAGAAAAAACTTCAACAAAAAGCTAAGTCAGCTATATGCAGACAATTTTTAATCATTGGTCCGTATGTTAATTGTAAATATGTCACTAGTGTCACAGAGTCTTTAAGTGTAGATACCTTAATAGTGTTACATAAATGGGAAACTTAAAAAATTTAGAAAAAATGTTTATAATATTTTGTAGATGATAAAAAACATTTATTGATCGTTATAAATTGTCAATATCGTAACATGTCATCAACGTCACATTTAGATACTGGAATCATAATTTTTTATACCGAAAATTTATATATATAAACTAGGTGAAAAAACTTCAAACAAGAAAAATTATTCAGCTATTCAGAAAAATTTTAAACATATGTAAATAGATAAATGGTCCGTATGCCAATTTTATGTCACAGAGTTTAGGTACCTTATTAAGTGCCACATAAATGGGAACCATATAAAGTTTTTAATATACATATTTGGTTAGTGATAAATTATTGAATAATCGCTTTAAATTGTCATTATAGTCCTATATCATCAACATCACATTTAGATACTTACAGAATCAAACATTAGTCCCTTTTTAATTATTTTTTATTTATTTTAAATTATTCTTTATTATTCAAAATAGTAGAAAAAAAATTAAGTGAAAATTGTCCATTTTTGTCATTTTTATCACAATTAATGAATTTAATTTTTTTTAAACAACAACCGACTTGGGAATCAACAAATTTGATATTAATGTCGATATTTCAATTCCACACGAACTGAACCTTAATTACGAAGGGTTTATTAAATAAAACAATGTTTCTACAGACAAAATCCAATTCAAGAGGTCATAAAACTAAAGGTTATGAAAAGAGTTTATACCCTTAACACGTTTTATCTGTATAACCACAGTTCCACAGTATCTATATAATTCAATATTTCCTACCCACACCACAATCAAGACAAAAAACAAAATATTATTTGTAGCTCTACGTAAATATACCAACCCACTTTTTGAGCTTCAGTTCATTCTTCTTATTCTTTTAGCTTTTTTTATGAGCAAAGAACTTTGTTCTATCAATTTTATGAGAAGGCCATGACATTCATTCACTTAATAGTCCAACATAACTATGTATATACACCCACTATCTTATGCACCCAACATGATTGTATGTATATACCCAACCAAGAACGGACACGAAGAAATAAAATGTTTTTTTTTTTTTTGCTTGGTATGTTAAACCCACAATTTCTTGGGAAAAAAATTATGGGAATATTATAGAGGGCTAAATAAGGGCATTCAACACTCAAAAAACAAAGAAAGGGACGAACTAAAAGGAGCAAGAAAAAAAAATAAAAATAAAGAAAGTTCTCTTCTCTTGCAATTTTGATTAAATGACAAAAAAGTTTTATTTCCTTTTGTCCATATACCTACTTCCTTATACAGAGACCAAATAGGAACACAAGCACACAAAAGTCGACAAGTTCGAGGTCGAACTGTCAACAAAGTTTGATTTTTTTTATTCGTTGGTAGAGGCGGTCCAACTTTCTGTGGATACCAAAACTCCACATCCGGTTTTCAGAGATGAAATTCTCTGTGTAATAAAATCCAAATGAAGACGGTCATGTTCATCTTTCGTAGGTCTACATGCATGATGTTTAATTTGTAAGAGTTTGGTAACCTCTGTCAAGGAGACGAACATGAGTGAGTAAAATGCCCTTTTTCACCTTTTTCTGATGACAAAATAAAATGGATATTCCTATTAGAATCAATATATTTTCTCCTTCCGCATACAAAATAGGATTTTTAGATATCTCCATCATTAACCCCTGAAAGTATGCAATTTTGTGTTTTTACGATTTTCCAACTTTTCCAGTCGTAATTTCCAATTTTCAGCTTTGTAGTGTATTTACCTGCTAAATCCAACAAAAATAATTCTCATCCAAACCGGATGATGTTCAGCCAAGTTGTCCGCGTACGAACAACACATCAATTCGTTTTTTTCGGGATATTTTTTGGGGATCCTAGAAGTTCAAACTTAAAACCTTTATGGAGTATGTTTATACAAAGATTGATCTATAGCTGTTAGGATTAAACAGCTCATACAAATTAAAATACTTAAAGACAAGCTGACAGAATCATGCGAGCAAATTTGTTAAAGCGCCTTTCCCATATGCAGCATCTTTTGATTAAAAACATCGAATGGAAAAATTTAATTCAATACAAAATTTGATTTTTTCAGTTTAACGTGAAAAATCAGAAAAATAAAATAAAAACCTTTACCCCCAAAAAATAGTATAGGTACCTAGTGTGGTCACGTAAAACACGTTAAATCCCTATGCTTTCAATAGATTTGCCGGGAAAGTTTGAAAAAAAAATCGCATTAAAAAGTTTTGCACTCTCGAACTGAGAACAAATTTATTATTGAAAAGCTATAAATTTGTTCCCAAAAGTTTTTAATTACGATACGTAGATAGGTATACCATATAAGTTAGGTTATATAGCTATCTCTTGACTTTTTTTGTTTGAGTTAGAGGGGCTTCGTTAGATAAGTTAAGGTGTACCCTTAATACCTAATGTCATTAAAGGTATACGTAGAATAATTCCAAAAAAAATCTACGTGATATAATGTAGAAGTGTATGTGTTTGTTTGTTGCACACCTTGTTAAAGGATTACACACAAAAGGGTTATAATGGATTTACAGATCCTGTAGAACAAAATGCCGGGCAGCACTTTCGCCCTCTATATATTTTCTCGATAATTAATTGTGGGCAATTAAAATAAATTTTCCTTTACAATGATCGTCGTATCCTTTGGTGAGTTGCTGGAGGAGCCGAGGTGGAAGAAGAACACAAACAAGCAGCAGCAGTTTATATACCAACTTGCATTGTAACCAAAGGATTTGAAAGTTTCCTCATCGTCGATTTTAATCGTTAGGACAGCTCCCTCTCATCCCTTTTTCAAACCGTTCACATTTTGGTACACGCCCGTTTGCCCTAAACGAGCAAAGGAATTATTTTGGTGGAATTTTAGGGATGCCTCAAAATGGGAATATATACGTTTAATTGCTTAGTGGCCCACCCGAAATTGCAACACTATCAAAAATATAAATACAACCTCGAACGAGCATCAGGAACAAGGAAAAGCGAGCAAATATAGCGATGTGATGGTGATGGTGGGGATTAGGTATATTGTTGGAGCAAGAATCCGTTTCTAGAAATTGCTCGCGGATGTTATGTTCGTTGTGTAACAATGAAGTTAATGGCTTATGATGGAAGGTCATTTATTCGTTTTGATTGCTTGAGAAAAAATGTAACTCAAGTCGAGTAAAACTATGTTGCTGTGCTCATGTCCTGTGTGTGTATATAAATAGTTGTGGAAGAAATAAATTCTTTGCTTTTGGCTTTTCGATTGGTGATTTATATTTGAAAAAGAGAACTAACACAATAAAAGGTATATAGAGGTACTTTCTCTGCTATACCATGACTTTCGGTGAGGTACTTCCTGTTTCTGCGTCTCCTGCTGCGGCTAAATGTCGTTAAATTTAATTGAATTTCAACTATAAAGCCACATCTAAAGGACATATTCAAGCTTTTTTTTACATTTTTGACAGAAACAGCTTTATGGTATTAATTTTTGATTTAACTTACAACATACGTAAGCAATGAAAGATTTTTAGGAAACCCTTGTTACATGTTTTTGGATAAAATTCACAAAAAGTTAAGAAGAGGCTTTTGTTGTTTTTTTTTAACTATTCATTTATATTTATTTAATCCGTCGATAATTTTACCTTCTGATGATTTTCTTTGCGCAAATAATATATCCCATTTCAAAGTTTAAGAAATAATTTTTATATAGGTACCTAAAATAAAAACTGAAATAAAAATCAAAGAAGAATTCCATTTTTTTAATACCTATAGTCCTATACTCAGTATAGGTTTTAAGAATGCAATTGAATTAAACAAAATAGTACTTAAATGAGCTCAGAGCATATGCTCATAGCTGGTGCTCCGAGTAAATGCTTAAAATACAAAAAGCTGAGAAAATGTTAAGAAAATGGTAGTATCTACTGAAAAATTTTATTTATACCATCTAGATAACCTGCTCCGAAAAATAGGGTTTTGAGCAAGTTCTCTATTTTACTAATACCTACCACTAAATATCTACAATGCCACATTATAGCCTTGAACTACAAGAGCAAGTTCGAACGATCAACTCGTTCATTTTATTTATTTTATTATTTTCACCCTATACACTGATTAATATAAAATACTTCACCTCACACTAAAGTCCCAAAGGGAGTCCCCCAATTGTAGATTTTTCAAAATATCACCAAAGATGTTATTCAATAAGCAATGGGTGATATGAAACAAAAAAAAACTGGAGCATATGCTTAGGGTCTCAGTAAAAAAATCTGAGCAAATGCTGAAGTATCTATTGAAAAATTTTATTTATACCAAACGAAGAACCTACTCAGAAAAATGGAGTTTTGAGAAAGTGCTCCGTTTTATTTATACCATCCACAATATCAATCATCAATAACATCGAACCACAGGAGCAAGTCGTGCATTTTATTTAATTTTCATCCTTATCAAAAAAAAGTGTTATTCAAAAGTTAAGGTGTAGGTATAGGTCGAGTTATTCATATAAAATCCCTCGTATACTGTCACACTTTCACATAAAATTTATAGGTTAATTGCAAAACGATAATAAATTTTTTGCAAATTTTCACAATTCATTTATGCATTGATTGCATATTTTATTAAATCAACAATTTATATTAAAAAAAAAATATACCTATATATAAATATTTTATCAACACTTTGAAAAGGCGCGTGAATATGTGCTTTTATATAAAATGAATATTCATATACAAATCTGAAAGCACGTATAAAGATAAAATAATACAAATAAAAAAGGGTTATCGCTACAGTAGGTATATAAAATACCTACCTATAGGAAGGTGCCAAGGATTCATAAATATGACAATCATAGCTATTTTTTTTACATGAATTTAAATAAAATAAATGTTTTGTTTAATTCTTTTTTTTTTATTTCATTTGTTGTTGTTGTAATTTTTTTTAACTTAAAACAATTGATTTCATTTCCAATGAAGTATGTGAGAGTTATTTTAAAAATTATACAATCAACACAATAAATTTTTAAAACATTGATAGATTTTTTTGTATTTATTAATAAATACCTAACTGTTTGTATTTCTTTATTTATTATTTTTATTTTTCATTAATAACTGCAAATAATGCATAGGTAGTTCCTTTTTTTTATTTATTTCCAATGTTTTTCTTCATTTTATTTACATTTAATTTGTTTTGTAAATAAATTCTTTTTTTTTTGTTAAAATGTAAAAAAAAGTAAGAGATGGTTAAAATTTTATTTTTTATAGACTTTATTTTTTATTTGCATTTTTAATTAAATTAAACTAATTAATTACTTTGGATTCATTTCATTGAATTATTAGGCAGTGGAAATAATGACTTTCCTTTATTGATAAGGCGTAGGTATTCGTTTTTTTATTTAGGTATCTAGAACAATGGCAAGTTCTGGAAAATGAGATCTTTGCATCAGCACTCTCGGCTTACATAAAATAGGATTCCTTAACAAAAATTTTCAGTTTTGCTGTCAAAATACTGAGGATAAAAAAATTTAGGTTCGCTTTCTCATTTTTTGACGAAATAAAATTTATTTGAGATCTCATTTTTCTGAACGTGCCTTATAACAGTGCCCATAAAACTATTTTGATTTTTTTTGTTAAAAATAAGTATTTTGTGCCATTTGTCGTCAAACAAAAATAAGGCCGACATTAGTTTTTTTTTTTTTGGTTTCTGTGATTGTTTTAATAATTGTATTTTATTCAATAAATCAGGATAGGTATTTCTATCCTACCTACCTAAGTATCTACAACAAATTTTCTTGCGCATAATAATCTTATTCTTAACACGAAAAGTAACATCCATAAAAATTGACGTTTTTCTTATAATCTTGTGTCCATAATTGAACAACCGTCAATTTCATATCATAAATAATTTTCATTGAATTTTCTTATATATTTACGACCAAAACAAAAATAGGTATATATATATTTTTTTATTGTTATTACTCTCGCATTTGGATGGATTTTGACACTCGCTGTCAAAAATGGACGACTAACGTGACAACAAACAAACACAACTAACATACGATGACGACGCACGTGATGGACGTGTGCAGCGTGATAATTCACAACCATTGTATATGCACCTCACACATCATGATACATAGATCACACCCCTAACAATTTATTTATGTTAGGTATAGGTATACTACATTCCAATTAATTTAAATCTAATCGTTTGAAGCTTTCGATTTGGAATATAATGTAAGCAAAGTGTTATTTTTAATTTGTTTTGAGTCCTACAAAATGATATTTAATATATGTACCTATAAATCGAAATATAGTTTTCTGGACTTTAAGACAAAGATTCTCATCAAATTTTCGGGTAACAATGTCTCAGAAGACGTATTGATTAAGAGCTAGCTTAAAGGTGTATTTTTCAGACTCAAACTAGGCTTCTTCAAATTGAATGTTGGGTCGAATGTATGATGCTCAACTCACTCTGCTAACAAAAATTCATTCCTATATTATTATATTCCTTTTTTTAATGAAGTCAGTTTGCTATTAAATAAGCCTTAGGTCTTACAAGCAAATGGTCTAAAAAACCCAAAGGGCTTAGAGCGATGTTTTTTTTTTATAATTTTCAATATAATTTTGTTACATATAAATCAATTTCGTTACATATAAATCAATTTTGTTACATATAAATCAATTTTGAAAATTAGATACAATTTTGTATGTAAACCTAGATACAAAGATTGGTTCTTGTTCAGAATAGCTTCGGAAGTGCCTGTTTTAAACATTAATAAGTTAGCCTTATTCTAAGAAATTATAAATGCTTTGGCAGTGCTTAAATTGAATTGAATTATTATTTCTTAGAACAAAAGCTAACTTCTGTAAAGTTTGTTTATGTTCAAAAGATGCACTTCCGAAGCTTTACTGTGCACTAGCCAACTTTAGTAAAACTTCCTCTAAAGCTGGTTTAACTTATGTTATCAGAATTTTTATCGAATCTAGGATTTATAAACATTATTTTATTTTTTCTCACGATATTTTTAACAAGCTTTACAGAAGTTAAAATTTCAGTTCGGTATAAATTCAAATTTTCCTTAGAATACAATTAAAACTTTTATATTAAATGAGTTATTTTTACACGAATCCCTTTTTAATGCTTTTCTCATCATGATACTGTTTTTGTAAAACTTCTATAAGGCTTGTTTTATATTTTTGTTTGTTTTTGATTTTAGAAACTTTATGGATGCTGAAATGACAGTTCGATATAACAGTAAATTACCTTAAGAAAGAAATCAACTTCTATAAAATATATTTTATGATTGAACAAAACACTGTCGAATCTGTTATATGTGTTGTATGTATGTGTATGTGTCAGTTTTGGTAACACTTCTTTAAGAAATGTTGAAATTCTTTTTTCCACAATTTATCAGGTCTTAAAAATTATCCAGGTAAACGACATTTTACAGAAACATTATCGAAGCTGAAACATCAATTCAAATGTTTCATTGTTTCGAAGGATTTCTTCTTTTGCCTTAGTGTTCACAAAACCCACATCTCATGTTTCTCTGATGCTTTATTTATTAAATAATATTTATATTTCTCAAAAATGTTGTGACTTCAAAAAACACATTCCCAAAAAAAAAACCTAGAAGGTACCTTTGAGTTTCAGTCACTTAACCCATCATGGTTAAGTGGAATCTTTATCGTTTCGTTTCCTCTAACTGAACAAAGTCACTTTCTTATGCCTAGTGAGTACTCATCAAGTGGAACCCCATCCACAGAAAGGAAAAATCTCCTTTTCCTAGAACCACAAACCACTACAATATTTTTATATACCTATACCTACCAAGCGTGTATATATGTGTGTATTAGTTAGTGTTTATGTTGATGGAAAAATGTCCATGAAAATATTTTCTGGTTGGAAAATTTATAATTTCCACAGACATGGAAAAATTATTTTTGTACGTGGTTAATCTATATACGCATAATCCTTGGAGCTTTAAGAAAAATATAATATCTACCTTAACCTATGTGAGTCGTGGAGGATATGTGTGGAATTGACTGTGTGTGTGTATGTTGTAGGCGTGTACACCTCAAGATTAAGAAACCTAATCAAAATTGATTCCCTAGGGGGTTTCCTTTTGTTTTCTGTTTTTATATATTTTTTTGTTTTTGTTATTTCCTGAGACAAGGACCTTCGTGATGTGGGGTTTTTTTGAGGTTGATTTTTCATGACAACATACACACACATGTTATCATCCTATATCATCGCATATTGTGAATGCGAACGGGCAGCTGTTATTGTGGCAAGTGGATCACGATTTTTGCGAATTATTTACACACTCAAAGGAAAGCGATTTGTTACACACAAAAAAAAAAAAAATAAGTAAATATACTGTTGTTCAGGGTCCTTGCACAACATCAAAAATATAATGGGGATATATATATTTGTGTATAATCTTTCCCTACCTTAGCTATACGAAGGCGATTGAGAGAGCGGGGTGTTAGCATATTGTGTGGAAAATTAATTAACACCGTATAATTGGGTGCTGGAGTGATGGTGAAGAATTTTTAATAAGGAAGATATATGTACTTTATCATCACGCGAAAGTAATTTCACTTAACTTGCAGAATTCGTGATGTTGTTTGTTTCGTTTTCGTCATTTCGACTTGAAAACTGATAACTTTTTTGCAGAGTTTTTTTTTTTTTTTATTGCGATTGACATTGATATGGAATAGAAATATAAGGATAATATTTGTCATATAAATTGTGAAGTCCTGAAATCGTTTGTCATCAAAATGATAGGTTCCAATCAGTGCAGTGCGGTTTAAGTCCAGGAAAGTCTACTAAGCCCAATTTTTTTTTAAAGCTGGTTCAGTAGAAAACTTAAGGTATTATTAATATATGTACATTGTACATCCTTAGGAATGTCCTAAAACATTTTATTCCAAATAATTAATTCTGAAATATATCCTTTACTAAAAATATTCATTGATATCTTTGCATTCATACATCCTTCTTACAAAAGAGAAAAGAAAACTTTAAAAAAAATCACTTCAAATTACCATCAAAACTTTTTAAAAATTTATTTGAATTTTTTTTCCTCCCTCTTTACACAAAAAATGAGACCAAGGATGTAGACAAAAAAAAAATTAAAACAAAGTACAATCCTTAAAGTTTGTTTTATTCATCAAAACGAGTAATATATTAAGCGATTGACCAAACGCTTCTATGATTTCTGTTTGTCTTTCCTGATGGTATCCTAATTTATTTTCCTGATTAATAACTTTTTTCTTGAATTTCTTCACATGAATTACAACATCCCATCATCATCCTCGTGATGATCTTCATCCTACCATAACAGCAAGGAACTTCAACGAAACTTTTTTAATCAAATTGAATTGATTCGATTTATCCTTTTGCCCACCATCATCTGTAAGCAACTCGTTCCATTAATTTATCCCTTAAAATAATGATTCCCCAATGAAGTTATACATACAACCAAATTTATCTCTCGTTAAGGATTTTGATTTTATATATATTTACAAACCAATGTCACGGTAACGGTGACGGTGACGGCTGCGATGGGTGGTATGTTAAAAGTGATATGCAATGAAAATCAAAAAATATGTGGTTGTTATTCTGTAATTGACTCGACACGTGAAAATTTTAATTAAAAATTATATTTACCTATGTGTTGTTATATACAAAATCAGAAAAAAATTAATTTAAAACGAAGTGATCGCTTGTCCCACCATCAACCGAACCAATACTCTCATCACCGACCCAGGAGTAACTGTGGTACTGAGGACTATATACATTGTCAACTCCATTGTTCTGTGTATTATCCACATCCTGTGAATTGCACACATTCTTATTAATTAGATTGCACCCGACTGATTAACCCACGCATAATCAGATTAAGTCCGCACTTTATTTATTTGTTTTTCAATTTTAATATTTTTCGTTTTTTTTTTTATTTGTCTGATGCCATGTTGGCATTATCCAGAGAGAACCTAAAGGTCCTTTCGTCCTTTATATAGAGAGCCAATCAATTCGGTGGTTGGTTTGGTATAGGTATAGTGCGGCTGCTATTGGTGGTTGGGTGATGGAGTTCAATGGGACTCAAAAATTATTCAATTAAAATTTGACATGAAAACACCATTCATTGGAATTAAATATTCGCTAAAGGCAAGCAATGATGTTCATGGTTTCCTATATGGATGTGTCTATAGGGGAACGAAGATGTCTTTTTTGTATACTCTATAATAGCAAAATATTTAAAGTAACAGTGCTGTCGTTAATTCATCATATAGATTCCATAAGGACAGCACAGTTTGAAAAGATATTCGTTGAAGAAATAATTAAATTTTCTTTGAAAATCCTTTTCTAACATAGTTGCTGCCCTGCGAGTCTTCGCACGGAATTTTTCATAAATTTTAGCAGTTTAAAAAGAAAAATTGAAAATATAGGGACTTCAATTATTTCTGCTTAGCAAACAAAATGGAATTTTTAGATATTGAGATATTGCTACCATTCACCCCTTAAAATATGCATTTTCGTGTTTTCACAAGTTTTCGACTTTTCCGATCAATATTTCGAATTTGCGGCTCCGTGGTGTGTTTACGAATACAACAAACAAAATTCCATGCAAAGTGCATGATGATCAACCGTGTTATGCGCGTATTAACAAATTTCCCTCTTCTAGTGACTTTTGTGACTTACAAATTTCAACTACTTCAGTGCCTGTGTTATTAGTTTGAATGAATGTAGAAGACCTACAATTTTATGCTGAATCAGAACGTATTTTAAATTACATATTGCGAAGTCAACAGAACTTATCTCGAAAGCTAAACTTCAATTCATTAAACCTATATTAACGATGAGTTCAAAACTAATCAAATACATACGCAATACAGAGACAGTAAAATGCTACTACAACTGCATCAAATCACTTTCGACAGCCCTGGTGATAGAGGAATGCATTACCACATAACGTATATATGAGTGAATATAAACTTTTTTTTTAAATCTTTGTTCTTTAACTGAATTGTAGCAACAGTCATGTGATGAATGTTATAAATATGTGCGATAGCTCTGCCCTGATGTTAATATACAGATCGAACGAATCCATCACAACAGAACAGAACGACACACATTTTCGAAACCCTTTTTTATGTTGTCCATACGAGTTCGTCTGGGCCTTGGGCGGATAAATTTTTCGACAGTACCTGATTTTTTTTTTCTTTTCAAGCAAGGATGATGACAAAAAATGTGAGAATTGGTGATGTGGTATACAAGGATATGTGTACGTAGGTACCCTTATGATGGTATATCTTAATTAATTGATTAATTAAAATCGAGGATTAAAAAGCTTCATGCCAAATGGGCGGCCACAGGAATCTGTCGATTGATTGAGTTCAGATTGTAGACAGAAAAACGCTGAAAGTTGAATGCATATAGGTACATTTGTATATGCAATGCATGATGATGGTCTAATTTGATTATCAAGAATTGTATAAAACTTTTCAACATTGATAAATGGAATTATTTATTCATTATCTACCTAAGTATATAGAGGGAGAGTTTTGTAGATTTTTTATTTTTGTGTGAAGAAGTTAACTTCTGAGTATTGAGTTAAAAATACTCTGAGGAATCCTCAATGTAAAAGAATTTATTTCAATTAAAAGTTTTATCGAAACAAAAGTTATCGATAACCTTCGAAATAGTTTAAAACATTTTAATGTCATCATTTTTGATATTATCAAAAACTATTGAACCAACCACCAGGCCTTTTAATTTTTTGATGCCTTTTGAAAATTTGACTGTTCTTCCAACATACATGGACACATGAACCCACACTTTATAGATATTCGTACCTAACCATTTTGATAAAGATGAAGAATAGATTTTCTCTGAATATTCTCAATGGAAATTTTGCAAACCAAAATATTATTTTCTTTCGTCAAAAAATCCTTCAAGTGCATTATTACGTCTGGGGGTTTAAAAATTAAAAAAAAACTCAAATAAATCGAAAAAGAATTTGAAATTCATTCATCAAAGATACGTTTATAGATTACATTTATTCCCACACGTATTTTTACATTCTAGCCAACGAGAGAAAAAGAAAAAACCAACCTCCTAACCAACTTGTGCCAGGTGAGGAAGATATCATATCCTTTTTCCAATGTGAAATGTATAACAATTCTTATGTTGAGCAGGAGCGAAGCTAATTTTCTTAAGGCGTTTACAAAATTCTTCACATATACATATGTAATTAAATGAGGATGTATGACGACAGACAATGTATGACAAATCTAATATCCACGAGATGCGAGAAACCCGTGGCTAAGTATTACTCTCGAATCGACAAAATTAGAAACGATGAAAGTTGAAAAAAAAATCATGAGTTTTGTTCGTTCCATTTTCAATGTTCTCGACCGATTTTTATCGATGCGATGTTTCATACAAAATTCTCATCGATCTACTAGGAGGTCATGTTAATGAAGAGGTACCTGTATGTATACATATTATTTTTCTGTCTTTTCTCCATCACACAAAACGAGAGGTATGGGAACACTTAACCAAATATAATTTGCAAAAGTACCGCTGCTAGAAGGAGGATCCAAAATTATCATAGTGGGGCATAGAAACAATTTGCAAGCAAAACATAGAAGAACACGCGATTCAGTAAAAACAAAATTTTCTGACAGGATCATTAGGACAGTGGGTATCCATCTCGCAATCTGTCAATTTCATACGCGAAGAACAGAAAAAAATTACATACAAAATTCTCTTCGATCTACTAGGCGCTCATATTAATGGAGGAGTGTATTTTTTTTATTTTCTCCATCACACAAAACATGGTATATGGCACTATACCAAAATACTTTGTAAAAGTAAAAGTACCGGTTCTAGAAGGAGGATCCAATATTCCTTATAGTGGGATAAAGAAATAAATGTTCAAGCTAAATTTGTTCATTTTATTTTTTTAAATGAGAATTAGAATGAAACACAAAATGACCTGACCGACACGCGTAATTCGCTTTTTCTACGTCATCAAAGCAGAACCCAGAAAACAAAAACATTCAATTTGTTTTACTAGGCGCTCATGTTGCTGAAGAAAGTACACATAGTTTTCTTATTTTTTTAATTTCTCCTTCACTTAGCAGCGCTGCAGAAAAAAATTCTATGCTAAAGCTCCGTTTCTAGAGGGAGGAGCCAAAATTCCTCATAGTGGAACATAGAAATAAAATTGCCAGCCAAATTTTGCATTTTATTTTTCTGGAAATGAATTTTTAAAAAATACCAACACTGACTACAATTTCAACAAAAACTACTTTTTTAAGACAGACGACACTGGATGCAAAATTCCCATCGATCTACTAGGCGCTCATGTTGATGAAGAAAGTATACATACTTTCGTATTTTTTTCAATTTCTCCTTCACACAGCAGCGTTGCAGCAAAAAAAATCTTTACAAAAGTACCGTTGCTAGAGGGAGGAGCTAAATAAAATGGAACTCGAACAAGGACTTGATCGGCATTGTTTTTATTCGTCATAGTGGACCTTTTTAACAAAATTGCAAGCCAAAATTTCAGATAAATCATTTTATTTTCTTTGAATATGATGAATGTGATATGTAAGCGACAGGAATAAATAGGAATTCTATGTTTTCACTAGTTTTCTTAAGCGTAAATTGAGAATTCCATAAATTAAATAGGTACCTTTCACAGTATTTTTCAGCTTATATTTGCGATTGTGACTTATCAAAGATTAAATTGTATTTTATTAATTGAGCATTGTTAAAAATTGAAGGATATAGGATTTTATATGAAATTTTCACTGCAGCAATTTTTTAGTTTTTATTATACAAAATAAAGTGTGCATTTTTGGCTCGCAAAATTGTTTCTAGATCACACCGCAACTATGAGGAACAAAAAAGAAAACGGGTCGAGCTCGATAAACATGCAAAATGTGACTTTCAGCTTCAGACTAAAAACTACATTCGAACGTGGTATCTTTCTGAGTCAAAAGGCACTTTTTACTTGCTCTACAGACTATAGGCCAAGTAGTATAGGGTTAGAAAAAATCGATATTGTATCTTATCAATATTAAAAAAATAGAGAAGTCCGAAAAAGTGCGGTCCTTCGTCCGTGCATCCAATGTAATTTGACATTGAGCTTAAACGGCTAAACAGATTGGCTTCAAATTTGGCATAAAGTATTCTTATGTATAATTCCCTTAAAAAAATTGGAATTTTTGTTTACAGCTCTAATAAAACAGGTAGCTGTCATACAAGCATTTAGGGTTTTCAAACTTTCCTGAAAACGGCTCTAACGATTTTGATTAAACTTCGCACCCGTTAACCAAAGTGATTGTAGGTAGGTACTTAAACTGCTTTTCAAGATTTTATTACTTTTATTCAAAAAACCACATGTTTTATATTTTTAATATTTCTGGGCCCCCTTTTAAAATCTAGCCTTCGAACGATTCATTTTTAGTGCTCTTTATTTCAAAACTCATATACCTTACACAGTAAGCTAAGCACAAATACGTTACATATATAGTTCACATCATTCAACTCTCTATCTCTATTGAAAAATAAACCGCACCAATGCACCAAAAGGATTATTCTTCCCAAATCCATAATTTTCTTTTTGGATAAAAATGTATAGATATCATCTGAGAAAAGGAGAAAAAACTCAAGGAGTTACTTCAATTTTATAACTTAGGTAGGTACCTACGATTTCAGCAGGAAAAAATCACAGAATCTGAATAAAGGATTATGGGCAAAAGGACAGCACGATTTCCGCACTGAAGATAAAAAAAAAACAACCTGCTGCTGTATAAGAAAATATCAAATAAACCTTAGAAAACGAAGTCAACAGGATGAATTTCAGCAATGCATCCTTCTTGTGGAACTATTTTTTTTTTTTTTTTTTTGTTACTGTCTACTTACTTGTTGTTGTATTTTTTGGATTATCGTGCGCAGTGGTGCACATTCGTGGAGAAAAATCTATATATGCAGCAGGACGACATATTATAAAAAAATACACATACACACAGAGTTCCGCAAAAAGATTCATATAAACACATTTGAAATTCTACGAGATGTAAATCCTTTTCTGATCATCGAATTTGAAGAAATGAAGGTACCTACCTATACGAACGGATAAGACGTGAAAGTCTTTTCTTGTTGATATCCAGATTTAAATCACATCTTCAAAGAAGAGAGGATCCTGTGGATGATATGGCAAGACGATGACGATGACGATGAGACGATGCGATACTGTGAATGTGTTCTCGCATATAACAGCAATTGAAATGTATTTAATATTTCTTTTTCTTGGTCCTTAAATATATTTTCTATAAAATCTATATTCCAAGTTAAAGGGAGAGACAGTTTTCAAATTGTAATTTTTTTTCAAAATTTCCATATTGAAAAATAAATTGGAATCGAAGTCCGATTAAATAGTCAAGATTAAGGACTAGATAGGTACATATGTCAATATGGGATAAAGGTCCTTCAACAAGAATAACTTTTTTATTCAAATAATAAATTGAATATATAAAAATTCACTTAACATCAATTACGAGTAATAGATTTATCCATCATCAGGAAAGGTCTTTTGCTGTTGGACTTGACTTAAAAAGAATCAAGATAAAAAATCCAAAGTTCCATGGAATCTTTAATCTGGTTTTGATTTTTTGTTAAGTCAAATTTTGAATCGTCCTCGTTTTGATCAAAAGCAATATTTAACATTAAAAGCTTCGTAATCCAAGACTTTCGCAAGAATTGATTTTTTACTTACGACTTTCTCGATAACTGCTGCGCCGATATTAAGTAATTTGCTTATACCTACTCTTATAATCAAGAACTCCCATTAGGTTGATCCAGTTATAAGTAGTGGAAAATCTTACAAAAAATATATTTTTTGTAGTTCTGAAATTTGTTTTCAAAAACATTTAATGAATTCAAGTTTTTTTTTTAAATATTTCTTTAACAGGAAAATTACATCTCAGCTGTTCTATCGCCTACTTCTGTGTTTTTGTGGAAGAAATATCGAATTTCAGTATGAATCTTTAAGCTTTAAAATAAGAACGGGTCGTTATTCTGTATTCCATTTGTATGATCAAAATGCTTTAGGAACATAATTCGTTTATATCAAAATTCTAGAAATTTTTAAGCGTCCAAATTCGACTATAAATTATTATTAGTTGGAAATTATGTTTAAAAATTTCTAATGGCTAGTTAAAAGTAGGTATCGACTGAAAACTACTAAAAAAATGAATTTTTAAAACTTTATATTTTATCTCGACGTTTTTTTTTTTTTAATTATATACTTATCTAGGTATTCATCCTGTTCAGTATACGTATTTTCCCCAAGAGGTGTAATAAACTCGTCAAAACTTTACTATAATTAACAAGAATATAACTGAATTTGCATAAGTTGTTTCTTTCCACTTAGTTGTTTGTTTTTTTTTTTTTCCATTTCATACCCTTACTAAATTCTGTTGCACTCCAACTTCTTTAGCAAAATAGCTCGCCGATAAATTGAATTCCAACGAGGATGAGTAAAAAAAAAGTTTAGGTTAAGTTTAACTCACAGAAAACCCAGGTAGGTACTTTAGATGAAGTGTGCAAATCCCCGAAAGGTTTTATATATATGTACATCCAACAAAAATACTCTACTTTCTCATTTTCTTTATTTCAATACAATCACAAAAAAAAAATAGAAAAAAATTAAATTTATATATCCTTAACCTCAAACTTTTCTACTTTGAAGTTTTTCAACTCTTATATATAAATATAATATAGTCTGCTTGGCCTGAAGGAGGAAAAACATTTTAATTTAAAAGTTATCATTGCGCGCGACCCTTTCGTTGAGTACTCGTATATTGTAGTACTGCTCTTCCAGACACAATCCAAACTCTTTTTCTAAGATAGGTATCATGTTCTGTCCGTCCAGCCATGTTTGGACAGCCAACATAGAAGTTAACTCACTCAAGGATGCTTAAAGAGTTATAAATATAAGTAACATTTCCCATTTGGAAAATTTGTTTATGCTTGCTTAATTTTTTTTTATTTCGTTGTATCTTCCTTCCTCGCCATTATTCTACCTATACTTTCTCTCGTAACCTCCAAGAATATAATAAATCGGGTTTTTCTCTAAGCAGACAGGTAAAGTAACAGAAACTACTATATATAGCAAAAATAGAGAGAAAACCATTTTTATATATTTTTTTTTTTTCGAAAATTATAAATTAATAGAAGGGAATACCTCATTTTAAATTCTAAGAAAAAAATTGAAACGGAATTTCATGTTTTTTAAGACAGAGCATTGCTTTTAGCGTACAAATTAGACAAGAAACGAGTGAAGTTTGTTTAAGAATGGCGCGGCGGAGCAGGGTCATAAGTCTAAAGGCCAAAAGTCCATAATTGATTTTTGACCCACTTAGGCGGGTTAAAAGTCCACTAATATATATTGTGGACTTTTAACCCACCTCGGTAGGCCAGAAATCCACAGGAAATTCTTGTGCCCATAGATTGTGGATTTCTGACTCACTTTGGTGATTTTTAAAATTGTTTATTTTATTATTATTATTATAGAAATCATTTATTTTGCTTTTTTAAGCTCAAGATGCGTCTTAAAAGTTCAATAGGAAATAATATCTGTTTGCTTAAATCCTAGAAACCGCTCAAGATTGATGTGCCCGACGCATTTTCTTGGACAACCATCAGTACATCTGGTTCTGGTTCAAACAATTTTAACTCCTTTTTTGGTCCTCTGTACCGCTCATGCAACTTCGTTGCTCCGCTTAGGGTATGTCCAGTCGTCAGGCAGGCGCCCATGTCAACAGTTTTCTTAATAAACAGTAACTTGAGTATGATTTAAAAAAATTACAGAAAATATTTGTTGAGTTATTACCCCACTTCCTTTTTAAAATTATGGAATATTGATCCACTTTTCCGTTGTGGACTTTTGGCCTGTGGACTTATGACCCTGTGCCTTTCAGAACAAAATATTCAATCCAATTAATTTTTAATTCGAGTTGCAGCTATTTTTTAGTAACACAAGTAATAGTTGTTGCATTTTGAACTATATCACGCCATTGAAGATCAGGGTTGGAATCCAGCTTATTTCAACTAAACTGTGTTTGCCCCTTTCGAGGACGTGAAAACATTCATAATAAAGTACCTACCTCTTATCTTTGTTATTCGGGAGAAAATTGTAGGTCCCCTCCATTTCTGACAATGTGCTCGAAAATTTAAATAAGTATTGTCAGTACTGGAAATATGTGATATTTACCTCTCAATTTGATTGCATTTGGCTTTCAAGAACTCTAAAGTTTTTTTCAGGGTTTCCGTAATTTAGCATTTCTCAAAAGCTTCAAAAAGCAAAGAAAAAAAAACAAAAGCTCTTTGAAAAAAGATCTAACCGCTTGAGCCCTAACGGCTTGTCAGAGAAAAAAAAACTATACAATTAAAGTGGTTGTAAATTTGATGTACCTACCTATTTTTATTTTGTAGCTTAGGTTGGGAGCGGATCAGAATCCCGGTTCTTAAAATTCCGTTTTTCCAAAATCCCGGAGAAAAGTTTTTAATTTGCGTCTTCTAAAATACAGTTATTTTTTATCAAAATTCTGTCATCTAAAATCCTATTATACAAGAAAATTGCAAAAACATCACTTTGAGCATTTAGCACGCTAAAAATCATAGAACATAATTTTTTTTATTTTTTTTATTTATTAAAATTTTAATTACAATTGAAAATTGTTAATAATATTATTTTTTAAGAGCAGAAGCAGCAAAGGCTTTCGGCTCTTAACATAGAACATAAAAAACATAGAGAACAAAATAAATTAAAAAAAAAAAAACAACTCTACCTCTAAAGCCCCCTTTTTCATTCAAAAACGGAAAAGGAATATTTTCAAAAACCCAATTTAATTTCTTTTAAATAAAAGTTTTAAATTAAATAAATATTGTAATGAACTGTCATTGTCCAAACTTGAAACATTGAGACATTTTTTAATGGAGATTTTGTAGAATTAAATGAACTACATCTACAGGAGTTACCATCAAAGGGAAGGATTGACCAATCCCCATCATTATATAGTTCAACCACTGCACCGTTACAAAACGCTTTTAAAATGTAAACGTGAAAATTTTCGTTACCCTCATATGCAAAACCTCACTCTCTTAGTAACACTCTCTCTTTTTTTTTATTTTAATTTCTTATTTTTTTATGTGAACTCCTGACAAAGGTAGGTGTGTAAATATTTTTATTATGGATGGAGACAACTTTTCTGAGAACTTTCTCAATAAAAATAAGGTATTTTTTTGTAGGTAGGAGTTACCCAAAAAAATATTATTATTTTAGTTGGACATACACAAAGGACATGGTCTCTTTATCATCTTTTCTGAGAAAACTTCTCTACTAAAACAAACCGAACCATGTCTCTGATGGTTTTGTTGTTGTTGTTGTTGTTGTTGTTGGAATCAAAATGCAAAAATTCTCTGTCACGACCGACCTAATTTTTAAAACTTTTTGTTTGCTCTCCTTTGTGTGTGGGTATTTTTTTTTTATTTTTCATCATAGCCATAGAAAATTGTCCGCGAAAATAAAACGCTGGTTATTTCTTTTTTTTTTAAATTTTACTGCCATCAGGTAGGGTGTGATGGGAGTTTTATTCAATAGAATGGATGTCAGAAAAAATCCTCCTCTAAAGGATATTATTTTGAAAGTTCACCCGTAGGCAATTTCATCAAAGTGATAGGTATACCTATCGGAGGATTTGGGAGTGAGGTTTATTTTTTTTTTTGTATCTCGGCGAAACTAAATTTTTAGGAAAATTCATCCACATGGTGACAGGACGACTATCTATAGGATTAAAACGGAAATTGTTTCATTTTCAGGTCCTTTTTTTTATCGCGAGAATAGATCTAACGTGATGTGTGTGCGGGATACGGATACCCCTAATTGAAAAAGGAACAAAAGAACGAACAAAAAAAAAATAAAATAAAAAAAAAAACATACTGGGCAAAGCTCTGATAAGGATACAAGACAAGTAGATTCCCTGAAGCCACCTTATCGAGGAACAAAGCAGTCGTCCATGAGGCATAACAAGCAAACTTCAATGACATTTTTGTCAAAGAGAATAATATAGAGAGAGCAGGAGATTTTCAGTGTTTTGGGAAAAACGTGCTCCACTGTGTGTCTTTCTATTGTTGTGGTTTGGTTTGGTTTTGTTGGTGGGAGCCCACAGAGAGACAACGACATCACGGAACGGAACGGACATCAAGGACGATGGTGTGGAGGTAATGCAAGATCTGTTTTTAGTGCCTATCGTTGTGGAAAAAATTGATTCTTCTAATCGAATGACATGGTTTGGGGAGTTTGTCCTCAATTTTTTTTTTCCATTGAGGGTGGGAGTTGCGGATTGATATTGTTATTTAAGTTATTAAGGTCGATTTTCTGTCAGTTGGTTTGTGAGGGTGTTTGGGTGGGCTTTTCTATATAAGGATAACGTGCGGTGTAAAGTGGGATTTAATATAGATCATTTAAAGAAAGGGACACTCTCATATTGGTATTAGAGTGCAAATCAGGAAATTATTTTTTTTGTTTACCTTTTTTTCTTTTCAGAAATTGCCGCCTTGCCTACTCGCCGTTATATAAAAAAAAGGACACATTTTATAGAAAAAGGATCGAAAATAGATAATCTACCCAGTGTCCCTCATCTTGGTTGCTTGGGTTGTGATAAGATTTCAATTTGGAGATATTATTATATGGGAATTAGGTAAGTTTTTTTTTTTTGTTTTTCTATAAAAATAATTCAATTTATCTTGGATTTAAAATCATTTTTTTTAGTTTAATTAAGGATTAGATTATTTTTGTAAAAGGTACGATATTCGAAAAAATTTGTTTTATTATAAAGTTACTTAAAAACTAGTTGATAGAAAAAAAGGCATAAGGGCAGAATGAGATTTTAAAAATTTCAGCATCTCGACTTCCTAAGAAAAAAAATTTAGTTAAAATTTTCGAACTCGGTTAGATTAGGTAGATTCAAACGAAGTGTAACAGTCTTCCGAAAATCCAATCAAAAACGACATAAATACCACATGGCTTTCCCGTGATTTCTTGTGTCTCTTTAAACCATTTATTGAAACTTCTAAGTCTACCGGTCTATAAATGTACATTTTAAACCTTGTTCAACAAAAAATCCATTAGATCGCTGAAGATTTGAGAATTTTTTAAATCAGTTTTTGAATTTTATTAGCGAAACTTCATGGTCTTTTTATTTGTTTTATAGGCCAAGTATTGGTTTCCTGATGTAAACAAAAAAAATGAAAAATAACAATTTGATAATGGAAATATTCAGTGAGTTTAGTTTAATGCCCGTATGACTGTGCATCTGTGCGTCTGTTACCTCTGTGTTTCCAATGCTTCCATACATCCACTGTATTTTGAGCTAGATCCTAAACGGATGAACCGAATTTGTTCAAATTTGGTAGAAAGCATTTTTATGTGATTCCCTAGAAAGAAATATTCCAATTTTTGTTTAAGCTCTTCTAAAACAGGTAGATGCCATTCAACGATTTCGGTTCTCGAAAACGATTCAACAGATTTGGATTAAACATTGTACCATGTAATGACCAAAGTAATTCTAAGAAAACTGCGTTTTAAGTTTTTTCCCAAAAAATTCACATAAGGGTAGTAATAGGGTTTAGTTATTCACGTTTGGCTTTTTAATGACTTGACCGATTTTGTTGTAATTATGCAATCTTGTGCTTCTGAATAGTTTAAACAATAAAACATTTTGATAACAAACAAATTAAACAAAAAATTAGACTTTTAGAACTTATCACTTTTTTAATATCAGAATAAATATATGTAGTGTTTACATTTTAGCTGTAAGCCACAAGAGCAAGTTCGTGCGATTCAGTAGTGTATAGTTTTTTTTATATATTTATTTGATAAATACATTTTGTTCTTTGATCAAAGAACCCTAGAAAATTTCATTTTTTTCATGTTCTATAGATTCTAGGGATCCGTGTAGTTTTCCTTGTAAAATTCAATTTAATATACGTATGTATGTATATGAGATACTTGCAAAGTCATCTATTGTCACACCAGTTTTACATAAAAAATCATTAAAAAATCGTTTACAGTTTATAGTGTTGAAAAGGGATATCTTCTTTTTTTAATTAAATTTTCATTTAATTAATGACTTTTCTATAACCTTGCTTAGACGATATGGTTATATACATTACATATGTATATGTAGATATGTTCGCAGCCAGCATACGTTTTTTGTTTTTTTAAAGAACATCAGATAGGTATTCATCTGTGCTTGACTCATATTGAAAATTGTTCTTCTATGTATGTATATCTTTGATAATGATTAGAAGGACTTTTGTAAAGAAGCTAAGGTACCTGATATTCTTGTATTTTTTTAATTCATTAAAATTCCTTTTTGTCTTCTTCTTTTTTATATAAAAAAAATTAAAACAAAAATGTTTTGCCCTAAAGGTGATTAAGCCAAAAGATATTCCTTTTAACATTGAATAAATGTCTATACAAACATCATGCCACAGTGTGAGTATGGTATAGACAATATATAAATGAAATAACTTCTAATATGTACTACCCTGCAGGCGGAAGAAGGATCATTTAAGATTCAATTAATTCTTGTTTTGGAAGATTTGACGCGTGAAGTCATCTCTCGAGAAATTTAGAAAGGTATCGGATATATATACATACCTACATATAACATTTGTGGAAGATGATAGTGTCATTAATTAATCAATATTGAATGTAGGGGGATTGGGAATTTTATTCAGTGCGAAAGATGAAGAAGGTATTAATAGACAACACTCTTTAAGTAATTAATGATTTTTTTGGTGTCTTATTGCATGATATACATATTTAATTTAATTAATTGGATAACGATATCAAGTTTTGGGCCGAAAAATTGAACAAAACCCTAGTTAGGGAAAAACCATGTTACAGAGATAAGGAGCGGTTTTATGAAGAAGCCCTTGAACTTAAGTTTTTAAAACAGTCTTGTACCTACTAGCTCTTTGTGTTCAAGGTTATATAGAATGTGTAAGAATGCTTTTAAACAAAGCAATTACCCCTTGCAATTTTTAAGCCCAATGGTGGAGGACTGGGGTCAACATAATCAGCCCTATCGAGGTATCCGTTCGTAACAAAATTTTCTCCGATCTGTTCGAAATCGGAGAATTTTCAATCGAGGTATCCGTTCCGATTGACACATCGGACAGATCTTCCGAAAAAATTTAACGCGCTTCAACGAAATGCGATACAATGCGAAAAGTAAAGAATTTTTTACAGCTGTGCATTAAATTTCTTCCGACACGGTCTCCGATGAGAAATAGTTGCGGAGCCAAAATGAAATCATCTAAAAAACAGCTGACCCATATGTCAAACGAACGCGATTATTTTCTTCATTTTATTTCGTTCCTCAACGGATACCTGGAAAGAAAACTGAGTTCCGATCGGAAATCACTTTCGTATCGGAAATTCTCCGAACGAATACCTCGATAGGGCTAAATTGCTGAGGTTGAAAAATTGCCCAATAAAGAGTGTGAAGAGATGTTTCCTTTCATTAAAAATCGCTGTCATCTAAAAAGCAGTCCATGTAATTGGTTCATTGCTAAAATGTCATACTGAGGGCAAAAAGTAAACAAAATAAGTGGTTAACAACTTTAATTAGCTTAATTTCAACGAAAAAAAATGTCAAAAACGAATAACGTCATAAAAATATTGAGTTTTTGTTTAATTATAAATTAATTTCAAGTTCTTAAATGCAATATTATTTAAATGCTTCTATCCAATTGCAAAATTATAACAAAATCGTCCGAGTTATTATTGAGAAAAAGAGAGAGAGTGAGAGCAAATAAAGTCGATATTGTCAAAGTGCTTAAGTTTTTTTTATTTAATAATAATATTAGTTAACAAAAAAAAGTAATTTTTTATTTAAATTGGTTATAAACATATAAGTTAAGCAAAACAATTGAAAAAACCTGAGCATCACTTGAGAAGGTAGGAGAATTAAAGTATTTTAAATCTGATACCACAAAGACTGCATTTGCGGTAACAACTCTATGCAACCAAAGAGAAAGGCTTCCGAAATATCCCCGGTAAATTCACCAAGTATCAAGAAATTGGAAATGTCTACAAAAACGTTACAAGCTATCGAAGTTAAGGCAATAATTAATGATTGTTTAAATGAACACTTAAAAAATATTGCTACCAAAGATGACGTCTCGACAATATTGATAGACATACAGCTATTACGGTCTGAAAATACCCAACTCTCGGAGCGCCTGGCCGTTATGGAGAGTTACTGTGAAACACTCGAAAAGCAACTTGAAGTTCTTTCACAAAAATCAAATGAAAACACTGTTGTTATGCATTTTCCTTCAGACAATAAGACAGACAAGCTTGAATTTGCTAAACAAACTTGTCTAGGCCTTCTTGACCTAAACGAAAATGCTGACTTTTCATTCCGTAAATCGCAAGAATTTAATAACCGCCACAACAAAAAAACAACAATGGTACTAAATCTTCAAGACGAGGATACTGCAAACAAGCTTATTGTAGCCGCGCCGAAGCTTAAGGGTACTGGAATCTTTTTGCACAAAGAACAATCACTGCTTTATCGAAAAAAAAGGAGAACACTGAATGAGATTAAAGCCAAGCTTGCAGCACTAAACCCGACAGCAAAAATGTTTATTAAAGGAGGTAAATTGCAAATTGATAAGTTTGTTTTTTTCTACGAGTCACTTCGGGGTTTGCAATTAAAAACAAACGAGGAACTGGCATTTGTCAAAGCGACGTTTGGCGATAATGCAATGTGCTTTTTTGACACTAGAAACCTAAGCTTCCAAAATACAGCAGCGCCAACTATACGCCGAAACAAACACAACCAGGATGACCAAAGTAGCAGCAGCAGCAACCATCATAACATTTAGGATAGAGTTGCCGTCTGCCAAAATAATTTTTTTCAATTTAATATTTTCTGTTATAATATTACAGGTCTAAAAAACAAATTATTAATGCCTGAATTTTTTAAACTTATCTCAAACTATGATATTATTATTTTATTAGAAACATTTGTGGAAGAAGGAAAGGAAATGCAATATCTTAAATATTTAGAAAATTTTAGAATTCAATTTATACCAGCTACTAGGAATAACAGACTTGGAAGAGCAAGTGGTGGTATGCTGGTTGGTTATAAAATCAGATCAAATTGTGAAATCAGTTTTAAAAATAGTGAAAACAAAATTATAATAGATGTCTTGTGTGATTCAAAACATTTTCAAATTTTGCCTATTTATCTTAATTATAACGGTTGGAACTCTGATTACGAGAATCTGCAGAGTTTTCTTTTAAATAATAATCACGAAAATGTAATGTTAATCGGTGATTTGAACGGACGTATAAGCAACTTTCAGAATTCTTCGATCTTGAACAATGGATACTTCTCTTTCGAAAGAAACTCAATAGATAATCATTTGAACACAAACGGAAAGTTATTAATAGAGATGGTGGAAGATTTTGGTTTATTTATATTAAATGGGGTTACAGTTGGAGATGCTAAGGGAAATTACACCTTTATATCACCTCAAGGATGTTCTACAATTGACTACTGTTTGGTAAAGGGGGACTGGTTAGATATTATTAAGAATTTCGAGGTATATCCTACCAATTTCTCTTCTCATCTGCCAATTGTGGTCTCCTGTGAGTACTCTTCCCAAAACACTCATTACCACAAAGAACAATATGCTTTAGTTAATAACAAACTGCAATGGGTTGAACATAAAGCCAGAGTGTATAGGCAAAATTTAAGTCATCAAATGATCTCTACAAACTTTCAGATGTCTACCTCAGTGGAAGATGCGACTAACGTTGCGTTTGAGTTAATACGGAAATCTGCAACTGTGTGTAACTCCAGTTTCACGACACCGTGGTCAAAGTCTAAATGGTATGACGAGGAATGTAGGAAAAGTAGAAATAAATCCTTTAAATTCTTAAAACTTTTTAGGGAATCAAATAATGATGCTTTTAAAAATCTTTATTTACAGCAAAATAGAATTTATAAGGATCTATGTTGCTATAAAAAAGAATTATACCTCAAGAAAGCTGCTAACAGTCTTATTAGCTGTAGAGACTCTAAATCATTTTGGTGCAATGTGCGGATATTGGGAGGGCGCACTAAATCGGTTTCTTTGAGCATTAGTGTTGATGAGCTCGCATTATATTTTGAAAAGCTTCTGTTACCGAACCCAAATCAAAATTCAATAAGCTTTGCACTTCCTAACGTTTCGGTTCCAGAGCTAGATTCAAGTTTTACAATGTCTGAGCTATTAACATCACTCAACAAAATGAAAAACAACAAAGCTCCAGGTTCCGATGGGATTCCAATTGAATTCTACAAGAATTCAACTCCTGAATTTCTGGAATATATTCTTGATCTTTTGAATAAAATGTTCAGTGAGGAAACTTTTCCGACCAATTTTCGCTTGGCGAAGATATCTGCCATTTTTAAAAAAGGTAACCCAAATGAAGCTGAAAGTTATAGAGGCATTTCAGTGCTAAGCTCCCTGAGAAAATTGTTCACTCAAATCCTCTACCTCAGGCTAGCAAGATGGGTGCAATGTAACAACTTAATTAGTTGCTTTCAAGCTGGTTTTCAAGCTAATCTTTCAACTGTAGATCAAATTTTCGCATTAACTACCATAGCTAGGCGATTCATTGAAAAGAAAAAACCCTTATTTACACTGTTTGTTGACTTTAAAGCTGCATTTGACACCATCAATAGAAGATCACTGTTATATAAACTCGCATTAATTGGTGTTTCAACTAAATTTATTCGGGGTTATGAACAGCTCTTACTTGATATGTCTGCAGTAGTTTGCAGTGGTAACAGCCAGTCAAAATCGTTTAGATCAGAAACAGGTGTCCCGCAAGGATGTGTTTTGAGTCCGTTAATGTTTGCGTTGTTTATCAACGATATCGAGACTCATCTGCCAGGGGGAGTTTCCTTTGGGAATATACCTATAAAACTCCTATTATATGCAGATGATCTTGTTATTTTTGCTGATAACCCAACTACACTTCAGCTTCAAATAAATAAGTTGAAAACTTTCTGTGATTTATGGGATCTCAAAATCAACACTACCAAATCTAAGATCATGATCTTTAGAACCCAGAGTCGTTGTGGAAGAAATTTAAGGAACTGGACTTTGGATGGCACCAATATTGAAGTCGTTAATGATTTTAAGTACCTCGGTTTCGTTATTTCCCACAATCTATGTATCAGGGCTCATATAAAAGAAAAATTGGCGTTAGCCAAAGCAGCAATAAATACAATGTGGGCACCATTCTTTGCAAACTATCTTGTGGACCCAACGTCAAAGTTTAAAGTATTTGATGCCACCGTAAACAGTTGTTTTTGTTATGGTAACGAAGTTTACGGATACCAATGGATGAAGGAGCTTGAAACCGTTCAAAGATACTTTTTTAAAAGAATATTTAGATTGCCCTCGAACTTAATTTCAGACCATATCGCACCGACATTAACCCTGTGTGTTCTCTGTGCAATTTAAACCAAGATGAAGACGTCTTTCATTTCATAGCACTATGTCCTATTTTACAAGAAATACGTAGGTTGTATTTTAGAAAGAGTTATCTGACATTCGAAGAATGTGTCTGTGTTCTGAACGGTGAATTTGGTTGGAAGTTGTTGGTACAATATATTTCCTACGCAAAGAACTATCGAAACACATATTTGAACTTGTTGTGAGTAATACACAAATTTAATTTTGTTTTAGCTAAACTAAAAGCCCTTTTCACAATCTTTTACAACCCATTTTTTTCGTTTTAGCTAAACTAAAAGCCCATTTTCACAATTAATCAAAACCTTTTTTTTTTGTTTTAGCTAAACTAAAAGCCTATTTATTGGAGATGTTGCAGTTTTTTTTTTTTTTTTTTTTTTTTTTTATTTTTATTTTATTTTAAACAGAACATGTGTGAAATTTTTATTTTCAAAAAAAAAAAATTGTAAACTTGTTGTTTTTAAATACCTTTTTGTTTAAAACCTAGATAAAAAACAATGTTTTCCTTTAAATAAATTACATATTATATTACTTTTTTCTTAAAATAAAACCAATTTTTAATACTTATTTTTATATAATTTTATTACTTTTTTTTGTTTATCTTAAAACCAAAGTACATAATTTAAAAAAATTGTATCTCTTTAAGCAAAGTTAAGAAAACGGCAGACGGCTTATAGCCATGCTTTAAAATCTTATAGAAATTGTATTTGCATATGTATTATTTTGTTTTAATATACAATAAAGATTCTAATCTAATCTAATCTAATCTAATCTAAATAGGTTATAGGTGAATAACTAAACAATAAGGCAAAAACGTAAAAATCCTTTTCTAACAAAAATGTTTAACGACGCTAATTTTGTACAATGACTTTGCCCCTCACAGGTATGAAGTTTAAACAAAATCGTTGGAGTTGTTTTCAAGAAAGTTTGAGAAAACCGAAATGGTTGTAAATCAGCTACCGGTTTAAGAAGAGCTAAACAAAAATTCGATTTTTGTCCTTCGAGGGAATCACATAAAAATGCTTTATTTTAAATTTGAAGCAAATCGGTCCACCCCTTTAGACTCTAACTCAAATTTCAGTGGACGTTTAGACACAACAAATATTTCAAACTAGCTGGTCCGCCCGGCTTTGCACGTGATTTTTCATCAATTTTAGAATTTTCAAAAGTGAAAATAAAATTAATATGCCGGCTTCAAACAACCCTTAACAATGGTCGAGAGTTGTAAGTCAACTTAGGCCATATTTCTACACGAGCTGTCGGGCGCCATCCAATTTAATTTAATTAAAACATAAAATCTATATTTGATGTATTGGGCATTTTTATAAGGTTTTTAGATTCCGTACAATTTTATTAAATACTGACCACAGGATAAATACCTATAGTGACATAGAACTTTAACTTAATCAATATCTGGCATAAAATTAAATAATGTATCGAAAATAAATACCAACTCTACCTTTGTATGTTTATATAAATTTCTGTGATCAAGACCACACAGAAACCTTTTCCTATATAGGCCTTTGCCAATTTTACTGAAACAAAATAAAATGAAATAATTTCTCCTTTGATCCCATCAGATAAATTTATGTATGAAAATCTAATTCAGACTGATTTGGCAATCAATCGAACCAAGATTGCCAAATCACCCACTAAAAAAAAAAATCCCTTAGCCGTAACCTTCTATATAACTAGGTAGGCACTATATCCTATACCATACCTTTCCCTCCAATCACTTACCATATTCATCATCTTTTTCATCCTGATGTGCCATCATGGATTTTTCGATTTCTGATCGACACGGACGAAGAGTCAAAAATCAAGATATGAAATGATTTCAATTTTGGCAATTTACCTTCTGCCCAATGAAATTTACAAATTGGTTTCTCTCCTTCATATAAAATGGACATGGACAAACAGCTGAAAGGTCTTTTATACTCGAATTCTCTTGAATTCTTGAATTCATCTAGTTTGTCAATTTCCATCTCTCCCCTATAAATATGTGTTTGATTTGCTCTCTCTCTCTATTTTGGTAATTCCAATCCAATTGTGATTTATTGATGAAGAGGTTTGTGTTTTAGTCCTTTTAAGTCCTTCAATATAAAGTGGTAAAAAATATCTTTCATACCTAACATACAAACGAAGAAGGATGAAAGTCGTTTAAGACTAGTGTTTTGGGCACGTTTTGCGTGCCTCCACATAAGCATACCTCTGAAATGATCCACATTGGCTATCAGAGCACAAGCTTGTATACCGCAATGAATCCTTCCATATGCAACATTGCAAACAACAATAAAAACTTAACCACCCAGTTGGAAAACTAAAGCACCCAAAAGTAGATATGGAACCGGTGTGCCACTTGATTTATGTTTGAATTTTAATGAAAGGATATTTCCCTTTGGAGAGTGATGGGCCCTGCTTTGGGGGATTGGGATATAATCCAAAACGAATTTCCAAGACGAGTATTTCATATATTCCCTCCTTTTCTTGGATCAGTCCTCTGATGATGGTGATGGTGATGGCTGATGTGTTCGTCTGTCTATCCCTGGATATAAGGTATAGGTTGGGGTGGATTACGGAGAATCCTTAAAGAAGTCTGCAATTCCTTTACTGAATGGGCAATGAATGTCTAGTAGAGGTTAAGAAATTATTTTCCAATGAAGCCAATGTGGGATTTTTATACTTTTCTTTTCTTTTTTCTTTGGTGATGGGAATTTTGTGTGCTTCAATGAAGCATTTGAAAAGTAGTTATTGGGTTATGATTTGGATTTTATATTTTCGTTTTTGGTTCAGTTGTCTTGTAGAGATCAGAAACACATATGACTTTAAGAAGGATATTTTTCTGAATTCATCTAAGAAAATATATTTATTACTAGCTGACCCGACCAGCTTCACACTGAATTTTTCATAAATTATAGAATTTTAAATAATTTATATCCTGGGTTCGAACAACTATTCATACTGAATTTTTTGGCATGCTCCAATGATTTTTATACACAAAATGTAGCATTATGAGAGCGTATAGCCATCTTTTGGCGATCCAATTTTCGTGAGGGACAAAATTAACTGATTGTCAATTTCTTTGTGTTTGTCATTCTTTAGCCAAAATATTCTCTTCTTCCCATCCACCCCTGAAAATAAGCAATCTCAGAATTTCACGATTTTCTGACTTTCCCTAATACTAAATTCGCCATTTTCGACTTCAGGGCTTCCAGTACTTTTTTAAAGCATTTTGAGAGCGTAACGCCATCTGATGGTGATCTTATGTATTTTCCTGAGGGACAAAGTTAGCCGACTGTCAGTTCTGTAGTGTTTGTCATTCCTTAGCATCAATATTTTCTCTTTCGCAAGCACCCCTTAAAGTATGCAATTTCATGAATTCACGATATTCTGACTTTCCTGATCGAAATACTCAATTTTCGGCTCTGGGGCTTCAAACAACCATTACATAATGAAATTTTTGGCACGTTCCAGTACTTTTTTAAAGCTGTCTGAGAGCGTAACGCCATCTGTTCGTGATCTTATTTTCACAGTTAGCCGAATGTCAATTCTAAAGTCTTTATCATTCCTTACTTAGAATAAATATATTTTCTCCTTCCCATACAAAATGGAATCTTCAGATACCCCTGAAAGTATGCAATTTCGGGTTTTCACGATTTTACCACTTTTGCGGTAAAATTTTCAATTTTTTAGTGTTCTTACCTATTTAACCAACGAAACCAACGAAAAAATTCCCATGCAAATTGGATGATGTTCAGCCGAGTTGTGCGCATACAAACAACTCAAGTTATAATTTTTTTCTTCGATTTTGACTGTTTTTTTTTTTTAAGTGCTTCTTCTGTTGGTTGGCCATCATCTCAGAGGCTGTTAACTTTATTTTAAAAATACAACAGCAGTATGTACCTCTGAACAATATATGGTTTAAGTACATCAGACCGTGAGAAAAACGAAGTCGTGTCGGATGTCCATTAACAGACTCTGAGATGGGAGCCTTTTGGCTGTGGGACCGTCCTTTGAGACGGTTGTCTCAAAAGGCGTGAATGGTGGGCCCCATAAGTTTCCAATAGTCCCCTTTCCTACATCAATTCTATACGTATTTCATAATAAGTATAGCTGGACAGGACAATATTTGCAATATTTGGTAATAAAAAAATGCTATCAATTATCCTGCATTTTTCAAGGAAGAACCACACCCACTTTCAATCGCAGCACACATCATCAGAATTTATATGAAAATCGCATTGGCTTTGGTTGTTTGTTCATGCACATGAACGAATAAATAAAACATGAAATCGTTTGCTTCAGTGCGGTTGAAATCCTGATTCCTTATCCTTAAAGTGTAAAATTTTGCTCTTTTCTCTCAAACCTTATATGTACTGTACATATTGTCGATAAGGGACGACTTTGACGATGACGATGACCGCACAATGACGACCACGATGGATAACCTAAAAGTAATGGCACTCAAAATGAACAACCATCATATGAGTATAGGTATGCTTTACGTTTTCAACATTTCACTCCCCTATTTTGATTTCATTTCTCCTCTTACGAGCTTGTGAAATCAAACGAAAATAATAAACCATTGCCAAAGGATGTGTGTATACCTCCTCTCCTAGTACTTTTGAAATCAAAAATCAGAACGAAAAGAAACCACCTAACTGGAAGGAAAGTGTCGCAAGTATATCCTTCCAGAATATATATATTTTAAATGTAAAGAACATGAAAACGACTTGAAAATTCACATTCTCTGACCGCAATCGTCCAGTACAACTACTATACAATACTTAAACTCCAGTATAGGAGTACCAAACCAATTCATCAACACACAAGTAGTTCAATGGAGCGGCATTTGCACTTGATTGGGTTTCTAGAGCAAAAGTCAAACGCAATATTGCTTTCCTTTCGGTACCCTAACCCTATACCCTACCCAATACCCATACATCTTTACAACAGGTTTCCTTTCTAAATCACAACGAAACCGAAACGGTATTATAGGAACATCAGAGGAGCACTGCACAATCGAAATTTGAAAAAGTGGCAGAAGGACGAATTTATATTGGCATTTTCATTTAAAAGCTGGGTGAGTGATTCAGAAGTCAGAACAGGAAACTCCCTATATATTGAAACCAACCAAACCACCCACACTCTGCTGTCGTGACTCTCTGTCCCCATTTTTTTTTTTTTTGGTTTGGCCGAAGAGAGGTCTCTCAGAAATTATATAGGTTTATCATTGAATTGCAGAGAAAATGTGTCCGAAACAGGATTTATTCCTGACTGCCCTTAAAAATTCGGAACAAAAGAAATAAAATATAAGTATAGTTCATAGGGTTTTTTTTTTTCTATCGAATTCTTGCACCAAGAAACGAGGGGTGTTTTGCTGCCTTAACTGATGCACAGTGGTGCAATTATCTTCGAATTATGAGACAAATTAACAAAAAAATAGTTTTAAATTGCGAATTAATTTTTTTTTAATTTTTTACTTACTCAATAGGGCAAGTATTTGGTTTCGTTTAAAAGAAAACTTGAATTTAATTGTATGAAAAATGTTTTTGCCAAAAGTTCTCATAACAGAAATAAGGTTTTTAGGTGTATTTTAGTTATTTAGTTATGTATAGCTTTTTAATGACTGGACCAATTTTATTAAAATTTTGAAATCTGGGGTCTCTGAATAGTTTAAACAATATTGCATTTAAATATTTTGGAAATATTTTTCTTTGAATAGAAACAAAATTTTAAAAAATCCCTCTTTTGTAGTATTTTTGACTTTTTAAAAATGTTTGTATTAAATATATAGCTATATACTTTTTTGCTACAACCACAATAGCAAGTTCGTGCGCTCCTGTCGTACATATTTTTTGATCACTTCGATACGCAGCCTTTTCAAGAGAAATGTTTTTTTATTAAATATGCCCCACTGTTACTACACCAATGGCCATGAACATTAAGCTCATAAAGGAACAATTTGAAATCACTCCTGTGGGGGCGTGCAATTTCATGAGAACATTAAATTTTTCGGTTCATTTGTAATCTGGGACGAAAGTGAATTATATTATATGGGTGCTGCTGATTGAATTCAAAGAAAGTATTTTTTTTTTCGGAGAATGTTTTTATACTTAAGATTTTGATTTATTTAAAAAAAAAACAACAGTTTTTTATTAAAGACTGAGTTTTTGAAATGTTTGCACAAAACTTCGATAAGACTTACATAAGTGATATGTACATACACGTGACTTAGATTGTGGCCAGAAGTTTATGGCAAGAGCATAATGAAGAATCAGTCATTTCTTTGGAAATATGTTTGTATTATTTAACTATTGTACTATTGTTAAGTGAGAATTTAAGTGTGCCGGCTTCTTGCGATAGCAGCTTATTTTTTTTTTTAACTAGGTGATATATGTCTGGCTTCGCATATCACCACCATTTACCCCTAAAGGTACCTATGCAATGTTGGGTTTTCATGATTTTCTGACTTTTCGTGTCGAAATTTCGAATTTTCAATCCGTATAATGTTTGTCATTCGTTAGTAACAATATTTTTTACTTTGCATGCAAATGGAATTTTCATCCACGCCTGAAAGTAGGTATGCAATTTTGGGTTTTCATGATTTTTGACTTTTCCGTATAATGTTTGTGATTCGTACATAAGTAACAATATTGCCAAATAGAATTTTCATTTTCATTGAACAAAAAAAAATCGGTTCAAATAGGCTGTTGTTCAGCCGAGTTACAAATAAAACAACTTCATTATTATATACATTTTGGTTTAAATATTATTTCAAGAATTAAAGAAACGGAACAACAACTTACTTCCAAATTTTTTACAAGAAGCGATTCTTTACAAGCTTCTTCGTACAATAATTTGATTTAAACTTTTTTTTAAAATTACATCTTGCAAATACAAAACTCGTCATTCTCTGGTCGAGGCTCCAGGCCAAACAAAACTTTTTTTTTAACTTACGGAAACTTATCGCTACTGTTAGTTGTTATTCAAGAAACCACAAGAGTTTATGTTGTTAACTGCTGCCTACACAGTTCATCCATCTTTATAGAAATGTGTCAAATCTAACAAGGGCAAAATCGTGTCTAAGACCAGTTACACTGGTTTAATTGCTTATACCGGCAACAACCCAATTGATCTCCTTGTATACGACACCCAAACAACCATTAATAATCCATAAATATATTTAAAAATATGTACAAATTATAAAAATAAAAAATTTTGTTTTGAGGTAGTTAAATTTTGAATTTGTAAACAGGTATATCAATTAATTTCTCACGCTCCGCAAGAATTAAATTTAGTTCCATACTAATTTATTTCCGTAACGTAGACATTTTCTTAAAAATATTCAACTTCAAGCTTCAAGCCTCACGTGCGTTTAGCTCTAACCCTTGATGTGATTATAAGATATTCAAATTTGTTTGTTTGTTTTCTTATATATTGTTGACTAATGACCTTCTAATAGGCAAAACATCATAAGTAGGCTTATTGAGCTCATTTCCTCATGATGCTCTATGCTTAATATTTTCCAAAAATAAATAAAATCATTTAACTGAGAACAACCCACAACCACAGTCCTCTGTTAAACTTGTAAAACAACTGCCAATAAATTCGGTCCCAATAATTAAAGTCTTAATTGATTTAAAGCATATTTGAATTATTTATTCAAATGTATTTTTTTTTGTCTTAACATTCGACTGAAATATTGATAATGACCCTGATGTTAAAAAAAAAGAAGCTTAAACAACTCCAACATTTTGTAATATGACACAAGCTCTTGTTGTCATTCGAACAGCTGATTGATTGTTGTATTTTTTGCTACACTTCTCTTAGAGGCCGAAAAATACCTAAAAAATATACAAATACGAACTGTCAAACAGACAAAATGGTTGGTATAAAAAAATCATCCAAAACTGCGCTTAAACTCTCCAAAAAAAAACTATAATCTTTGATCTTAATATTTTAATTGAACCTCTTCTTGGCGATCAAGAAACGAATGAACGTTTTTATTTTTTACTTCCGAAAAAATAAATTACGTCTATAAGCTTAAGTTAATTAATGCAGATTTGTAGGTTTAAAGTAGATTTCGATGGTCAATAATGATGATAATTATTATTTTTAGACTCTAAGTATATCTTCTTTTCTTCTTCGTCGCTTCTTCATGATGTGAGTTTATATTGATATTATGGATGACTTAGTGAGTTTATAGAATGAATCGATATAAGCATTCTTGATGGGACATTTAAAATTTTAATGACCGTGAATTGAAATTAAGAAACTGTGCGACATATAAATATGTTGCTTAATCTTTGAATGAGCATCATTCGATCGTTAGCTTCTGCCATAGAAGCAGAAAATTTGGATTACATTGATTTGTTCCTACAAAAATGGTATGTGCATATATTTTGTTTTTTACTTTGTTAAAATTTGTATCCTCATTCTTCATTTTTTTTTTGTTGTCTCAGAAACTTATACTTTTTGGATTGGCTTTTGTGGTGTTAGCTGCAGGCCAACAATATCTTCCTCCAACTGAGGGAGAAGTAGTTCTTCCCCAACCTAATATTCAACAATATTCAGCTCTTGTGGAAGCAGTACAAGTCCATCAACCAGAACCTAATAATCAGTATTTAGCTCCAATTGAAGCTGTTGAGCCAATTGAACAAATAGCTGAAGATGGTTACCGTTATAAGACTGTAAAGAAGCTCCGTTACAGAACTCGTCGTGATGTAAGCGAACTTTCTTCTGCACAATATTTACCTCCATCAGTGGAAGATAGTTATGGACCACCGCCATCGGGACCTGTTAATGTTGCAGCTCCAGCGGGAGAAAGTGCTGTATTAGCTGATGATGGATACCGTTACAGAACTGTTAAGCGTATTCGTTATAGACATCGTCGTGATGTCAACGAACTAGCTTCTGCTCAATATTTGCCCCCAGCTCAGCAAGAAGATAGTTACTCTTACCCAGCTCCAGTCGAAGTTGCTGCCCCAGTGGAAGTAGCAGCTCCAGCACCTGTGGAAATCTCAGCCCCAGTTGAAATCTCTGCCCCAGCACCAGTTCAACAAACTGCCGAATTAGCTGATGACGGATACCGATACAAGACCGTCCGTCGTATTCGTTACAGGCATCGTCGTGATATCAACGAATTAGCTTCTGCTCAATATTTGCCCCCAGCTCAGCAAGAAGATAGTTACTCTTACCCAGCTCCAGTCGAAGTTGCTGCCCCAGTGGAAGTAGCAGCTCCAGCACCTATGGAAATCTCAGCCCCAGTTGAAATCTCTGCCCCAGCACCAGTTCAACAAACTGCCGAATTAGCTGATGACGGATACCGATACAAGACCGTCCGTCGTATTCGTTACAGGCATCGTCGTGATGTCAACGAATTAGCTTCTGCTCAATATTTGCCCCCAGCTCAGCAAGAAGATAGTTACTCTTACCCAGCTCCAGTCGAAGTTGCTGCCCCAGTGGAAGTAGCAGCTCCAGCACCTGTGGAAATCTCAGCCCCAGTTGAAATTTCTGCCCCAGCACCAGTTCAACAAACTGCTGAATTAGCTGATGACGGATACCGATACAAAACCGTCCGTCGTATTCGTTACAGGCATCGTCGTGATGTCAACGAATTAGCTTCTGCTCAATATTTGCCCCCAGCTCAGCAAGAAGATAGTTACTCTTACCCAGCTCCAGTCGAAGTTGCTGCCCCATTGGAAGTAGCAGCTCCAGCACCTGTGGAAATCTCAGCCCCAGTTGAAATTTCTGCCCCAGCACCAATTCAACAAACTGCTGAATTAGCTGATGACGGATACCGATACAAAACCGTCCGTCGTATTCGTTACAGGCATCGTCGTGATGTCAACGAATTAGCTTCTGCTCAATACCTGCCCCCAGCTCAGCAAGAAGATAGTTACTCTTACCCAGCTCCAGTCGAAGTTGCTGCTCCAGTGGAAGTAGCAGCTCCAGCACCTGTGGAAATCTCAGCCCCAGTTGAAATTTCTGCCCCAGTACCAGTTCAACAAACTGCTGAATTAGCCGATGATGGTTATCGATACAAGACTATCCGTCGTATTCGTTACAGGCATCGTCGTGATGTTAGCGAATTGTCATCTGCCCAATATTTACCCCCCGTTGAGGAAGATGACAGTTATTCATATCCAGCTCCAGTTGAAGTCGCTGCTCCAATCGAAGTAGCAGCTCCAATAGAAATCTCTGCTCCTATTCAGCAAACTGCTGAATTAGCTGAAGACGGCTACCGTTATAGGACTGTTAAGAAGTATAAAATTAAACGTCATTGATCTATCACACCAAAAAAAAAAATATTAAGGAACCCCAACATCGAAGCGACACAAAAGTGATTAAATATTATTAGAAAATAAAAAACATTATAAATTAATTTTAAAACTAAAGTTTTTTCACATCATTATTCATTTTTGTAGGAATTGTCAAAATCATCAAAAGTTATTTTATCAATAGATTCCAAATCGTTCCCGCATATTTCGGTTTAGATACAACTCTTTCCTAATCAAGTTCTATATCCAGTTTCATATTTTCTTCACCTCTGACCTGACCAAGAATCAAATATCAATAATCCTCATCGTCTGTAAGATCAAACACTTATTTAAAAAAAAGTTATCTCTAATTTGGGATAATCGTATTCTCAATATTGACATAGAAAGATTATCATCCAACACAAATCAAAGCCGATAATATCAGTATAAAGCAAAAAATCAGAAAAACATCTTTGATTATATCCTTTTTAACTTCCTCTCGCTCCCACGTTTCAATACAAGGACAAAACAAAAATACCACTTCTCTTCTTAGAAGACATCATCAACAATCAAATAGAAATAGAAGATGACAGCAACAACATCCTTATATGTTGTCTAACGCCTAAAGGAATATTCATAAACCTAAACCGCTTTGATCCTTTTAAGCTTGCAATTTAACACACACCCCCTAAATCCATCCATCCACCTACTCTCACAACTCGCACATCTCCATCAGGATCAGGAATATGAACATCAAATTGAATTCACTCTTGAGCTAAAAGTATAGAAGAAACACAAATATGTATAAAAAAGAATGTCGAATAGCAAAAAAAAAAAAAACACCAAAGTGTCCTTTGTCCTGTTTTTATGCTCCAATCTCCAGCCAAGGATATATACGATAAAATCATTATCTTGAACACATGTGTTGTATATGTATATTGTATTGCATTGTCCGGTGTAAAAAAAAACCAAGTGGTTTTTTGGAGACCGCAAAAAAATCCTTCCCAAAAAAAAAATATACATTTTCTATATTTTTTTGAGAGACTCTATTATCCTTGGATGATGGTTTACCTAAAACTAGAAGAAGAAAAAAATACATTGACCTAAAGTCATATACGGGATATCCTTAAGGGCATCACATATAATAAAGATGTGTCAAATGTAAGAATAAAGAAAATTGTATTGTCCGAGTTTCGTTTAGGAATCGATCCAAATATTTCTACTATTATTAAGGACAAAAATTCGAAGGCGGCTTCTGACTGGACATTATGCCCGAGGCGGGAAAATCTATACGTAGGCTTTTTAAGGGCCCACAAAGGAGTTGTTTGTATGAAATTCTATAGGTAGACAATTTTAGGGTTTACAAATTATAGGTTAAGTAATTTTTGTGTATGAAACTAGCTGACCACGCAAATTTTGTTTCGCCTAAAAGTATAGAATTTTGGGTTTTCACGATATTCCGCCTATAAGTATGCAATTTCGCGAACTGAGTTTCGCCTAAAAGTTTGCAAGTTCGGATTTTCCGGATTATCCTACTTTTTCAATCGAAAGTGCCCAATTTGTGGCTCCGTGGTGTGTTATAAAAATGTTTCAACTGAAATTTGTACACCTAGAAACATTTTCAGACTTCCTTTATCTTTTGCATTCAACGAACACACCATCCCGACCCATCGCATCAGAAACAGAACCTCTCCAAATATAATTGTGTGCCTTGTAGGGGTGTTTACTTCGCCTACATGAACAATTCAACCCTGGACATTGAATTGGTCAACCATAGAGTACTTGTTTATGTTAAAAAGAACATCAAACAGCGTGTGTTTCTCTCTTGTCCATTTGGGGTAATGTAATAAAGTTGATTTTTATAGTCACATTAGGGGCCTTTATTCATGAAACGCACATCAGAAATATAGAGCATACCACAATATTCAAAAGCAAAAAAAAAAAAAATAAGGAAACATATAAAGTGAACATTGTCCTTTATTGAATCGACACACTATACACAACAAAGGATTTTCCTCAAGAAGGATTTAAGTTTTTTTTTTCTTTCTAGTGCTTCCTTTTAGTTTAGGTATATAATAGGTATAGAGAGAGCATATAGCGCTTAATAAACCAAACCTTTTCTATAGGACATGGAACATGATTATATGATTGAGAGTTGGAGATTTTTACATTTTTTTGCCTTGCATCCTTTTAGAGTGGGTATACAGGGTTGGGATTGGACAGGGCAGAGATGATGACGACGACGACGGTGACATAACAACGCAACAGTGCAAAAAACCAAAGCCTTCTTGTGGTAGTATAGAGTTAATTTAAAACGAAATATTAAATTGAACGAGATTTATCAGATTAAATTCGAAGACCCTATATTTTCTAAATAATGGGTTATTCTAAATCATATATATATACGAAGGAGAAAATCTGGCACAACATTATACTTACTTATACTTATACATAAGTGTACATTGGAGAACATTGAGGGTCTTCCTTATGCGAACGGATAAGTTTATTATCCTTTTATGAATAATAATAAATGGATTTTTATTTTATCAATAGAAATCATAACTATACCTTCATATAAGAAAAAGTGTAAAGGGGGAACCCTTTTTTCTTTGTCCGGCAAGGGAAACTAATTCACTTTTTGTTATATAGAACATTTAACCGTAATTCATTTTTATAAGGTCCATTAGATTTTGCTCCCCTATATTATAATGGGTGATTTTTTAAGAGGTTTAGAACTTTTAAAAAAAAAAACACACAAAAAATTCGAAAAAATGAATGAAATATTTATTTGAATCGATAGTTTGAACCTTGCAATTTAATGTTTAAAGATAATTTCATGCAAATGTTGACCGCGGCTGCGTCTCAGGTAGCCCATCCGCTGAGTCCAATTTTGGCATACTCTTTCACACATATCGGCCGGTATCTCACGAATGAATGCATGGATGTTGGCTTCCAGTGCGTCAATCGAACCAGGCTTGTCCCTATAGACATTAGCCTTGACATAGCCCCACAAAAAATAATCTAATGGTGTCAAATCGCACGATCTAGGCGGCCAATTGACCGGCCCGAAACGTGAAATTAACTGTTCACCAAACTCGCCTCGCAATTGCGCCATTGTTTCGCGTGCTGTGTGGCATGTGGCACCGTCTTGTTGAAACCACATATCATGCAAGTCAAGAACTTCCATTTCGGGCAAAAAAAAGTTTGTTATCATCGCTCGGTAGCGTTCACCATTGACAGTAACGCTGTGATTCGCATCATCTTTGAAGAAATATGGCCCAATAATGCCGCCGGCCCATAAACCGCACCAAACAGTGGCTTTTTCGGGATGCATTGGTAGCTGTTGCAATGCTTCTGGCTGATCTTCACTCCAAATGCGGCAATTTTGCTTATTTACGTACCCATTCAACCAAAAATGAGCCTCATCGCTGAACACAATTTTTCGATAAAAAAGCGGATCCTCGGCCAGCTTTCCAAGAGCCCATTCACCAAAAATTCGGCGTTGTGGTAGGTCGGCTGGCTTTAGTTCTTGCACCAGCTGTATCTTAAAAGGCTTTACGCCCAAATCCTTCCGCAAAATTTTCCACGTAGTGCTGTAACAAAGGCCTAACTGCTGGGAACGGCGCCGAATCGACATTTCGCGGTCTTCTGTCACACTAGCTGATACGGCCGCAATATTTTCTTCACTACGCACAGTACGTAAACGTGTTGGTGGTTTAATGTCCAACAAAGTAAATTTGGTGCGAAATTTGGTCACAATCTTCCGAATAGACTGCTCAGAAGGTCGAGAATGCCGACCATAAAATGGAAGCAGCGCGCGATGAACATTTCGAACCGAGCACGAATTTTGATAGTAAAATTCAATAATTTGCAAGCGTTGTTCATTTGTAAGACGATCCATGGTTAAATTGCAAACCAAACTGAAGCTGTTTGACAGTGACACAAGGTACTAAACACACGTCAGCTGTCAAAACCAGTGTTGCCAAAACCAAACCAGCTAAAAAATCACCCGTTATATGAAAGCATTTTATTATTTAAATCTTGCGATTTTATCATTCTGTTTGTTAAGCTGTGTTTTTGGATGACCTATTGGATAAAGTTTTGATTTTTTTTTAGAAATTAGGTGGTGTATCAAAATGTGAAGGTTTTGATTAAATTTGATATTTACTAAGGTTATAATTTTTTATGTACTTATCCACTTAACTCATGCCTATCAAAATTGTAACTTTTTCAAAAATGCTTAGGTTTCTATTTTCATTATACAATTTAAATGATAATAAATTGGTTGGGTTTAAAATCCTTTTGCACAGAAAATACTTCGAGAACCATACACCTTCTAGAAGCTTTCGCATTTCAAGTGATGGGTTTGTGAAATATTGTTGATGAAATCATCTTTTTTGCGAAGTTCATGATCATTGAAAAATAATATTTGGCAAAATTTGGAAAGCTCTTTCTTTCTACACAAATGAATTCAGTACAGAAATCACACGAAACAAGACTTTAAAAAGCTTTAGGTATGTGAATAACTAAAAAATTAGGCAATTAAGTCAAAAAACATCATAATTCTTTTTCCGTATTGCGATTTTTTTAGGAAAAACAAAAACTTTAGACGCAGTTTTTCTATAATCACTGTGGTCATGACAAGTACGAAATTTAATAAAAATTGTAAGAGCTGTTTGCGAGGATATTTGAAAAAACCAAAATCGTTGTATTGCAGCTACTCGTCTTAGAAGCTCATCTAAACAAAACTTTGAATTTGATTCTCTAGGGAATTATATACAAATGCTCTCTACCAAATTTGAAACAAATCGGTCCACCCGTTTAGGAGTTAGCTTAAATCACAGTGGACGCACACCGACCGACCGACGACGCACGGTATGACCCACTTTTTCGGACTTCTTTGTCATCTTGGTGTTAATTTTGATTACAACCTTGACATTTTTTTTACATGAAACTTATACCTACCCAATCGAGCAAGTACAAAAATATTTGTCTGGACTATACCTACCCGGGCGCCACTATCGCCTGAAAAATGACATAGAAATGAAATGAAATTAGCTGGTTAGGGACCAGACTGTCTAACTTTTATCCTACGTAGACAAAAAACCAAAACACAAAATAGTTTGGTGGCAATGCCCCTTGAGAGGGAGTGACAATTCCTTCAAGACCATCTACAATGTTATGAAAAAATTCCTTTCAACTTATCCATTGGGATTCATCAGTAAATTGTAGTTCCCTTTAATTCCTGCCGAGTACCGATATCAAAACTTGCACAAGAAAGATTGAGATTGTCAGTCCACTAAGGGACTGCTTCTCCATTTGCCACCAGTAAATATATTTTCTCAATTAATTGCATTGTTCCTAACGCAACCTTATTTACCTACAAAAGTACCTACACTTAAAATGAAAATGGCGCTAAACAGAACTTCAATTCAAAAGTACTCCATTTGAAATAGTAAAACAACTTCGAGAACTGCACTGCAGCTACATCATACAATTTTCTCGAATTTCTTTCCCGATTCATTTTTTTTATCCTCCCTTCAACAAGATTTCAAATACCTACCTAGATAATTTGTTCATCTACACATATTTCTATATATCGTTTAATACAATAGTTTAACGACATTCGCACGTTGTCCATCTTTAGTTATCTATGCAGCCTTTTGCTTTACTTCAATACTTCGCACGTATAGCCAGCCATTAAGCAGTATCAATCATCGTTAAGCGCATCTGCTATCCCTTGCTATAGCTGATATATGCACCAAGCAACTCCTTCCGCATATAAAATACTCGTCTATATATGTATAAGGGTTAGTAAAACCTTCATCCAATTCTGCATCACTATGCGATGTCCTGATGGTGTCCGTTTCGCGTTCATTTCCAGATTATATGACATCCAGTGCGCTCGTCCGTTTTGTCGATACTTCCGAAAGAGACAAACTGAAGCTACTTTTCGCACTGACCTCATTTCAATGCCCCCATTCAGATCCATGGTATAATGGTGGGGACAATTTTCAAATCGAAACAGCGATTTGTCAGCATCCTTTCGATATGACATGGTCCTGCATCCGGTTTTTGGCCATATTACGCCATCTGTATTGTATGTATATGCACTATATTGGCTACACCCAATGTTACTATGGCATACCAAAGAAACACACAAAATGTGCAGCAGCTTTAGTGAAATCGTGTATATAGTTGGAATAAAGGAGGAAATTGTCGTAAGGATGTTCAGATGCTCACATCCGAGAAAGTATAGGTACCTCTATTCTATGTATACCATCATTGGAATGCTTAAAGTCCTTTTTGCTCTTAGCCAAAAAGTCAAACCACTTAACATTCCGCAACTTGACTCAATTTTCAATGAAACGATTTCCAATGGGCCAACGAAAAAGACAATTTTCCCATGGACGTTCCATGTTCTATGCCAATGACGACGACGACGGTATAGAAGATATGACGATGCATACAGAGATGGCCAGTCCTACGATGCGGAATTTGGTTAGCAATGCTTACTTAAAGCCCTCAAGGCCCCACCATGCCAAGAGCTAAGCCAGTGTGTGGTTGCCTGCTTGCTTGCTACGCTACTGCACCATCAGGATGGTGTTTCATCGGGCAAGGACTAAATTCGATTGCAAATGATTCCGAATAAAGTCAATTTGGATGTGGATTGCGGTGGTGGTGGACTAGGAGTATTATATAGTTTAGGTACATATATATTGATGGTACACATATCTTCACCCAACACCATCGCCAGAAAACAGTTGAGAGGATGTTTTTCTTCTTCCATATTCTTCCTGGTGGATGGTGGTGTTTTCGGTTATTTAGACTCCTTTGGGAAAATTTGCGGAAAATCCAAACAGGAAATTTTACTTTGATCGAATACACAATACACATACGTACTCATATAAAGGTATGATATGGAGATCTGGATTTGGCCACAGAAAATTCCAAACGGATTCCTTGGGTTTATTTTTTTTTGACTCAATCAATTCGATTTCAATTCGGATATATAGAGAATCAGGATGTTTGTATATCAAAAGCTTCTTCAGTTTGCCACTTTTGTTGGGGATTAGCTTTCATTTTCAAGGATGAATTGAATACCTATATTTAGCACCTATATAGGTACTAAGAAATAGTAACAAATATATAGATACTCTTGGTCTCAGTGAGTTGTGCAGTTAAGATTGAATTTGAAGAATAGTTTTGTGCAGAGTTCTTTTGATTCTGATCCAATCATGACTTGTAATGAAGTAAAATTACGGTAATCTGTCGATGAATATAGATGCACATGCATGGAACAGATGCATATCGTTATTGGTGAAAAAGTTTAGTACAAATATTTTTTATTTGGCGATTTTATGAATTTTCTCTGCCTCACTTAGTAGGTTTTTAATTAAGTTGGTGGTCCGCCCAGTTTCCTAGGGAACTTTTCATCAACTTTATCATTTTGAAAGTGAGAATAAAATTATAGGGTCTTCAAAAAATCCTTCATAGTGAATTTATTTTTGGCACGCTCCAGTAATTTTTATACACAAATGTAGATAGAAGCCTGAGAGCGTAACGCCATCTGTTGGTGATCACATTTTCGTGAAGGACAAAATTAACTGATTTTCAATAGTGTATAGTGTAGTATAGTGTTTGTAATTCCTTAGTATCCAGTATTTTCTCCTTTCCCCACAAGAAAATAGAAATCACAGATATCAATTTTGGGATTTCGCGATTTTCCGACTTTTCGGTCCAAATTTAAAATTTTCCATACAATTTCAAAGATGATATAGAAAATTTCACAAAATAGGAGAAATCTCCAGGAAAATTTCATTCGCAATGGGGCTGCTTAACAACTAGCAAACGACACAGGAAAATTCTTCAGCTGGCAACCCTGTTTTAATATTTATAATCAACGATTTATTAAAATTGCCAGTCGTTGTGGTATAAATTACAATCTTAGTGTTTAACCCTTGTCTGTAGAACGTAGGTATATCGTTTCAAGTTAATTAATTCGCTCCCCCCTTGTTGCAACTATTTTATAAACCTAAAACGGATACCTATAGAATAGAGTTTCCAATTTCAAAATTAAATTTTCCTTTATTCATATTGAACTCCTACAACATACAACTCGAGTGTCATGTGTGACTAATGTCTATCACTTCTACTTAATGTCCAACACAAAAGCTTTACTGTGGCAACATATATTAATTATGATTCCTTTTATACTTTATGTTCCTTCCTAAAACCAGCAAACAGTTGCAACTAATACTTAAATCCTATATACATATATACATACAGCTGGACAAAGGGAAACACACGTAGGTACGGTATATATACCCAACAGAATCCCAAAATTGAAGTCCCTTAATGGTCCTATATATATGTAGGGTAGGTATACCTACTCCTACACATGTGTGGCACCTCCAAACAATTACATCCTTGATGACATAGCCGTGAGTGGAATTAATTTGAATATCCTCTTAAATTTCCTCCCTATATATCCGAACCCAAACCCAGACCTAGATCTAGACCGTGCATGGGTAGGTATGTACATTAAATGTATAAATGTATTAGCGTGAGTAATTAATTCAAGTTTGTATATTTGCGTCTAGAGCGTATATGGGGTTTTTGCAGACGTCAAACACAATACATCACTTCAACATAGACAGATCCTTAGAAAAGGATTAAGATTCGAAAATCCCTTATTACGGTTGATTTACCTATCACCTGCCTGAAAGGCTTCTAGTAAACCAATTAGGCAAAGCTAGCTGTAATCTCTCACTCTTCTCCACTTTCATTGTAACCGTAAGGTATCTATCTATACGTGTAGCTGATGCATGGGTAGTCTAGAAAATGGCTAAATAAAAAAAAAAAACATATAAAGAAAGGATAATTGCGCGAGCACTTCACGTTGGTACTCAGTCCTAATTGATTCAATCACACACTTCAGACGTTAAATTGCGAACGAGCGTATTGTACACCTACACAGTAAAGGCACACACCTTTACAAAACAAATTTAATTCCAAAGGATCAGCAGAAGAATACCGTCAATTGTCACTGCGCGTGGCGACAGGGGCAACCCATCATCCAAAAGGACTCAATCAGAATATCCCCAGGGATTGAGATGATGCAGAGGGTTCTCTATTTATCTGTTTACGCACACACACACACACATACACTGTGGGGCAAAATGCAATTACCCCACCCATCGTTCGTCATTATTATAGAACGAGAGAGACTCTTGAAAATCCTACAAAAGTACATAGGTCCTATTGAATCATCGCTGCCGTGATAAGGTATCCATCCCTTCACAGATGAATGACGAGTTCCTTCATACACCTCTTGGTGATGCCATGCATGCCGTTAGAAGAAATACGCTTATGCAAATTACCATTGCCCTCTGGGAACTCTGCTGTTTCCTTCAACGACGACACGGCTTTAATGTCGATGTCGAAATCTCTTCTTATCCTTGTGCGTCTATTTTATATCGAACTTTTAGGATTCCAATGACTGATGCTGAATGGAGTCGTCTCGCACATGAGTGCAGGTGGCAAATTGATGCTCTTCATGTCATTGTCATCGAATGTGCGAGAGTCATAGATTCCTTATTTGGCATACAAAAAAATAAAATAATAAAAAAAATAGGAAACATGCCACTTTTGGTTCAAGTGCTGAATGGCATCACAGAAAGAGCCTGAATCCCTTCAAGTGAAGTCGTCGTCGTTGGCATTGTCATATGGGGGTTAAATTAGAGTTGGGCTAAAAACTTTGGTTATTCCTTAAATCGTGATACGTATAGGTAGGTAGAGTTGAGTGGGCAGGAAAGGGGAAGGATGTCTATACATATGTATGAATAAATTTAGTATATAACGATTGTGGTACACGCACTCGAAACCACATCGTCGACTGTGAATGGTTGTCGTTGGGCTTCATCTAAGGCATGGTATTGGTATGGTAAGGAGCGTGTGATTACTCTTGTAAAGGTCGCCTAAGGGCTTTTCCTGTTGTTGAGTTAATCAGTGGCAAGGATTTGCATTAGACATGAATGGGAAATTGTTTGTTTGCAAATAAAAATATATGTATATATGGGGAATCGATGAATATCAGGCAAACTGAATGGATGTTAAGTAGTACGTATATACACTATACCTATTTGTGGAAAAGAGTATAGGGTCGATGCGTAAGGCTGGTTTTTGAATTTAAATATTATATGTATCTCAATTAACATTATTCCAGTATTTCAATGGTGGGATATTGGTTGTGTGTGGTAGGGGCTTTATTGAAAGGAGGATATTATAAAGCATTAATTTATATGAGAGTAGAAAGGACAGATATACACACAGCCTCTATCAATCTATTCAATTGTGAATTGAGAGGTTATTTTAACGGTTGATTGTCGAAAAGCTTAATAGCTTAAACTTACAGTTTTATAAAACAAAAACCTGTAGATTTAGAAGACCAAGAGGACAAGAGCCTGTTGTTTTAATAAATCACAAACTTAAAATTTTACCAGACACATTTTTCTCCCATAAATAATATTAATGTTTTTTTTAAAATTGTCGGAGAATCGAGCGACAATTTAAAAAGTTTTTGGATCACTAAAAGAAAAGCTATACGATCAATGAATTATTAAAATAAATTTGATTTTCTAGATGATAATTTGTCAACTATAAATTATTTATTTTAATTTTGTTAAACTGTCGGAGAATTGAGTGACAATTATAAAGTTTTCGATCATTAAAAAATTGCCAAAATCTTTGAATTATAAAAATTATTTTCATGAATTTCCCAAAAAAATTCCATAGTTAATTTAGCCAAATATTAAAATGTTTTTGTAAAATTGTCGGACAATTGAGCAACAATTGTAAAGTTTTTGGATCATCAAAAAAAAACCAACATCTAAGAATTATAAAAATGATTTTCATGAATTTCGTTTAAAAAATCCACCATTATTTAAAAATTGTAACTTGTATAAAAAACTTGTGTAAAATTGTAAATTGTAACAATTGTAAAGTTTCGGTCATTAAAAAAATTGCCAAAATCTTTGAATTAGGTATAAAACTTATTTTCATGAATTTCCCAAAAAATTCCATCATTAATTTATCCAGTTATTTAAAAATTTTGTAAAATTGTCGGACAATTGAGCGAGTTTTTGTATCATAAAAAAAGAAAACAACATCTTAGAATTACAAAAATGATTTTCAGGAATTTCGTGAAAAAATCCATCATTATTTAAAAAATTTGAAAAATTCTCAGATAATTAAGCGGCATTTGTAAAGATTTTAAATAATTAAAAAAAATACCCACCATCAATGAATTTTAAAAATTATTTCCATGAATTTCCAGACAAATTCCTTCATTCATATTTCCTCTTCAGATTCCGAAGATTGTATAGAGATTTCAGCAATCTTAGAAATTTAAACGAAATTCCTCAGCAAAAGTCTTAAATTTTGTTTTTAAAAAGCTAAGACTGAAATTTTTGGAACTAGCTTGATAAATTTATAAAAAAAGTGGTGAAGAGTGTTTTTGACTTCTTCGGGAGAAATCGTGTTCAGATTTTTTTCCTCCATTGTCACTTTTATAATACCAGTATAAAGAACAACACGACAACAAACTACAGCTATCCTGAGGCTGAGACTGGGCCACACCCGCCTCACTCATCAGCACCTACTTGACCGTAACCTCAGGAATGATTCCTGCTCCTACTGCAACAACCCAGCAAAAATGACAATCGAACATCTTCTAACCACCTGACCTAACTTCCAATCAAACCAAAACAGTATCGACTTACTAGATCTTATCAAAAGCCCTACATTAGATAACTGTATCGAAGTACTTTCATTTATGAAAAAAATTAATTTAATTTCAAAATTGTAATTTTAAATATTCCTATATCTGTAACATAAAACTATTTTTACATATACCTATGTACAATTTGAAAAACAAAAGCTGATGGCTACAAATGCTAACGCTTTTTCTTTATTATTTGCTGTAATTTTATATTACATTAAATAAATTTATAATAATAATAATAATAATTTCAATTCTCAGCTTTAAGATTTATTTTAACATTTTGCATTTCAACTTATTTATTGACTTAATTAAACAAAGTTTCAATACAAATATAAGGCTATTTGAAATTTAATTTAATTTGAAAAACCCCTTGAATTTTGTAATTGAAAGTGCCTTAAGAATATTTAGTCCGTATGTATAAATATTGTCATTTAATTAATATTATTATTAGCAATAAGATATTCTTGTTACAGAAACCATAAGAAATTGTTTGTATATATAAAGAGCTCCACTTTATGAAATTCATTCAAATCATAGAGAACTGCAAAACCTTTACTCTGTCAAAAGAGTCCCCATCAGAACAAATGAACACAAAACGTTAAGTTATATGCAAATGAATGAATAATCCAATTATTATCATCATAATCATCATCATCATACTTATGGCCTTCTGGTCATCTGACCGTTGAATGAAGAGGTGTTCTTCAGAAAATAGGGACGGTTCCATCAGGTGGGGGACTCTTTGGGATTGTTGTGCCTTACGTTAATTCGTAAAATCTATATTTTTCAATTTAATTCTTCTTCAGCCAAATCGGAACAAATCAAGATAGGTATTTAAAAAATGCTAAATAAAATGAGCACCCCCCTCCCCCTCCTTCTAAACATAGTATGAGTATTTAAATTTTGTTTCCAGAATTTTCTGTCAATTATCAATTGATAGTTGATAAATAAATTGGAAAATGTTTTGATCATGACACCATTATAAATTACAAAGTAATAAGGGTATGGGAATAAAAGGTACCTCCTTCATTCATCAAATTGTAATCGCGCAATCGGGTAATTTTTTTTGAAAACTCAAATTCAACAGATTTCAGCCCCTTACAGTATTATTTCTAATCAGGGTTCTTGAGACCTAAATGAAACTATACCCCTCAAAAACTTCTAGTGTATCCGCACCTGTATATTCTTACATGGGCTTTAGTACATTAATTAACTTTAAACTTTATATACAAAATGTCTGAAGTGGTTCATCTTAAGATTGCCCCAGAAGATAGAAGGTATAACTTCTCTATATTAAATAGAAGAGTCCTCCAAATTCTATGAAGTTAGTTGGAAATTCCATTTTTGTAATGTCAATGGCAGGCAGACAGATTGTGCGACAGAAAAAGAGAGTATATATAAAGCATACGCTATACCCCCAAACCCCCTTTTCCAAATCAAATAGCGAAAATTTGAAATTATTCTCTTGAATTCTGCGAACCGATGCAGAATTTTCTATATCGTTTTGGTCGAGGCAGCAAGCAACTCTCCGCTTATAGCATAGCAACCTAGCCATTCAAATGGAGTAAGAGCAAAGTGAATCCTAAAGCTTTCAAAGCAAACAAACAATCCTGATGTAAATTGTAACTCCCTTCCCGTGGGCAATAAACTAAATTTTTTACCCGCATTTCGATGCAGACGCGTGGAAAGCGCATCTATATACAATATGTCCGCATTTGCGAGCCAGTTATTGTGAGTGGGATGAGTATAGGGGATAGATATGGGTTTCCACCATGTTAGGCGCGGAAATATTTGAAAATCTGCCCCAACTCTTGTGGTTGTTATATCTATAGGTATATAGAAGAGTTTGAATTTGGAGAGTATTGCTTCAGCAAGTAAGGTAAGGCAGATAGGTAGGTAGGTATAGTTATGCCCAGAAAGACCAATTTTGAATCGGAAACCAACAGACAGAATATAGAATTTTGCAATATAAATGCGGGAAAGTGCTGTTACTGACGTCTGACAACTAGAGGGATAAAAGAACACACACAAAAAAAACTCAAAACAAACAAAAAATGGCGCTGATTCTATATCCAATCGGATATTACTTCCAGCGCTTTGATTTGCAGAATTGGATTATTCTATTGTATCCTACTATAAGTGCATCAGCCATATCACACAGTCTGGTGTGGTGATTGGAGCTTTGGGGGATATGGTATGATGATGGGTTGATATAGAATTGGAATTTGGCCATTTGGACAAATTAAAAATTTTCAGTTCACTTATATGTATGTGCGAAACGAGCCGAGCGAGAACTTCACGCAAACCTCACCCAGCATCATCATAGGCTTAGGCGGAATGGTCAAGATGATTTTGATTGTTTTCAAAATGTGAGATTTAGAAGTTTTAATTGGATATTTTGTTTGGTGGGAGGGGGGGGTGGCTGTGTGTAGTTGGAGATGATTTACGGTGTCTCAGAATGAAAATAGCGTCAAACCTAGGAACACTCTCTATATCCGTCTAATTGAGGACTCCAAAATACTGACTTGAAATAATTTAAAGTTTGGCAGTTAGTGCAATAAATGAGTTAAAAATAATAAAATAAATTGGGCGGTGCGACAGCTCATGTATAGAACCAGGGCCTAGTGACTCCCGAGCATTCCTGTGTCTGTAATTGGCAGGAATAGAGGGGACGTACAATTTTCTGCCTAATCCTAAGGTGAGAAGCACTTCTCCATAACTTAAAAGACAGATACACTGGAAAGATTTGTCAATTCCTCGCAAGAGGCAGTAACCCGTGAAAAATATTTCTGTTTTTATTAGGCATAGCATTTGCTGGGTATCGAACTTAATAGCTTCAGCGTAACAGTCCTACGTACTAACTATTACGCCACGGCGAGTTACATCGCAATAAAGGAGTTGCTTCCCACGAAAAAAAATATTGACCAGAGCTGAGAAAAAATGCTGCGCTTTGGTAACAAATTTGACTAAAAGATTAGTCTGTTGAAAGACTTCAGTAGGTACTGGTCTAGTTTTGAATTTAGTCAAAACACTTTCAAACAGACTAACAAAAATAAAATCAGCTAAATAGAACTGCAGTTAATTAACTTTAAGTCAATTAACTGCAGTCAGAATATTAGAATACTGTCTGCGTCTGCCGGATTCTAGTTTAAGTCTTTTTGTAAGTTAAAAAAAACTCAAGGAACTTAGTCTTTTTATTCAATTAATTGCGGAACTGAAAGGACCAGTCTTCCAAAATTGAAGCATCATAAATCTAATTAAAGGTAGGTCGATACGGTATTTTACAACATCACCGCTATATCTTTACATATAACTCGTTCCTCTCCGAATCATATCCATAAAACCTTTTATTTTTTTTATTTTCTTCTTTTATTACCATCATCTGTACCTATAAATAAATTTTCCAATTAGTTAGTTAGGTACCTACATATATACTTACCTTCTTTATTTCCCTGTTCTTACCTTAATCCAAATTAATTAAGTGGTAGTTTATGTTTAATAATCCCAAAATGTACAATTAACTTCTATAACTCGCTGGTAGGTAATAAGCCCACAGAGGTCTCGTAATTCTTTTTTTCACAATAAAAACAAGTCTTTGCTATTAAATGCCATATCTATACCAACTTGTCAACTCGCTTAGTTTACACAAATAATTCCGGACCATTTAAGAACTCATCACTTCATCTTTGAGAGAGAAACTAGACTGGCATCCCCATCTATATATATTGTGGTAATTTTGTTGATATATATAAATAAAAAAAAAACTACAATTTACTGAAGATATCCCAAGTCGTCGTCGTTTGTCCATCTTCTCATTTTCATGTTACAAATATAGCGAATACAACCATCAAATTACCCTGTTACACGCTCACTTCAACATTCAACATCTCCCATCACCTCGATTCTACCCTTAAATTTTCTTTGCAATACACTCATCTCGTAGATATTATATTCCATTGCCAGCATCAACGAACGTCTTCAATGTCAAGACATATAGTAATGACCAACCCCACATTGACCCACATTTATATAAAGAACATATATGTACATATACATATGTATACCTAATAGAAAAGCGGCAGGAGGTTAGGTATATCTAGTTTTAGAACAATGTGCAATATATTTATATATATAGGACCACCTCAGTAGCCCGGACGGACATGTCTAAGGCTGAACCCAAATGTTTGTTCACAGTGTAAACGCAGAATTTATTGACCAAATTCTAGCGGCAATAGAACATTAAACAGGATATGAGAACCAATAAATAAGGGACATACATAAATTTCTATAGCTATACTCTATATCGAAATATAAAGCAAAGATTGCATACAGAAAGATTTTACAGTCAAAACTCTCTAAATCCGGTGAAAAATTAATTTTAAAAACTTTTATACTTTTACAGCTGGTCCATCTGGCATTCGCATCAATTTTAGGAATTTTAGTGTTTGTCATTCCTTAGAATCAATTGTTTCTCCTATCCTTACCATACCAAATCGAATTTTCTTATATCACTATCATTCATTCCTGAAAGTATGCAATATCCGGTTTTAAAGATTTTCGTCTTTATCTGTCGAAATATCTAATTTTGTCTTTTCATAGAATTAATATTTTCGCTTTGTCATATGAAAAATGGAATTTGCAAATATCATAACCATCAAGGCCTGAAAGTATGCAATTTCCGTATTTCACGATTTCCGACTTTTCCTGTCGAAATATCCAATTTTGGTAGGTACATATGTCATTTTTTAGAATCAATATTTTCGGTTTCTCATACACAAAATAGAATTTCCAGTTATCGTCACCATTCACCCCTAAAAGTATGCAATTTCAGGTTTTCACGATTTTCTGACTTTTCGTCGAAATTTCAAATTTTAGGCCCCATGCAAATCGGATGATGTTCAGCTGAGTTAAGCGCGTACAAAAAATAATAATTTGTATTTTTACGTTTCGTATAGCTTCGGGAAAATTAAAAAAAATTTAATAATCGGCCCTAGCGAGGTATCCGTCGGAGCGGAAAATTCTCCGATTTTATACGAATCGGAGAATATTTGCTTCGAGGTATACTTTCGGACAGCTGTTCGGAACATTTTTCCGACATTATGCAACGCACACCGGCGTTTTGCGTTACAGTGCGATCAATTGCTTATTTGAGTGATTTTTTGACATCTCATAAACTTATTTTTCCGATATTCTCCGACACAAATAGTTCGCGGAACTTTTTAAAGATTTGTGTAAAGTTTTGAAAAATGTAAGAAATTAAAAAAACAAACATGTTAATAAAGTAATTTTGGAACTATTGCTTGAATTTTTTTATTTTTTAAGCCCCGGGAGCAAACGAAAAAACAACAACCAGGCAAATCGAGCTTTTGGTTAATTTAATGCAAGAGAAACCCGACGCGTCGTCGCATTGTTTAGTATTCTTTTCCGATGAAGGATACCTCGAATGTAATTTGAACCTCCGAAAGAGTGTGCGTTGCAAAAAAATTTCCGCTCCGACGGATACCTCGCTAGGGCAGAATGTAAAAAAAAAAATACTTTCGACAGACTTTCCAGAAAAAGTACTTTGACTGTTCTCTACCAACCTATTCGATATAACCATTGAGCGAAACTCATTAGGCTCTTTGATAACATGAAATAAATTGATACTTCCTTGCGGCAGGACCTCTCAACCTTCATCTACATACCTATACCTATAGTGATAGCCTTGATATAATATTTGTTAAGTTGTCGCCGATGTGGTTTGAATTTGGTTTGCTTTTCGGGGGTCAACATTCATACATAGTATATGCTACCTAGTCTAAGTGTTCAGAAGATGGAGGCGTATATATCGGCGACTGGTTAATATGCCTGTGATGGCTATACGAGTGTAGATATGTAGGTATACTATTGTAGGTTATATCCCTATTGAACACGCACTCCAAAGGATATGCGAGTGATGGAGTCGTGTCGTTAAAACAAATTTCCATCAAAGTTTAATTGAAATTTTGTGTAGGTAGAATGCCACGCACCTCAGGCGTTTTTCTTTGGTTTGATCGGAGAAGAACAAAAAAATAATATTCTCTCATTAATATTAGGTAGGTAGGTATATATGCTTTATGTTAGGCGAGTCAAGCTATCCCGATATCGACCCAAGAGACCATCACCTCGAGCAATCATTATGTACCTACTACCTATGTGGGTTGTCTTGTCTATGCGAATTACCGAAACAGTTTAACAAGAAACTAAAATATAGTTGGGCAATATGGAAGCTTATCACGGCATTTAGTGTTAGTAGGTATACAGTGAAGGAGGAAGAAACATGACAACTATGGGATAAATTCTCCCTCTAGTCTGTATAATATACAGTAAATATAATATACACTGAAACGTGTGTCGCACAAAAGTAATTCTGCTCAAACTTTGTTATTTTTTTTTCCTAAAGAGGTTGCTGATCTTATCCCAATTGTTCAATCATGTCAAAAGTTTATTACAATTTTCAAAAATGCTCGAAATGTTGCTAGATGTTTTTCAAAAATTTTACCTGTAATTTTGTACGAACCCCTATTTTTAATAACCTACATAAAAAAAACTAATCCTGATTGCTCGATCTCGATTAATCGTTTTGTAAAATATGTACTAGAAATAAATAAATTATCAAGGCATCTTCAGTTTTCCAAAAACCCATAATTTTTCTTCCATCCTTCACCTCACATTTTCCATACAAAACTCAAATCGATCTACCACGCGCGTGTTTATGAAGAAGGTATTTTATTTTTCATTTTCTCCATCACACAAAACGTTAGGTGTGGCATCACTTGACCAAATATTCTTTGCGAAAGTACCGGTGGTAGAAGGAGGATCTAAAATTTCTCATAGTGGAACATAGAAATAAATTTGCAAGCCAAATTGAACATTCTATTTTTCTTTAAGTGGATAAGTGATTTTTTTTGCAAGCCCTATCAGTCAGTCAAAAGAAAATTGGGTCATCTTGTCTGTCTGTCGTCATACATACGCGAAAGTGGCAAAAAAATTAATTTTTCATACAAAATTCTCTACGATTTATTAAGCGCTCATGTTGATGTAGGAGGGTATTTTTTTTCATTTTCTCCGTCACACAAAACTTGAGGTATGGCAACACTGAAGCAAATAAACTTTGTAAAAGTACCGGTCTAGAAGGAGGATCCAATATTTCTCATAGTGGGGCAGAGAAATAAATATTCAAGCCAAAATTGTACATTTTATTTTCTTTAGATGAATGAAAAACAAAAATTACTACACGGGCCGACAACGACGTTGACTTATCGTATCGTAACGTCATTGCCAGAACCCAGAAAAAAAAATATTTTTACATAATTCCAGTCGTTGTACTAGGCGCTCATGCTAATGAAACAGGTGTACATACATTTATTTTTTCAATTTCTTCCTTACACAGCAGCCCTCCAGCAAAAAAATTCTTTGCAAAAGCACCGTAACTGGAAGGAGGAGCCAAAATTCCTGATAGAAATAAATTTACCAGCCAAAATTGTATTTACATTTTAATTTTCTTTCAGTGGGATGACAAAAAAATTATTGCACAGCCTGACAGACAAAATGTCAAAAACCTACTTTTTTTCTTGCACAGACTGACGAATCCAATATTTTATTTTCATACAAAAATGTATTCGATCTACTAGGCGCTCATGTTGACGAAGAAAGTATACATACACAATTGTTTTATACCCTACAAAATATAGCCAAATGTGATTTGCAAAACAAACGGTGCTAGAAGGTGGAGCCAAATATGCTAGATAGAGAAACAAGCCAACTAAGCAGTGCTCGATACTTGTTTTTTTATTTCTCATAGTGGGAACTAGGAAAAAATTTGCAAACCAAAAATGTAAAACATGAAAGCATGTAATTAAGTAAATGCAAAATTATGAGAAAGACTACAGTGCCTGTATAATCTGGGACTTTTATGTCGAGGGACACGAAAAGTATTAAGATTTAAATTTTTATTTTGATTATTTTAGTAGACTACACCCCTAATAGTAATAGTTGATAAATTTCGTTGAATTTTTCACATAAACGTGTTCCATCCTGCGGACATAAATATATTTTCATTAAAACAAAAAACCTACCACTCTATTACCACTCTATTGGGGTAAAATACTGATTTGGGTGTTGCCATAACCATTTACATAATCATTCTCCTTTCTACTAAAATAAGCAAAACCCATTGCATTGGTTTAGAGTTTTAAATAATTTTTCTTTCAATACAATTTCGATGTGGGACCAGAACATGGGGATTTGAATTATTTATTGATGTTAGAGGTATGTTGTATGTATGTAGTGTAAGTATGTAGCTAGTTGCATAAATATTTGCCAAATAAAATGAATTCAACAAATAATAGGTACTAAATTCGTTGACGCTATATAATATTGTACGGGTAAAATGAATTGACTTTATAATACTTTGGCTGGACAAACATTTAGTTGTTAAATTGGTAGCCAATTTGGTTTGGTTTGGTTCACCCTAAAAAAATATTCCCAACTTGACAGTAATTATCGCCAAAGTGAATGTGGTTTGTGTGTGCGGTTGATGGAATTTAACATTTTGCCAATGAGGTTTTGTTTGAGTCGGATATGATGGTAATTTTGGAAATTTTGTATGTTGTTTTGTTGATTTAAATTATTTGGATGGCCATATTGGATAGGGGCAGTTTAGAGTATTTTTGCCGAAATTTTTAAGGATAAATACATTTTGATGTGTAGTTAAATAGATGTTTAGATAATTCAATTAATAAGTGAGGGAATGATAAATGAAAGCTTGGGATAATTGAAAATTATCTGTTTTGCTAAGCCACCTCGTATTTATTTAGTTATGTCGGGATTTGGCTGAGAGCATAGGCATGTGAATTGATATAAAAAAAATATGTACCTTATTATACTGATGGTTTTAAAACTAATTCTCTTGGAGGTCAGTTGGATTTCACTTTAGTTCCTTTTAATTTCTTTCCGAACTTAAGCAAGAAGTTTGAAAGCTTTTCATGAAAACCTTTTTTTCTCCTCTTTTCAGATCTCAAGAACCACTGAAGCCACGACACCAAATATTGAAGCTCCTGCCGGCCCAAGACAACACCAGCTGGAAACCGACAAACATATTATACAGCTTAAGCAAAAAATGATGAAAATAACGATGGCAATAATATTTACAAACAAGGAACGATCGACCCTCCTTGGGGAATTAGTTCGAGAAAATAATGTCATTTTACCTACCTTTTCAAGAACCTGCCAAACCACAAAAACAGAAGAAAAAGCAGAAAATGAAAACATTAACTCTAATACGCTAACGCTATAAACTCAAATGTCTTAATGTTAAAAATTAAAATTTATTTAAATTTATAGGTATTTATTGTTCCTTATTGTTAATACCTATAACCTTTCCATTTTTAATCTTACAATTTATGTTTGTAAATTTCAATATTGAAGCACCAATTTTCAATAATATACTGTTGTTGATGTGGTAAATAATTTGATAAGTAATATTATTTTATATATGAAGTCTTAATTATAACAGCAAAATATTAAGAATAAAAGGAAAAAATGTAATTAATCTAAACTTATTTTTGGCTATTTATTTGCGTAGGTAGGGTATACTGTATACATCATAAAAACTACAAACTTAAAATAAGGAAATTTATTTTTATATACATATTTAAAATTACATGAAAATAAAGATTTTTTTCTTTAAAGAAAATTTCAAAAGTAATATTTTTGTTTCTTTTATTTTTTTGAAGATTTTTTCTAAGTTGCGTACCTAGTTACGTTTTTTTGTCAATACTCAAATAATAACTTCCGAGTTAATTAATGAAGATATACCAGAGCCACAACACTGAAGTTGTATAGAAAATCAATTTATGCACTAAACACATCGACCCCTGGCACATTCTTCTGATACTGATCTTACTTTAGGTTCATACGAAAAAGGTATTTTACAGACATGGAAGGAAATTATTATGTGTTTTTAGGGATTTGGGTTTTCTTTTCTATTTAATTTCCAACCGATTTCGACGACATCGTGTGAAAAAATTATTTTTTTATACAAAATTCTCTCCGATATACTAGGCGCTCATGTAGATAGAGGAGGATATTTTTTTCATTTTTCCCATTACACAAAACAAGGGGTATCGCAACACTGAAACAAAAATACTTTGTAAAAGTACCGGTTCTAGAAGGAGGATCTAATATTTCTCGTAGTGGGACAAAGAAATAAATGTTTAAGCCAAAATTGAATATTTTTTTTGTTCAAATGTTTGATGAGACAAAAATTACTTACTAACCGACTTCTATCCTTTTTTTCCAGAAAAGAAAAAAATATATTTCATACACAAATCAAATCTTTGTACTAGGCGCTCATGTTGCTGAAAAAGGTGTACATACTTTTATTTTTTTTCAATTTCTCCTTCACACAGCAGCAAAAATTCTTCGCAAAAGTACCGTTGCTAGAAGGAGGAGCCAAAATTCCTTAAGTGGAACATAGAAATAAAATTTCAAGCCAAATTGTACATTTTATTTTTCTCTAAATGAATTTAAAAAAATACCAACAGACCGACGGACAATTTGTCAGGAAAAACTACCTTTTTCGTTCGTTCACTGGACACAAAACCTGTTCACGACGACGCACAGCGACGCGAAAAGGCCCTTTTCATACAAAATTCAAGTTATTGTACTAGGCGCTCATGTTGATGAAGAAGGCTTACGACTTTTCTTTTCTGCAATTTCTCCTTCCCACATCACTGCTGCAGCAAAAAATCTTTGCAAAAGTACAGTTGCTAGAAGGAGGGTCTACAATTATCACAGTGAAACATAAGCAATAATTGTTCAAGCTAAAATTAAATTTTTTTTTTACTGAGAATTTAAATGAAAAAAAAAAAAAATTACGCGCAAACAGAACAGAATGACGAAAACTCACTTTTTTCCTACTGCGACTTCAACCTAACCGACATCCACGACGCGAGGAGGCAGAAAATATTAAATACAACACCATGTCGATACTCAAATTATAACTTTTGAAAATTAAGATAAACCTACCGGACCCAGAACACTGAAGTTGTTTAGAAAATCGATTTTTGCAATACACAAATTTGTATTTATTATAATATTGACTAATCAACGGTCATCATTTTGGTATACAAAAGATGCGGGTCCGTTACCCACAAGCATCAGAAAAGCGTTTTAAATCTTCTTCAACACAAAATTTTACAAAAATACAGTCTCCTGGTCGTTCAGATTTCATGTTTGAAAAACGATATGCAAAATTTTTAATTTATTGTTATTCTTTGAGAAAACTTACCTGCTATTTTTTTTCAAATCAGAAAGACAAAACATTTTTTTTCATAAGAGCTTTATTGTTAATTATTTTTATTACAAAATATTTTTTTGTCGTTTCTTCATTTATATGTATATGTATAATAATTCACTCCATGCAGAAGTCTAAAATTTATTTTATCTTATTTGTTTTTTTTTTTAATAAACTTTTGCTTTATCTTCTGTATTTTTGTATGTATTTATGTTTTTTTTTCAATTCTTCATTTTGTTTCCAATAAAAAATTGCAATCGAAGATATTTGTTAAAAGGATAGCTAATTACATACATTATTTTTGTAGATTTGATTATATAAAAAAACACAATATTGTTAAACCCATAACATAAAACAACAATAATTTTTATCAAAGTTTAGAAAAAAAAACAATAATTTTTTAACATAGATTAATAAAGAAAAAAAATCAACTAATTAATATTTAAATTTATTTGTTTACTCTAAATTAATTAAAACAGCTAAAAAGCAAAAACCACAAGGAAGTCAATTCAATTATATATATTTATTTTAATAAATCATACCTAACACTTAGTGAATTTTTTTTGATACAATCCTTTTTTTTAAATATTTTTTAGTAGTACATAATACATTTTCCTACATTTTTGTTTAAATTTATTAATGTGTATTTTTGCTTTTGGAATGGAAGAGACATTTATGTATTTTTTTTTTGTTTCAAGTTTTTATTTGGTTCTAAGTATAAAAAAGATCGAGTGAGATAGAAAGTTCGTTTATTTATTTTCATTTGTAAAGGAACTAAAAAGGAAAGTATGTTTTTTAATCTTTTTTTTTTTTCTTTCAAATATAATAGCAAAAAATATAGTTTAAAACTTTATTTTATTTTTTTTAATATTTGCATGCAAAAAGTTTACTTCAACACCACAAGAAACACTCAGTGAAAAAAGAAAATTCATACCAAAGCCTGCCTACATCTTTACAAACACATAATTATTGTTAATTGATTAGTTTTATGTTTTGACTCTTAGGCTAGTTGTACAAACAATTTTTTATTATTTTATTTCCCTCGGAATATTTTTTACATTGAAAATTTTTCTGCTACAGTGAATATCCCCCAGAACAAAAATTTCAATGGAATGACGGCCAAATATACTGAAAAAATCATTCCCGATATCAATAAAGTTCGAGGGAAATTTTGGAATATAATTCACGTTCCCTATTTTTGAAGGAACGAAATATTCCTAGGGAAAGTTTTTTTTCACGATAACTCCCATAATCTTGAATCGATGCTGAACCACGATTGTACAAATGTCCCTAAGGCCCAGTTTTTTCTTAGAATTGAGTTAACTCGTAAGTTGTTGAGTTAACCCTGCATATAAATTAATTATTAATAGCTAATTCAGTATATAATGTCAAAATCTCTATTTTTTTTCAAATATCTTGGTTGATCTCGCACTGAAAGCCTAGGCCTCAAGGATTTGATAAATAAAACCACAAAATTTATAATTTTAAAAGTCGAGTCTAAGAGCCAAAAATCTTTTGAAAACACCCGATAAACCCCCCGGTTCGAAATATCTTGTAAAATCGACCTTCCGATCTCTTGGGAATCTATGAAATAGTCTTCGTAGGTTTCGATCCTACTGTGAGAACCGGCCAATTATGTACATATGTCTTAGCACCTTTAAAGGGTTTGACAGAAAATTAAACAACATATTATACTTATTCTAATAAAACGTATCCAGCGATTTCAGATAAAATTAAACCAAAAACAAAGTCAGGTAGATACTTCTAAATATACTGAGACCACAAGGAGAGAAAAAAAAATTAATTAGTAAGTCAAGTTTGTCAAGAATTTATATAATGTGTATCTTTTTTTGTAGATAATTTTAATTGTTAATTTATATATAACATACATCACAGCAAAATTTTATATATATATATTTTTTATAATTTTAATTATAATACAAACTATTTTCGAATTATTCTTTTTTTTTTGTTATTTTTGCAAAGTTTTGTGTTATTTTACTTGTTGTTTGTTAAATATAAATGTTATTACTGCATTCATAAAATCACGGGTGCGAAGTTTTGTTGTTTTCCTTTTGTACAAAAAAAAAATGGTTAAGTCTATTTTTAGGTATATTTCTTGTTTAAAAATGAATATGTTGTATAGTTATGATTTCTAATAATGTTATGTATATAAAAAAAAATAATAACCTAAATCGCAAATAACTGATGGGTTTGGGTATTTTTTTTATTACTGCTGTTAGATTTTTTATAATATGTAAAATTGCAAAGTCAAAAACTAATTAATTTTTTTATATAATCTCGCGATTGCACATACAACATTTAATTAAGTTTTATTAATTTTCGATTTATTCATTTTTTTTTTTAATTCAAAATTGCATTTTTTTGTTTTAAATAGAACACTGATACGTTGTTGTGCACATTGGAAGCGAAACAAATATTATATTTATTTAAAACAAAAAATTATTATTTATTATTATTTAGCGTTGAAAAACAAAATACACCATAGGTTTAATATTATATAAAAAAAATAATACACAGCAACCGAACACAATCGTATATATTTGTAAAGTGAAAAAATTATAGGTTTGGTTAGAAATAAAGAACGAAAATCAAATCATGGGTTTATCGCAGAACTTCAGGATCTTCAATTTTAATAAGAAGTCAAAAATTCTAATAACAAATACAAGTAGGTAACTAAAAGTTAAAACAAACAAAAAAATTAATTATAAATTATTTCAAATTTATATTTTTTTCATAAGAAAGTTATTAACAAAACATATAAAATAAACCAATTAGTCTAAATATTTTGGAATCAAAGCGTATTACATATAATAAAATTAATTACTATTTATCGATATAGGTAAGATAATGGAAAACAATTAAAATTAATGTACGAAATTAGGCACAAGGTATTAAAAACATTTTAACTAAAAAGCTTATGTTATAAAAAAAATATTAACTATAGAAAAAACATTTGTTGAACTATCACCTTTATTGTGAAAGTCGTTTTTATAAAATACGTGATCATGATTCTATGAAGCAATCTTGTTTGATGTTTAGTTTTCGACAATAAAAGAACAAAATGAGACCAATAAGTAAACGACTTTCATTAAAGGGTGAATAAGACTCAATTAAAAATTAAAGAAATTCAAATAAAAAAAAAAAAAACAAATAACACAAAAAGAAATGCTTTTTAAGGCTGGTAACTTAGTTCTGGAACTACATATTTGAAATAAAAATCATTCAACAGTGAATATTTAAAAAATGTTGCAAATCAAAACACTCAATTGCCCGAAAAATTCAAAGTAATTATACATAAATGATTTTCTTTTGTAAAAATTAAATCACCCTTACATCACTGCTTAACAAATCTCAAAATAAATTATATTCATGTATAACAGAATCAATTCGTAGAGAAAAAGCTGAATTTACACAATTATCAAAATGACATTTGATCCATCTGTATCATTATCGTGTTTTAGGACAAGAAATGGTGCTTAGATATTGAGAATGAAGTTTGTTGAAGTCAGTTGTTTAAATTAAGCGTGAGAGTCAACAATTGTTTATAATTGATTCAGTGGTAGATTTAAATATTTACCATCAACTTTGTAGGGAATTAATGGTAGATTTACTAGCTGCCAAATCACCATATTTTTTTCCATTTGTCATAAACTACGATTACAACAATAAATGGCTTAAATATGGCAAAATTAAAATATGATAATAATAATCACAGAATAGAAAATAAAATATAACAATTAAAATTTTTACATTGAATTAATAAAAAATATTTATGCTCTTGGAGAAGAGTAAATCTGAATTTAAAATATGACACGTCATACAGCAAAATATCACTTAAAAATCTTTTTTCTCCAATCTCCAGTCCAATCGGGAAGCCAATTCAGCCTCATCAACGTTTTGGTTCAAAATGTTTCTCACCGAAACAAGCATTAGTTTTTTTTCAATAAATTAAAATAGCACTTCAGGTGGCAACTTCATTTGAATAAAATATTATTAAATTTAAAAAAAAAAAAGCTTCTGATCATTTTGTATTTTTACCTTAAAAAAGATTAAGGACTAAAAAAGCTAACCTAATGGGCAATTGAGTGTTATTGATAAAAAATAAATATTTTCTTTAAATTAATAGATATCTGTTTTAAACTTTAAGTTAAAGTTGTAAGGTTTCAATGAAGAAATATTTTCTGAGTTATTTTTTAATTTTTACTTTTTAAATATGATTTTTAACATGAAAGCGATGGTTTCAACCAAAAAAATATCAATCATAAATTTTTTGTAGAAACAGATAAAGCAAATCTTTCTTTAGTACTAAAATTAACAAATTACTCGTACCTATTTATGAAAATTATTTTGAAAACATCTCGCCTAGAACACGACTACAGCTAATTTTCACACTTTATTACATTTGTTTTTATTTTTTTTTTTGTGTTGAATATATTTTAGTTTTTTTTTTTTAAGTTTTCTATTATTTTTTTTGTTACTTTCTATTAAGATTTTCATGTTGCTTTAAAAATTGTATACTTTATTTTATTTCTTATAGATTTTCAAGAAATCTATAAAAAAAAATTGTTTGATATAATTATTAAATTCATATACGTTTTTTTTTTTTTTGTTGCTTAATTTGGATGAACAAATCTTGAAAAGATCTCTAAGAAGGTTTTGTTTTTTGTTGTTGTTGAAAATTGTGAATTTTTTTTTATAAATTGAATGTGCGCGGAGGGCAGGAAGGGGGCGAGACTTTATTTACTTATGTAAGGATTTAGTTTTAACTAATTTACAGATTATTGTTATTGCATACTTTCTCGGGCTAGATGTAATATATCTTATGTATTGTTTTATTGTTATATTTAATTTTTAAATATTGTACACCTATACAAAGTTTTATGTTTACTTATAGATATTTTGTCAAATTATATTTCACACGACACCACAACAACGATATTTTTTTAATGTTTTGCTTTAATAATTTATTATAGTAAATTGGCATTTTGTTGTAAATTAAATTTTTTACGATATTTATTTATATGTGTATATGTATATGTATGTATTTTCAAATTGTTTTTTTTTTTTTTTTATTTTTGTTAAAAGATTGCTTTTTTAAATATACATTTACATTAATAGTTTTTTTCATTTTATTTAAATTTCTTTGTTTTTGTTGTTTTTATAACTTCTAGTAAAATTGTTAAAATAGTGCTAAGTTTTTTATATTAACCTTGTTGTTGTGTTTCTTTTATTGATTTTATGTAGCGTTTTTAAAATATATATATTTTTTGTTCACAAATAAAAACTATGTAGAGGCGTTGTTATATATTTTGTTACTTGTTTTTAATATATATTAAAAGTTACTAAAACATTACGAATAATAATAATAATTATATATTTATATATATACCTATCAGTGTTAAAATACATCATACACTTATGTGGTGAGTTCATTCTTAATTTTGTTTTCTTTTTTTTTTTGTGGTAGATTTATTAATTTTTTTTTCTTTATATTTGGTGAAGTTTTCTTTAAGCATGGCATCACACGGAGGAGGGCTTAAGTTTAGTTAAACACCCTACATTAAATAGGGTATAGTCATTTTTTTGTTGAAATTTTGTATTACATATATAAATATTTTTTTTTAATTTTTAATTTTTTTTAAAACAGTGAGCTATAGCAAGGGAGCAAATTAATAAATTGTTTTGGATCGTTGTTTTGATATTTAGTGCTAATCATGAGTTTCGAAGTAATCGGATGCATTGCCACGGCAGATGGGACATGTGCGATTTGACTGAAATTTAAATAGAATATTAATCCTGAGATTTAAGATAAACTAAAAACAATATTTATTTAAGATAGAAATAGACAAATGGCCGATATTAAAGGTGTAATTGTTGTGGTGACAGAATGAGGGATTGTCAGAAAAAGAAAGTGAAAGATTTGTGAAAAATTATAAATTATAAAAGATGGATTTCGAAAGGATTAACTTAGGAGTATAATGTGATGATTCTAGTTGATGAATAAAATATTTATTTAAAAAAGAAACATCACTTACCCTAAGCCACTTATCGACGCACTTGGCGTGGAATTCATGCGAGCAGGGCAAAACTCGCAGAATTTGTCTCACTTCAAAGTCGCACATGCAAACTACACATGATGTTTGATCACCTAAAAAAGATATTAAAAATTACTTTTCATCCTCCATGACAAAAAAAAAAAAAAACTAGATTTCGAAATACCTGTGTGAGTTTCTGGATTAAATTTATAGCTTGGCAATTGATCAATTTCCATTCTTGCCAGACCACGTGGCTTGGCATCACCCAACCGTTCGGCTAAGCTCAGCAAGGCCTCATAATTTTCAGTTTCGTTGGAATCTGGTGAACTAAGTTCGTGCTGTCCATATGGTGAGAGTGGAAACATGGCACTGAATTTGAAACAAACAGACAAAAATATGAATCTACAATCTACATATACATAGGTATATTTGACAATTTGTAAAGTTGAAAAAAGCTGAAAAATACATAGGTACATATATCGTTTTAATGATTCAGATTAAATGATATATCTTTTTATTTGATACAGCCGAAGAGAATCAAGTTTACAAATTCTCAAATACTTAATTTAGTCAAACGTCATTATTAAAAATATGAATCAAATTTTTGTTGCTGTTTTTTTTTTTTTTTTTTTTTTTTTTTTGTTAAACTTACAGGAAATTGAGTAAAAATCCTGGATTAATGATGCCAGCTTGAATTTGCACCGGTGTGGGATGTTGGCCCCCAAGAGCCTGATGGGGCAGAGCATGATGGCGATGTGGGTGATGAGGATGGGTACCTGGTGGCCAGTGGAATCTAGCGAAGCGACGCTGTGCTGGGAATGTACGCCGGGCCTGACGGAACAGTTCAATTTGGTTGGGATGGCTCTGCAGGAAACGCTAGTAAGTGAGGTGTTCAATATTGATATATTTTTTGTCAATTTTGTCTATCGAACTCACCTCGGTAGAGATGAAAATCTGCTGAGGAGCCGCTGACAGTTGAGTCACCTGTGCTGTGGAATGCATATGGTGGGCGGCAGCCGCTGTAATCGGTGTGATGTGAATCGATGATGGGGCCCCAGCTGGATGTGGGTGAGGATGGGCATGGGCGTGAGGATGGGGTCCATGTGGACCATGCGGCCCATGAGGTCCATGAGGCCCGTGGTGATCGAGTGACTCTAGGGAAATGCTGTCGGGTCTCTGTTGAGGGATATGAGCCGGATGAAAGTTGGGCTGATGAGGTTGTGTTGGTGGCGGTGGTGGTTGCGGTTGTGGCACTGCAATCGGTGGAGCACTTGGGGGGAACGTACCAAACTGATGGTTACCTAGATTGCAGGTTTGAGCAAACGGCTGCGAGTATACACTGTGAACCTGTGTTAACGAAAAAAAAAACTCATTTATAAGAAAGAATGTTCAAAACGAACGGGAATGCGGTTTACCACCTGACAAGGTGCCAGACGCGGTGGCGCTGGATAGGCACAAATTGATGTATGCTGACCGGACGAATAAGCCCAAATGGGTTCGTGCCTTAGTGGCAAACTAACAGGAACTTGATTTATGTCCACGATAAGTGGTGGTGGTGGGGGTGGTGCCTGATGAGGCTGTGCCGGTGGTGGCGTTTGCTGCAAAAGCTCCCACGGGGAGCGCTGTTGCTGCTGCGATTGCTGGTGGTGGTGCTGTGGATGGTGATGCAAGCCGGCATGTGAATGGGGATGCACCTGGTTCTCACGGAGCCGTGGACGACGTATTGGTGGACTGCCCTGCTGCTGCATTTGGGTCTGCGAATGGTAAAACTTAATATCAATTGACGAATGTTCTCGGACTTAATAAAAGGTTCATTCAAAATAACTCACCTGTTGCGAATGCGTTTGGACGCGTGGTGAACGTCGTTGCTCCCACATTGCAGGTGGTGATTGGCTTGGCATGCGTGCTGAGATGCGCCTGCGCTTCCTGGATGGACTATCGGACTTGATGCCGTTATTATTATTGACGTTACCGTTATTGTTATTGTTGTTGTTGTTGTTGTTTGTGTTGTTGTTGTTGTTGTTGTTGTTGTTGTTGTTACTGCTATTACCACTTGAGGTCCCTGCGGCACCACTTGAATGAGGGTGATCATTGCCGGAGTTGTTGTTGTTGTTGCCACCAGTGCTGCTATTACTGTTGTTGTTGCTGTTATTAATTGGGCAGTACAATGGACTTGATGTTTGAGTGTTGTTACTATTGCTATTCAAATTAATATTACTACTATTATTGCTATTTATATTTTGATTATTGTTGTTGTTGTTGTTATTATTATGATGGTAATTTTGTTGCTGATGCTGTGGACTGATGATTCTGCTGGTGTTGTTATTGCTGATCCTTTCCATCGTTCCACTTGATCTGGTATCAATGTGCAATTCGGAGTTTCTGGAGTTTCCATGGCTCTCAAAATGCTAAAATGTAATAAATTTGTTTTAATTTTGATAAAAACAAAAGAGAACATAATTAAGTTGCATGAATCACAACTTATTTTTAAAGAAACAATCAATATTTGTATTGTACTCACCATATTGTGTCTATCGAATAACCCTGAGCTGGTTGCGTTACCGCTATTATTGCTAGCATTGTTGTTGGTGTTGTTGGAATTTCCAAGATTTATATTCATAAAATTACTTCCGCCACCACTGCTACCGCTGCCACCATTGTGACGGCGATGATCGACTTGCATCATCATTGGTGGCATATTACTATTCATCATATGGCCACGACGATTTAATTGATGATCGCCACCACCCATATTGTTGTTTGAATGGTTTAAACCATTATTGTTGTTGTTGTTATTGATACTATTTGAATGGCTTGGTCCTGCCGCTCTATTCAGTATCATTTGTTGAGATCTTTGATTATTACTATTACTAACAGGTACAAGTGAATTTGTATTATTATTATTTAAATTTAAAATGTTGTTGTTGTTTTTATTGTTATTGTTGTTGTTGTTGTTGAACATCGATGATGGGGTGGCAGTTGTTGAATTTACAACAACATTATTCGTTATAACATTTATTGTATTGTTTAGGTTTATATTAATATTAATATGAGGTGAGAGCGGTTGTTGTTGTTGTTGATTTTGTTGGTTTTGGTGATGTTGTTGCAATTGTTGGTGAAATTGTTGTTGAAATTGTTGGTGCAATTCATGTCGGCATTGTTGTTGTTGTTGTTGGTGGTGTTGTTGATGTTGTTGTTGGTGATGTTGAAGAAATTGTGTTGAAGGCGCATGATGATTATTGATTGGAATTATGTCAGTATAAGAATTTACATTCACAACATCAGTAGTGTTACCAATAAAGCCACTACCACTACTTGTTAACAGCGGGGAATTTTGTGTTGGTTGTGGATTGGTAAGGATTTTTTTCAATGTTGTAGTTGTTGTTGAATTTTTTATTGTTGGCAGTTTGGAAGCGGTAGTAGTAGCAGAAGTAGTAGTAGTAGATGTTGTTGAAAGATTTGTTAGCGGGGATATAATGGTTGTACTAGATGTTGGTGAATGTGCAGGATGATAATGACTATGATGATGGTGATGATAATTGGCAAGAGGGGAATTTGGCGAGGATGGTGAGGAAGACAACGACAACAATGATGATGGCGATGATGATGATAAAGGCGGGGGATTTGGATTATGATTTGGATATTGTAACGAGTTGTGATGATAATTGTGGGGTGATAAGGGATTTTGATGGTGGAAATGATGATTGTTGTGATTGTGGTTGGTGTGGAATAGATTTTCTTTGCTATTGGGACAACTTCCATTATTATTACTGTTATTGTTTAAATTATTATTACTGTTTGTTTGTACATCGCTGCTTTACAGGGTATAATTTTATATATAATAAATAGAGTATATAATATGTAACAATTTTTTTTTAATTGTTTATTATATTGTTTAATCAAATATGCAGTGGTTAAACAAACCCATAATGAAGAAGAAAGAAAAAACGAAAAAAGAAAAAATCAAGAATAAATGCCAAAATGCAATATTTATATGTATAAAAATATTAATTATTTATGTATATATATGTATATAAATATAGGAGGTATTAAAAATATTTACACACGCACACTAAGAACAATATTATTACATTTCATTATTCCAAAAAAGAAATAATAATATATTTTTTTTTATTTTTCTTTAAATTTGTATGATATATATATTTTTTTAAATATTTTGCTCAAAATAATGCACACTACGGATTGAGATATGATTTTAAATTAAAAACTATGCTGTTTTCTGTTTGAATCTTATTTTGTTTTTAATTTTGAATTTCCCTTGAAGCATTTCCCCAAATACAAAACCCAATCTCACTCTTACAGGAAGCAGCTGAAAAGTAATTTATATTAAAAGAAAAAAACATGGTTAAACAACAGTGACATTAAAAAACAATTCTACAAAGATGGAAATTTTCAAGGGAAATTCAAACATATTTTTTTTTTCATAATTATTTTATTTAATTTTTATTTTTATGTCTGCAGTTAAATCGCAGTTTTTTTTTTTCTTCTTTATAATTTTTTTTATCTATTTTTGAAAAGAATTGTGCTTGGAAGAATAATAATTATTGTGGTGGCGTTTTTATCTTTTGAATTTCAAAACATTTATGTGAAATAATTTAAATATAAAACTATAAAGCTCAAGAAATGCGAATTTGATAGGTGTTCTCATTTGATTTTGAAATCTTAGAGAGGTTTTTAATAATAGTTTTGAATTTTTTGTGCACATGTACAAAATTTAGCATGATTTCGTTTGGTGAAGTGCAGAGAAAGACGAAAATTCTAGGCTGGATTCTCAAACGTGACGTTTTAAAGATTCTCGAGAGATTCTTTTAATCTTCTTTTGGTTTGGGTACAGTTTGATAAGATAGTAATAAATAAAATGGGAATCAAGGTGGAAATACAAAAATATACGAGTATTCTTTAAGTTATATAAGGTTTTAGCTGAGAGTTTTATAATATTTGATTTTGACATGAATTTAATGCAAATAATCTGTTTCATGTAGTGAAAGAAAAATCAGTATAGTTGGAAATAGTTGAAGCGAGCTAAAATACATCTGGTAGTAGTGGGGACTCTTTTGTTACTTAAGCAAAACCCCACCGAAATTACAGGTTCGATGACCTAAGTTAATGAACCCAAACCTTAAATGTGCATTTTCCGCGAACTTTTTTGAAGACAAAATTCTTGAGATAAGACTAGTGGGTAATTCAAATCTTTTTCGAAATGCTCTAACGTCCATAGATGTTTGGTTTGTTGTCTCCGAAAATAGAAAAAAATTCCAGCCTTTTATAGAATGCACAATCCGGATAATTTTATATTTATGTTTATACATTTTATGTTTAAACATTTATGTTTATACATTTTCACCGCAAGTTCCAGTATTCACATTTTTTAATAATTTGTTCGTAATATCTACAACTTCAGAAAAGTTTTACTTTAACCGAGCTTGGAGGTAATTTTTTTTTTCGTGCTCAGGACATTTTTTCACATTTAAAAAATCAATGAAAGCCCTTCGATTTGCAAAAAATTCATATTAAAAAAAAGTTTCATGCGGATGGGGAAATAGTTGTCAATTTTAAACACCCAAATTCTAACATCTCTTATTTAGAGAAAAAAAGCTAAAAACTAGCTTCTAATAGATACATACTTATGTTCAATATGAAGGCAAAAATAACATTTTCAAACTGAATATTGTTTTTTTTTTTCTTAAATTAATTCTTTACATAAATTCTCTTTTTTTTCTTAATCATGTGCAATTTACAAATTAAATTTTATTATAAAACAAACAAAAATCATAAATTATGAGAAAAAAATCATGCTAACATTGAGTTCTTTTTGTTCGGCTCACCACATAGTCTAAAAAAATAAACAGAAAAATCTATAATAAACCACACTAACAACAAAAAACATAATAAATAGATTTATTTAAATACTTTTTTGTGTTTTTTTTTTTTTTATTTTTAAATTCAAAACAGCCGCACTCATACATTGAGATAAAAGGATTCCATTGCGAAAAATAAAATTTGAAAAAATACACATATTTTATAGGACTATTTTGTTGTTGATGATGATTTCAATAAAATTACTTGTTTTGTGGTATATATATTTATGTATACCGAAAGCACAGACAATTTAAGTATATTAAATAAAATGCTCTTTTTCAAAAAAGATTTACATATACTTTAAAAATTATAAATAAGAAAAAAAATAATAAGAAAATTAATTATGTAACGCATATATATATTATATATTTTATCTAAGCCGCAGTGTGCAAAATGCAAAAAAAATCATTACTGAAGAAAAAATAAATTGATTCAAGATAAGGAATTATTTTTTAGAATTATATATTTTATTTATTGGTCAATAACAGTTTTTCATATTTTATTTATAGGATTATCTGTACAAATCTATCCATCTTTGTTTCTTGAATCAGTTTTTTTTTCATTCTTTTTTTTTAACATTACAATCTATGGATAAAGAGGAAATTTTGTAAACTTTATTTTCCATGTTAGCTAAAAAAAACTTCTTTTTTTTCAAAATCGAAACATAAATACATTAACGAAATAAAAACAAAAATACAATTTTGCCTGCTGAGAAGTCTAAATTCCATTCTCCTTAATGAATTTGTTTATCTTTGTTCAAAAGTTTTAGGTTTGAATTTTTGTCTTTTATAATTTTATAATTTAATGGCTTGCTTCTTCTATCTTTCATTATGTTCTGACTTAATATTTTAATATAAATAAAAATTTTTAAATTAATTTTTTTAATGTAGTCTTTTCTTGCTGAATATTTTAACTTGTCTTATTCCCGATTTAAAAAAAATATATCCCTGTCGATAGAGATAAACACTTACGTACAGTACAAAATAAAGTAAACATAGATGGAGGATCTTTGAAGCTACATTCCAAAACTTCAAGGCCAAGATTGAAGAGGAATTTTCTAAAGGGGGCAAGGTCAACTCGAGCGATAAGTGTATAGTTTTTAGATTTTTTCGGAAAATATTTTTTTATTTCGTGGGAGAAAAAAAAATGACAAAATCCAAAGTACATTTTCCGGGAGATACAAATGAAGCTAAGAAAAGTTGGTAAACTTTTTCAATCGACATTTTCTAAAATGATTAAAAAAAACTAAACGACAGGGGCGCTAAAATCAGTTCAAAATAATTGATAATTGGGACTTTTGCTAGAAACTCGGTGACAGTTCGAACTGATTATATATTGATTTCTCTACCAAAATGTCAAATGCGATCTCTTTTTAATAAATTGATTATCTGCGACAAAAAAAAATGAGCAATCGAAATCCGAACAATTCAGTCTCAGCTTTTTGAAAATACAAGTTAGTTAAAAGAGCTCGCGAGAAATATCAAAATGTCAGTAGGTACCTTTCTCGTGCGTTTCATACGCATAAGGTAGTAAGGAATGATGTGAATTTGTGTGAATTTGCATTCTCGTACTTTTTTACAGTTTTAATATTTAATATTTTAAGAGAATTTCTTTCCTGATCTTCAAAATTTGACGGGACGGTTTGTGAGTTTCTGCACACAAGCAACAAATTCTGTGAAAAACAAAATGACAACTACATATATGTATGTAAATGTCAAAATACATTTTGTCAACTTTAGAAAAATCTTGCTTAATTTGGTCATCTCCTTCTAAACATAAAAAGGAAGAGATTTAGAACATAAAATTATGCTCTGCAGGGAAACGTACATACTGCATATACTCTGGAAACAGTGGGAACACAGCCGTGAAAAGAAATGTTTAGTGAGTTGAGCATTTAACAACAATAAAGTAATATGTTTTTCCAGAATTCGGCAGATTATTAAAAGGAAATTTTTAAAAAGCTACATTTAGTACCTACAACTGGTAATGTTGAAAACTTTGTCTATAGTTGTATTTTATAAACTGTGGCATGAGAATTCTAGTACCAAAGGTTTTTATTTTTTAAACTTCCTTGTTAAACACGTTTGTAACTTGAATATTATGTATGTAAAAAATTTAATTTCTTTTTTGTTTTTATTTTTAAAAAATTCATTGGCAAAATTTAAGTTTTTTCTTTCTTTTTTTGTTTTTGTTTTTCAAATGAATAATAAATGTAACCATGGCTCTAAAATATTACTTACACAAATCAAGCTTTTTGTTGTAGGCTAAAAATACTATACACAAAAAAACGTGAGACCCAAAAGATTATTTTTTTTTAAACCAAAACTCAAAAAGCTAGAACGAAAAACTGTTGGAAATATTTTTTTTTTAAATTTGGTTAGCTGATGCAATTTGAATTGTGTTTACTTTTTTTTTAATCACAGCCAAAGAAATATATTTAACAGAATACATTGCAAATATATATATATATAAAAATGTATATTTATGGAAGTATATGTACGAGTAGGTATATATATAATTATATATATATAATTATTTATATAGTAAAACATTAAAAGCAAAGGTAAAAATGTGTTTTCTAAGTAGGTACGAATATATATAATTGATTTTGATTAGGTAAATGGGTTTTTAAAAAAATGCTTGCTCTTTAACTAACCCTTGTTTGTTTAGTTTAATTTTTTTTAATTGGTATGATGCAAAATTACCTTAAAAATATAAATTCCATTTCAAATGTGTGTTATTTTAATGTTTTTATTTAAATTTTATACGTTTTTGTTCGTTTTATAAAAGTTAATGCACTTAAAATTATTATTATTTTCATATATTCAAATAAGAAAAAAAGGTGTTCCATTTGATGTATGTATATTAATTTTCCCAAAACTCCACTTTTTAACCCCAGCTAAAAAAAATATTGACTCGCATTTCTAATAGGCATTTATTTTTGCGAGTTTACCTAAAGGAATTTTTTAAGAAGCTTTTTGATTCATGCATTTAATAAATTTTAAGGAAACTGAAAATACAGTAAAACAAAGGCGGTCTATATACAATAAATAAAATATATGTAAATGAGTAATAAATCGAATCTGAATGAGAAATACCTTTCAAAATACAGGTACCACTGGTTTTCACGAACTTGCTCTTTTCTACGACCACACTGGGTTTTTTTTTTTTACTGAATATTATATTTATCTGATTTTAAAAGAAATAAATTACTTATAGGATTGTTTATGTTGTACTAGCTACCAAAAATGTAGTTTAGTTTAAGGAAGTAGGTACCATGTAAATAGCATAAAGGAACTGCATATACACATTCATGAAACTTACAGTTTAAACTAACAATCTAGTTTAAAATCAAAATACGTTATTAGAAATAAATTGATTAAAACACCTTTTGAAATTGAAGTTTTTTTTTTTTTAATATGTTTTACAAATTCTATATACTACTGAAATACATCAGCCAAGTAAAAGACTTAGCGCTATTTTAATTAGATGAGTCCAAGTGAGATCACCGGCACGAAACGCCAAAATTTTTGTGGACTAAAGAGCTATTTTGAATCAAACGTTTGAAATTCTTTAAAAAATCTTAATTTATGAGAAAAAACAAATTTTAATTGTTGGAGCGATTTTTGTTTAATAATTTTTCATATATAAAATTTTTCAAAACAAAAATTGGCACTCCAGTTTTCAATTTTGGAAAACATTCATCTGTTCATTTTTGAAATATCGAATTTGCAGAAAATTATTTTTTAATTTGTTTTAAATAAAAAAAATGATTTTTTTTTTTAAATTTCGATATGCAATATTATTTACCAAAATGTATTTTTATATTCTTCAAAAGCAAAACATAAATCAGCTTCATTTTCGAAATATTGAATTTTTTTAAGAAAAACAAAAAAATCTATTTTTCTTTTTCAAAACCTACAGTCATTAAACTAAACAATAAATAAAGGTTTCATCACAAAAAAAATTACAGGCCTTGCGTTTATTTTTTTCACAAAGTATAAAGCATAGCATACAAAAATTGACATGAACTGTTTATTTTATGTATTTATTTTTATTTATTTATTTATTTATTTTTAATTATTCGATCAAACAAATAAAAGATGCAAATGAGGGGAGTGCTTGAGCTCAGTTCTCAATTGGTCCAAAACGAAGTGTCTCTATCTGCCATTAGATGGCGGTAGTTTCATTTTCACTTTAGAGTTCGAAATGACAATTTAGTTTAAGTCTGTGACTGCAACACTGTGACTGACTATAGGGACCTTATACATATCTAAAAACTTCGACGAAAATATTAATAACAAAAACTAAATATGTATCTAAATTTCTTATTTTGATTTTCCTAAAAAAATGTTTTTAGTTGTGACGTATTTTCAACGTGCTTCTTCTTAAAATAAATTTCTGAAAATGTTTTAACCCAACGATACCGTTTAATATTTTTAGCAAAAACGTGCATGTATAAATATGTATAAATATTTATAATATTAATTTCATTTGGAACACCCTTTTTACCTAAAAATAGCATTATACAAAAATTTAAGCAACATTAAACAAAATTTAATTCAAAATACAAATTATGTTTATTTAATATTTATTTTCTATTTTTCAGTGCATTAATTTTCAAAAAAGCATGAACACAAAAAAAAATAAACAAAATTAAATATTTATAAGAGAAACACATACATAACAGCAGCAAACCTACTACAACTAAAATGTCCATTGTATTTTTTTTTTGTTTCTTTAAATTTATTAGTGGTTAGTATAATTGATAATAAATTATGTATTTTTTTTTTAATATAAATATAAATTAAAAATAAAACATATTTTAAAGAAAGTAGGTATATGTATACTAAAAATTATTGCAAAATTCTCAACAAATTGTGACAGATAAACAAATACATTCTTGAGAGTTCAACATTTAGGCTCCTCTAAGTTAAGTTAAATTTGTATAAAATAAATAAATGATATATTATTTAAAAACGAACACGAAAAAGATTTTTTTTTAAACAAAACTAACAAAAAAAAAAATTAAAATAAAATGGTATATAATGTAAGATAAGAAAAAACACCGTTTTATTTTTTTTTGTCTTAAATGATTTTAAGATTTTAATTTGCTCAAAAACTAAATGGAAATTGTTATAAATGAAAAAACATTTAACAAAAAAAAATACAAATTATTTAAAAAAAAATATATGAGTGCACTATAAGGAAGTACGAAAATTAAACCAAATTATGAAAAATGTTTTTTTCTAAATTTAAAAAAAAAAAACAAATATCACTATCGATATTTTTTGTAAGAAAATATATATGAATGGGTTAATTTAAAAATGAATTAAAAGATTTTTTTTAACAAAATACTTTTGAAGCAGTATAGAATTACGAAAAACGTATACAAAATGTATAGAATTACGATGGTGCCAATTAAATTATAAATATAAACCAACAAAATTAACATTAACAAAAATTAAATTAAATTAAGTTAAACAAAATGAAACAAATAATGAAAAAAAAGTACGAAACAAATTAGGGAGCAACGTACAATAATATTAAATAATATTATTAATCGATTTATTATATTATTTTTTTTTGTTTATTAATTACAAAATTCACCCTTTAACCTAAAGCAATTGTTTTTTTTTTTTTTAGATTTTTTTGTAATATTTTTTTTTTTATTCGGTTAGAAGGAGTAAGGATGGAAAGCGTTTGTGGAAGATGTTCTACAAATTTTATAGGTTATTTTCTGAGAGTTGGTGGGGGTTGGGGGGAAATTGATTTATATTTGAGGGATGTGGTTAAATGGTGGTATATAGTGATGGAACAAAGGGGATAACATTTTTTGTTGAAAGGTTCATAATATCAAATTTAAATATTTAATAACAACATTTTTTTTTTTGATTTTTTGGTGTGTGTATGTAGATATATATATTTTTAAGGAGGCGAACATTTATATATAAAAAATAATAATGAAATTTTAAATCGATAAACAAAACTCTTACCCAAGTGAATTCCAAGGATCCATGTCCTTATACCACTGACCATGATTGTGATTATTATTCCTTTGAGAATGATGTGGATGGGGGGAGAATAGCATACGTCCGCGATGATTTCGTGCTTGAGCGTTCCTAGAGAATGGACGTCTCGACGATCCGGGATGATTTGGATTAAGCATTTTGTTGGCGACGATGGTTTATTGTGTAAGGGTGACGTTGTCGTTCTTTTTGATTTTTATTGGTCGAGAAGTGCGAAGTGGTTTTTGTTGTTTCTGTTTTTCGTTTTGGTAATTTATGATGGCGCTGATATTTTTGTGAAAAAATTCTATTTAAATTTTTTGTTTATTTTTAGTTTTTAACCAACTTCTAGAAAGAAGGGTAAATTTGGTGATAACCGCAATTGAATCTAAGACATAAAAGATTATTAATTTTTATTTAATGATGTTATAATGATATATTCAAAAAGAATAATCTTACTTGGGGGAAAATGTGAGGTTTTATTTAATCAATTATCCTGAGGAATAATAATGGAAGTTGCTTCTCTGGCAAAGTTGCTTCTGGTTTTGTTTTTTTGAGTTAAACAACTGGAAAAAATAAAAATATGATTCATATCATAAGTAGGTATACAATTTAAGGTTAGAAAAAAATAAAAATTTTAAAATAAAACAAAATTTATCTGTATGTATTTTTGTTTGATAAAAGCTTCGAGGCCATTTCGTTTGTAGAATTTGAACCCTATATAAAGTGGTTTTATCTTTATATTTCACTTACGGTAACTTTTTCATAATAAATTAGACATAATGTATTTTCATTATGTATAATATGTATATATGTATAATGTACACTTTATAAATCGTTATCGGCGCACGTCTACCTTTTATAAACAGAACAAATTTTGTCATCTTAAACATGTGATAAACTAGAGATTTCAGTTTGCTTTGGTATATAATATGTGGTTACGGCTGAGGACTGCAATGAAAAGTTTCCTCGCAGTTTTAGATTATATCAAACGAAATGACCTTTGAGCTTCTGCAATATAAATATGTTGATTATTAAAACAAAAATACCCGACTTACAGATCTTCTTTTCTTCGTGATTTATGGGAAACTACCAGGTGAATATCCAAAAATTTTATGTGTGTCAATATGGAAATATATTATTAATATTGAAATCATGGCTTTATGTCCTCGAAGTGATCCACACAAAAAGACCAAAATTATAAGCTCTTTAAGCCTACATAACAAATATTAAGGAGGTCATCACTCCCTAGACTTCTTGAGTAACTTTATAATACATAATAATTTTATATATTTTTACACCCATCACTGATTGACTCTGAAAGCTGTGTACGTACATAGTATGTATGTATATTAAATTAAATTCTTTGTTTATTGCCCAACTAACGAGTCTTAAATAAATACATTTAATTCTTTTCCAAATCTGCCTTCTGTGAAGATCCTAAAGAACGATTCCATGTAAAGAAAAAGTATCGTCTAATAGTACCTACAAGAGCCGAAATAAAATTTTAGAAGTTCATTTATAACCAAAATGTGCAGTACGTATAGGTTTAAGATATATATGTATGTATATGGGTTGAGATATTGAAAAGAAAAGCCTGCAGAGTTTTTATTTTCAGCCTTTGCTGGGTGGTTAAAAATATCAACTATTCCTGTTTTTGTTTCATAAAACTTAAATTACATTTTTACTTGCGATATACATATATGATATATGTATTGTATACATAAGTAGGTACTAGGTAGTAGTAGGTACATATAAACTATATAATAATATGTCGAAAAAATAAAACTCGAGACTTTGATCAAGCATTTTTACATTAGGTGATAGAAAAGACGAAAAAAAGGTCTCGCAATTTTGTCCGTTCGACTAAAGTCTAAAAGGGTGAGTCGATTTTATTTAAACTTGGTACCTAAAGTTTTTTGAACATTCCCCCCGACATATTTTTTTTTTCTATATTTCTTAAAAACTTGCCCACATAACTTGAAAAAAAAAAAAATAGGCTACCATTTTGTTAAAAGAACAAAATCAGAAAAAGAGTTATAAATGGCACCTCCAATAAAACGATTATTTTTTAATTTTCTCAAAAACGATTAAACTGATTTTGATAAATTTTTGTATGGAGAACGTTTTAAAAAATTTTGAAGTATTGTTCCTATACCAATTTTTTTTTGGAAACTAAATATGAAATTCCAAATAGATTTCGATGATTTTTATTACATTTCTAAACAAAATTATTCTTATAACCAAAAATAACGGCGCCCACTATAGATACAAGTGTTTAAAAACCGTTTTGGAAAATTTTATTTTTCTCGAAAATGACTCCTACGATTATGCTTGAAATTGTTTTGTGAGCTATTATCGATTTTACATATTATTGGAAACATTTTCACATTAATCCGTTATTAATGGTAAATAGAACCATTTTTTGGTCATCTCATAATCTGTTCAACTGATTTAAATGAAATTTTTTACATAAATTTAAAAATTTAAATAATATTGAGTATCAACATTTTCGAAAAAAAAAAAAAAAACATTTTTGGATTTAAAAAAAAAAATCAAATTAATTTTTTGAAAATTAGATATTTCAAAAATGTAGATAGATGATTTTTTAAATTCGCATTAATCATGTGCTCAATAGTTAATCTCAATTACTTATAGGTAACTGTTAAAAAAAATGTGATTGAAACATGGCAATCTCAGGTCCGTCAAGCTGGAAACACCACAACTGATTTTATGAAATTCTAATGATGCAGGAATTAAGTGCTAATTTGGCAATCTGTTGATACTAAAAAAGTCGCGTTGCAATGCATTTTTTATTTTCAGTTTCTACAATATTTATTTACATACTTAACTACATACATAAGATAGAAAATATGAAATCCTAACATTTTTACTTGAAGACTGTCATAATCGACATTATTCGTAAATTTGACATGTCAAACAATTTATATTTTAATAAGTTGTTCTTAAATTGACAACACGAACTTTAAACATTTTAAATCCACATAGAAAAGATAAGATATATATCTGAGACCACCATACACATTATTTTTTACCTATTAAATTTATTTGTATAGGGCTAAAAATGTTAGTTTCATAATATTTTGTATTTGAATCAAACAAAAATCATAACACAACAAAACGTCTTCCAAAGATCTAAAAAGTTTTAATTGTTAAGTTTTAGTTATGTATTTGATTTATGTTTAGTGATTGAAATATTTTCTATCGTTTAAATATTTGCATACTCAACTTTATCTTCCAGCTTTTTACTTGATGTTTTTTTTTTTGTCTTCTATTTTAATTGCCCTAATTCATCATTATTATAACATAATATAGCTTTATTATTATGCTTTTCATATAGGGTTAACATTTCAAAGCAATTATTTCCATATGACCTAACACTCTAATTGACCACAGATTGAGATTATATCTTTAAAACTTAGAGCACGACTATAGATTATATATATAATGTACATAAAAACTTTATGGGTAACTTGTTTTTTTTTTTTTTTATTTCAAAACTAATGTCTTATGAACGGAAAAGGAATACATAATATTATAATAATGGCCTCCAAAAATTTAACTTGTCTGAGTATGTTAAACTTCTCTTCTTCTTCGCCTTGAAAGACCTTTTTTTTCAAGCGAGACAGACGTCTTGAAACACATGCTAGACATAAATGATTACTCTGCCTTCACTAATCACTTATAATACTGTCTAGAGCACTATGTGACGTATTTTACTTTACAAAAAGGCAATTTATAGAAATACATAATGGATAAGGGAAATAATTATTATCGGATTTGCCAAATGAGTTAAGCACCAATAAACTTCTTTTATTATTTCTTGGAACTAAAATCAATGAAAATTTAAGAAAAAATGTTCTAGCAATTTTTTTGCTTAGGACAGTTAAAACGAAGTTATTTCCACTTAAACTTGGGCCAAGAATATATATGCCTTCAGTGTTATTCGAGCTACAGCTTTTACGAATGAACCGATTATGTGATTCATTAGGGGAGCAATTCTAATTGATGTTTTAGCTTATCAAACTCCGATACAATAATTTTTATTTTATTTTTATTTTTCATTTTCTCGAAAACGTCTCAAACAATTTTGATTTAACTTTACTTAAACAATTTTCAATGCAACTGTTATTTGAAAAATCAGAATTTTAGTCTTTTTTTTTCAAGAAAAAGAGATTAAAATTTAAACAATTTATCTTTTTGCCTGATTGCCAATTTATTGTCCATCAATATTGTAAGAATCAGTTTCATCAAAATCCCTCTAACAGTTAATGCGTAAAAGCGAAACAAATAGACAAGAACATTTTGAATTCATACAGATAAGACTTTTATATTTATTTTCTGCTAGCTTTAACAAACAATTATGACTCGACTCTTTGAAGGTCAACATATTATGTAGATAACCTTACAGAAATTTGAATTGCCAAACATAATAAAAGAAATAACACAACATGTCGAACTGAATGTAAATTACGCCTAGAACCTTTTTCTTTTAGAATCAAAAAATTATACTCTTCTGCTGTAAAAAGACATTTTAATGAAGATCCAAGGGATTTCTTTTTTTAAGTCTTCTTTAATGAAAAACCGCTAAAGTTTATTTTAAAATTTGTTTAAAAATTTCTTATATTGTTTTAATGGTAAAACAACTTTAATGGAAGCACTTATACCGCTAAAGTCGACTTTAAAATTAGTTTACAAATTTCGTATGTTCTTTTTTAATCCAAAACAAATATTTAATTTAAAAGCCCTACTCTTCGGCTATAAAAGAACATTACTAGAAGCACTTTACATAAAGATCCACAGAATTTACTTTTAAAGTCTTTTGGATGGAAATACCGCTAAAGTCGATTTGTAAATTTGTTCAAACCGAAGTTTTTTAAAGTTTTTTAGAAACTTGGAATATTTTTTTTTTGCAACGGTATTAAAAATATTTGTTAAATTCATTTACTTCTTTATTTGTTATCAGGATATGTTTTTTACCTTAACCTTCCTCCAACTACATAAACAAAATTACACAATAAAATTTACTATACAAATATTGACGTGCAAGTTAAAATATTTTATTCTCAAAAATGTAGATACTTTAGTTAACACCTTTATTCTCTCTAATTTTAAACGCATACCCTGCCATGCAATATTTTTACTGCTTTCCCTCTGGTTTCCATGAAACAAAAACAAGCGATATTTTTTTAATCAAATTCACCATTTTTTCTACTTTATACATTTTAATTAAATGCACAGTTAAAAATTAAAAAAAAAATAGTGTGCACTAAATTCATTAAGAAACGTTAATTTATTTTTCAATAACATAACAGAAGGAGAATAAAACTCTACAAATTAAACCAACAACAACAAAAAAATTGATACTATTTTTTTTGCAATACAGCAACAAACAAATCCAATTCCCAAAAAAGTATGCAACTATATTCTTTGTTTTTTTATTTTGTTTAAAAGTTAGCCCAAAAGAAATTAATATTAAAAAAAATAACAGTTATGAAATACGCAGCACACAGCTTTAAATAAGTGAAACACAGCACAACAGCATTTTTTGTTTGCTCTCAAATAAATATTTTTTTTATTGTTTTTATATTTTTTTTGTATAACAAATTCTATATAGAAAACAGATTACATTATTGTTTTTTTTTAATTTATGGATTATTATGTTCATATTCAACTATGTATATAAAGTGAAACACTTAGAAAAACAAATGCAGGTTACAAAATGAATTTTAATGAAATATAGTAATTTATATTATTTATGTATAAATATAAATATTTTTACAGGAAAATCAATTAAAACTAATATTTTATATATTAATTTTTTGTTAAATTATCATTAGCTAGTATATATAAATTTAAAGCCATGCAAACAGAGTAAGGGTGTATTGTTTGAAATTATTATTATTATTATTATAATTATTATTTTTTTGTATAGGAATGAGAACTAAAGTAAAATTTTATTGTCGCTGATTTGGTGGCGATTTTGAGTTAATTCAAATGTGTTTTAAACAATTAATTAGTTTTAATGTGTTTTTTTTTTAATTTATCTATTTAAAATAATAAAACAAAAAACATTGAACGAAACGCTTACCACAAAATAGCACACTTGCACAGTTTTTTGCAAATTTTTGTATTTTAAAAATTAATTCTACGAAAATTTATATAAAATATTTTATTTTGTAATATTATTTTTTATTCTATGTATAGATAGAAATAAATATAAAATGCATTATGAAAATGTACACAATAAGCCAAACATACAATATTTTTGTGTTTATTTTTTTTTGAAGGGGGATAGTTAAATAAAAATTACAATAATAATTTTAAAATTTTTAAAATACAATGTTACAGACAATTTTAAATGCAAATATTTATAATAAGAAAAAAAATCAACAGCTAGTTTTTTTTTTTTTGTTAAATAAGTTCCAAAAATGTTGAATATTTATTGATTAACTATTTTATATAAGTCATTCAATTACATTTTATTTTTGTAATATAATTTGTATAACAAATTTTAGGTGAAAAAAATTAACAAAACAGGAAAAGAAAAAAAAATGTGAATATATAGCAACATTAAGAGTATAATTTTATTATTATATTTTTCAACATATGTTAACAGATATTTATTTTAATTTAAATTAAAAACAAAAACAATACAAGAATATATTTTAGGTTTTTTAAAGAATATTTAGTTTTTTTTATTCAAATATACAATTGCAATGTCGATTACAATGAGAGCATTTTTATATAAAGTTTTGTTTTATCACAAATAATTATACCAAACCACCATACATTATCTAAAATTAAAAAACCAGAAAATAAAAAAAAAATACATTATAATTATGAAAATATATATTAATTTATTTATAAATGTATTATAGCAAATGAAGATATGAAAAATTATTTTTTTTTTGATGAATAATAAATATGTGCAGAGGAAATTATGTGAATATTTTTTTTGGTTAGTTTTATATAAATAAATTTTGTTATGTAAAATTTTTTGTTCATAATTATTTAAAACTAAGATTACTCATTAAAAGACAAACACAATCAAAAAAATGCAATTTTTTCTAATTTAAAATGATAGAGCGTAAATAAATATGTAAAGTACAAAAACACACAGATATACATAAAATTTAGGAAGAAAATAACACATCATACAAACATACCGTGTGAACAAATTCATAAATCAAAATTATGTTTTACATAATTTTTGTATAAACATGGAGCTAGCTTATAAATTGTGAATTGAAGATAACAGACTCCGACGAATATTGTGGAGCTACAATTTTTAACTTTAGTTTAAATTTGAGAAAAAGTCTAAACTTATCAAAACAAATCCCAAACAATCAACAATTGAATTCAGAAATATGTGATTCGATAAGCAACCATTACAATTACAGCAAATATGTACTTCTAGAAATTTTTTTTAATAAATACAAATATTTTACTATTTTTGGAATAAACAAAAACATGTCTTGGGAATATCAATCAGCTTTTTTGTCAATTTAATTTGAACTTTTTTTCCTCGAAAATCTCACACGAAATAATTTTTGCCCACAACTAACTTGCAGAAATATTTGCTTTGAAATAAGGAAAAAATATCCGTAGAAAAAAATATTCACGATATCTACCTATTTTTCTGAAATGAGTATGTGAAATTATATTTTTATATGACCACAACACAATTCATGAAGGTAAGAACACCTCTGACTTTAAGTTACATCATTTACAAGCAAATTTCAGCCACCCTCTTTTAATTTTGACCAAAGCTCATCAGCCTATTTAACTTGTATCCTATCTTGGCAACGCCAAATGAACAAATCGAAAATTGAAGAAAGAAAATCAAATAAATTCTGCTTGTAAAGAAAAAAAAAACAAAGTGGCATCACTTACAAGCAAACGCCTTTGTTTGAGATTTGATAAAAAAACAATCATCAGTTGTTGGAATACGGTTATAAATCTTATTATTTAATTATTTAATTTACTTAGAAAAAGTCAAGTATGTACGTATATACATATATGAATTTTAAATTATACACAGAATAGTTATTATTTTTATTAGTTTTAGTTTTTCCTAAGAAGCTAAGTACATGCATACATATGTAGGTATGTAATCATTATTCATTATACTTAACTTTAATTTTTCTAACAGGTATAAATTTTAATGACTAATAATTTTCAATGTTATTATTTTGATGAATAAGTGAATCAGCATTGATTACACCTGAATATAGTTTTTTTTATGAAGAATTATCGCTTTATAAAGCAGATATATCCGCAAATGTTCAAATTAAAAACATAAAAAAATATATTTTATGGTGATTGGTTTTTAAATTAATATTACTAATCGCTGCTTTGAAAAAAAACACTTTAAATAGTTTACGTAGTAGATTGCAAAGGGGTTTGAGATTGGTGACTATTGCTTCGTTTTTTATCAATAAAAAAAAAAAAAATTCAATGCAAAAGATAGAAATTTGCCAGTAAAATTAGGATTTAATTTTAATTTGGTTCTAAAATAACCCTGAATTCTCACTTTTATGATTTTGTGGAGTTAAAGGGGAAACGTAAATTTCTCAAAAAATATCAATTATTCTAAAGAAATATAAAGGCACAAATTGTTAACAGAAAAGAAAAAAAAACTTGTGCAAATGTTAAGGTATCAGTTTATTGTTTTATTCACTGGAAATAGCTTGAACAAAGTAGGTACTCGGAGTGTTTCGTTTGTGCACGTTTTTTTTTTTAATTTATTAATTTTGTGAAAAAATGTAAAAATTTTGTATTTATAATTTTGTAATCTACAAAATTTGCCTTACCATTTTTTTTTACAAAAAAGTGATAGTTTTCGAAAAATTCACCAAAAAAATCAATTTGGCCACTTTCACATTACAAAGTCAAAAACCCTTCCCAAATTTAGGATACTTTTAAAAAAATGCTTAAAAAATAAAAATTAAGCTCTCTCTCAAATTGCATATAGCAGTATGTGAGTACGACTCAACTTGACAAAAATGAAGTATTGAGGGAATAACCTGTTTCTTATATTTCCTCAAGTATGTATTCTATGATTTTTTAACTATACGACCTATCCTACTTTTAAATTGGGACAAGTCATAGTTGAAGAACAGGTTGTCTAAAATTTGGTTGGCAACCAAGAAAAAATATTTTTTGTTCCGTTTCGTTAACCTCTATATAGTTTGATTTGAATCTTTAACTTTATTGTGTAAATTATGGTTGGCTAAACCCTCATAGAATCTACATTTTTTAACATACTCTAGGCGATTTATGTGCATTGATTTTTTTTTGGCTATCTGTAGGACATATCAATTTATTACTTTTTAGAACCTGACGGCCCCCTATTTTCTATTCTATTATATTCTTTTTGTTTTGCCTCTGGGCCCTATTTGAATTGACAACAGCATTTTCAAAGTGGCTTATTTTACACGACAATTTCCTCGTGGTGAAAAAAAATCGAATATGGCATTTTTAGGAAATTTGATAAACATTTCCAAATGGCTTAGACATTATCAAAAACTCCTATTTCTTGACAATAAACGAATAGAGCAAATTATGTCTTTTCATTTCTTTGTTGTATTACACCCCATAATAATATTTAAACAAAATAGAAGAATTTGGGTTTTTTTTTCATACAGCACGAAAATGGTATTTTTTCAGTTATTTGTTATTAGCGGCAACGCTGTTTAACAGAAATTGTCAACTATCCATACAAATTTTGATTTTTTTTAATAGTGTACCAAAATAATATGTACCTATTGTAAAATTTTAGAACAGTAAGAGATTTTAATGAAAAATTGATTATAAAGCCAGAATTACCATACGTTTTCGGATTAGTTTTCTCATTGGGAACTCCTAAATTACCCATAATATCTTCTAACATTTAAAAAAAAAATCTTTGCCGAAATTATGTTTAAGGACAGATAATAAAACTTTACAAATTTTTAAAGACCAATAAATGATAAATTCAAAGACCTTATAATGACAAGCAAATAATGCAATTAAGATCATAGGTCTAAAATACTGTTCTACGAGAATTGCCATTAATTAGTCATTCATTAGGTTTCACATTATTAACTTCGAGGTAACTTAAGCCATACATGTCAAACATATTTAAAAACGAAAAATTTCCCTATTGTAAAAATATATGTACGTAAAATATAAACCGAAGAATTTCAAAAATTAGAGACAAAAATAGAAATACTCTATTTTTTTATTACAAAAATTCAAGTAAGCACATTAAAAGTTTTAAATACAATATTTCTAAAAAAAATAGATAGAAAATAAGTGTCCGAGCTAAAATTCAACCGAAATGACAGATATTTCAGAAATGAAGAAATATGATTAAATGTAATTAAAATAATCCGCAAAGCTTTATTATTCACGGCAACCTAACAGAAGCTTTAACTTTAGTGCAGACAAGCCTTTCCGTGAAGTTCAGGTTTACATATACCTCAAATGATTTTATTTTTCTTTCGTCATTCGTTTTAAAAGTGAATTTGGGTTACAATTTGTTTAAATTTTTAGTAATAGTTAACAATCAATAAAACGATTGGATTTTTCCAGCAATTCCACTGGGCTGGCGAAACATTTGGTTTGACACTACCATTGAAGTAGTATTTAGAAATAAAAATGTCGTGAAAAGCCGTGCATTTCCGGCATTTGGCTAGAAATATGCATGCGTCACTGCATGCATAAAACCAATTATATTCCTTTTAAAGTGAATTATAAAAGTATACAACATTCCAGAAATAAATGAATCTTAACATATCTCGTATCCAATCGATTACTAACAATTAGGTGTTCAAATTCGAATACATATATGGTTTTCAGATATTACATAAATATGACGAATAATGCTGTACGCATTACACACAAGACATCACCTTGAAGTTAATTACATTTCCTTCGACATATTATTATAAATTATAATAAGTGTGTTCATTGAGCAAATGTGAGCATTCTTTAAATGAAAATAAATAATATTCTTCTTTTTTTTTAGTATCTACGAAACTTTATAACAACCGTTATTCACATCATGGAATTTAACTGATTTAATTATAATATCCACAAATTTCAACTTTGCAAATTTAAAATGAAGCATTGTATCATGACTCTGACTCAGATATGTTTTCAGAGTGTAGGTTTATTCTTTGTAAACCAAAATCATTATGGTATTCGGGTCTAATAAAAATGTCCAACATAATAATTTAATTTCCGAATTTATGAAAAAAAAAATATACAAAAATTGTAGAGTTCAAGTTCTTTGTTCTTTTTTTCTCCACAGCACTTAGAACAGTTCTAATTTCTCTAACCATACAAAAGAAAATGAAAACAATTAAATTAAACAAGAATTAAATTCCTCAAATTCTTAAATACGTACATTTTTTTATTGTTTTCAATCCAGCAGACATTTGAATAAATAATTGCAATCTATTTCTATGTAGATTGTGATTAATTTAAAATGTAAATCACTTTAGATATAGAAATGTAAATCTAATTACATTCGATTCTCGTCGTAACTTACGTATATATCCAACAATTTTCAGATAATTATTTTTCTTGTTTTATTTTGTTTTTGCATAATTCTCCAAGCTAAGATGCTAATGACTTCATTTATCACACAACAAAAATTACAATAAAGATTCTATAAGATTTTACTTGGCTGATGTTTGTATATTTTTAGCATCATAATTTTTTTTTGTTTTCATTATTATTTTGCTATTTGTATTTCATGATGTAATAAATTATTATTGTACACACAGTACATTTGTTTTTTTTTTTGAGTTTCTGAAAAACACTTTCAATCGTCACTGAGAGTTAGATTGAGTTCAACAACAATTACAAAACACTCGATTTTATTTCGTCTTCATTATTTTATTTATTATTTATTTTTTTTTTCAAAACAAGTTAAACTCAATGATAAATGGACAGACAAATATTTGGGATGTTCTTCTTTTACGGCATTACAACAAAGTATGTCAGCAACATGTTGTCGTAACTACGAATTTAAATGTTTCACTTTCATCTCGGGGGAATATCTTTTAGGTTTTTTTTATTTTTACTTTTTTTTTTTTGTGAATATATGTATCTTGATTTTCCGCCCGTGTGTAATTCTGATCGAAAGTTTTAAGAAGAAACCAGAGCCTGAACCATCCGGTTTGGGAATTTAAATTCAACAAAAACCGAAGCGATATATGATGGCGATGAAACGACCGGTATGAGGTTGGTTCCAGCTCTGAGCTAAGGTGTAGAGTTCAAGAAAAACACAGTCCTCCTCGATTTACTTTTATTTTTTTGGGTTTATTTTTTTCTTTTCTGAATTTTACTATATAATTTTTTTGTTTTTTGTTTTGCTAAACAACTTTCCCTTGTTCGGTAGGCTGCTGCTGCTGCTGAAGTGGATATGTTGTTTCTGTTTCGGCAATGAACAGTGGGGTATTGCTGATTGTTTGTTGCTTAAATCAGAATTTTTTTAATTGTTGTATTAGTCATTTAGACTTCAACTTTTTTATGCACTTGGTTCGAGAAGATATACATTTCACTTTCGCTCGAAATGAAATTGAAGTTAATCTAATTTCAATTCTATTTCGAGTGAAAGTGAAATCTAGAACCTGGCTGATAATTTATATTTGAGGTGGGCAATGTTTCTCTATAAACTCGAAAAGAAGCAACAAATTGCGATTAAGTATCTAATAATCAATCGATTTCTTTAATAGTAATTTCATATAATTTTTTGTGGCTGCTCAAACCAGAAATGTATGAGTATGGTTTAAATATTTTTAAGGTCGAAGCTACGTGGGAATTTATTTTCAAACACCACATATTATTTGCCACAATTTTTTTCATCTGGTGCCACAGTTCAGTGTTGACAGAAAATTTAATAAAAATACATATATAGGTATACATCGATAAGATGGATGTACTTTTAATTTTGTAATTCCAAGATGACGAAAATCGGAGCACCGTCCATCGTCTGTCGTCTTCTTCTCCTCCATCGTCATACTTTTTTACGTTCCTATACTTTTCTTGTTTGTAAAAATAAAAATACTTCATTTTTATGTATTTATAAGTAGTTACTTTAAAAATTGTCGTTTATTTTTATTTGTTTGCATTCCTTTGTTATAAGTCGGTAGAAATTCGTTGAAATTCAATAGAATTGAGGAGGTGAATTGCATTGTTGGATAAATAAAAGAAAAAAAATGAAGCAGTGAGTCACTGTTTTATAAAGTTTATAACTTTATAACTCAACAAAGAGTCGAGTGTTTTTTTTTCGAATAATTTTATTTAGTTTTTTTTTGATAAATACGAGTTAACACAAGGTGGTACAAAACATAGAGATTATGAACTTGAATTAAAATTCAATTATTAATTTGCGAAAACCCAAATTTACGAAGTTTTGAGAAGGTTAAGTTGTTTATAGGAATTGATAGGTAGACAAATTTTTCTAATTGTGAAATTATGAAAAATATATTTTTTTTTAAATGCGAAATGATGAAAAGTTTAATTTTTGACTTGAGAACTTATGAAAAGATTAATTTTATTCATAGCTATAGATAAATAGGTAAACTTTTCTAATTGCAAATTTATGAAAAGTAAGATTATTTAAATGCGAAATGGTGAAAAGTTCTATTTTTCAATTACATACAGATTTTAAGTTGATGCAATATCTTTCATTTCAGAAATATAAGTACGAAGAAATTTTAAATTCAAAACAACAATAAATAACAAGAATTTGTAATTTGTATGTTATGTAAATTTTTGTAGAAAATTATTGCTACCATATGATTTTTTTTGCAATTCCTACCAATCCAACTTACACGCTTTACCCTTGTGTCACATTTTATGTAAAACACTCTGTAAATTCTGTTATTTATTTATTTTTATATATTTTTTTTTTTTTGAAAACAATAAAATTTTAAGATTTTTGTCAGGAAAACTCTTAATCACCCTGTTCAGGTTTACTTTGCTGTCTCTTTTTTTTTACACTCAAATCTCCAAAGACCTTCATTGCTATTGTTAAATTAATTTTTTTTCTTTGTGTTTATTTATATTGAGTCAAGGGGAAAAGCATGCTATAAGTTTGAGTGTACTTTTGCGTTTGCTTTAGCTCAACGACGACGACGAATATTTAACGAAGTTGTGTTTCTTTGTGTTTTTGAAAGTCAAGGATATTTTTCTGAGTGAAAATGTTTGTTCTTAAATAAATTTCAAACACTTTTCTTTAAAATGCAAAATTATAGTAATTTTTTTCGGGATATTAGGAGAGAGGACGTTTTTTTGTAATAAATCTGACTCATTGGATTTATTTTATTAAAAAATAAAAAATATATAATATGTATATATGTATGTAGGTAACTCCATGAAAGGTCGACAACTATTTAGCAAGAAAATGCATTATTATTATTATTATTATTGACAATAGGGGCGCGTCAAGTTAATGTATATAATTTTGGAACGTAGAGAATGTATTTTATTCATACATACACATTACACATACATATGTATGTATGTACGAGAAATAATGGTTATTTTTAGCGTATAGAATGTCGATTCATTGAACTCCAGGGACAGTTATTTATTACCTATATTATTGTTCGACATGAAAACTGGTTTATAAAATTAAAACAAAAAATACCTATTGTAGGTATGTATGGTAAAAACTGTATATCTAGGTAGGTAATAAAGTAATGAATGCGGGTATAGGCTATACAAAGGTAATCGTGTGGTGTAAGGCAACTTGATATTGAAACATTGAAAATTGGAAGGTTGGAATGATTTAACTATAGACACGTTAACTATAGTTTCATTTTGTGTAGGGAAATGATCAGGGAAATGATCTTGAAAAAACAACCGATTCATTTTCAGAATTCTTGAAAATATTATTTAAAAAAATTGATTTGAAATTTTTTCCAATGATATTTTCTAACTGAAAATAATTATTTCTTTTTCGTAACATTTTCAAATTAATAATAATTGAATCCTAAAAGGAATTATTTTTGAACATTTCACATTTGCAAAATGTAGCTATTCATAATTTAGAAAATATTGTTTTTGTTTTTTTTAATTTCGCATTTGGAAACAATACATGCTGTAAAATCTTGCTTTTATATGTCATAGCAACAAGGATTTTATTTTTTAATTATTTCGCATTTTGTAATCTTCAAAATTTCGTTACATATGTATACAAAATCTTACTTTTCATAATTCTACAATCGAACTTTCATTTTAAAATTTTTAAAAGTCGCGTTTTTTATAATTTCGCGTTTTCCAAATTTCCGAATTTCGCATTTTATGATATTTGCAATTTTGTTTTTGGCATTTAATCTCTTTCTGTTTTTTCCTTTTTTTAATTGTTTTTTTTTCATCCGAAAATTTTTCATTAAAAAAATGTTTAAAAATCACACTTCTCAAAATTTCGCAGTAATTTATTTGCATTTGTTTTGTTGTTCATACCTAATATTTTCTGTGTAGTGTATGCATTCAATTTGTTCATCTAATTTTGTCGAACATTTTTAATTTCTTATTTAAAAATCTTTTTAAATCCTCTCAAAAATTGCTCTTTCCACAATCCGCAGTTAAAAAATTAAGAAAATTACGCATTTTATAATAAACATGTGCAATTTTTTTTTGGTTTTTATAAGTTAAATACTTAATTTTTCATTAATTTTTGTAGAACTTTATTAAATTTTAAAAACAGCGCTTTTCACAATTTCGCAGTTTAAAATTTTGAGAAATTTCGCATTTTATTATATTCGCAAGTTTTTTTTATTTTTTTAATCCCTCTTTTTTTCAATTCCTCGTTATTTTTGCATAAACGAGAAATTCAAATAACTGACTAAATTTGCGAAATTAGAATAAAAAAAATGCAGGCTTTTATATTTTCATAGGACTCCGAAATCAAATACATATTCGATGTTAAGCGCGTATTTTCATTTTGTAATCAGAGTATTCTAAAAAAAAACCTATAAACTTGCTCTAAGTTGGCAATCAAAATTAAAATTTAATCAAAGCTTTTGAGTGATAATCACATATGTCTAACTCTACATATTTCAAAAAACTGCCTCAAGGGTCCATTAAAATTAAATTGATCATTATATATCTTTCGTGTTTTGAAACAAAGTTAATGACATTAAAAGATTTAATTTAACGTGAAACAATACCCATCAAATCAGCCCTGAAGCTACATTGAGAAGACGTTAATCTAAGTCTATTGATCCCAAATGGTTTTTGATTAAAAAAAAAAAAAAAAACAAAAAAAAACAATTAAATCGGTCTAAGTTATAGCTACTAATTTGAATTGTCAGTTTTGAAAAATATCATAGATTTACATTTTGTGATATATAAATAATTAAGCTGTGATTGTAAAATTGGTTTAAATATTTTATTTTATTTTTAACAAAATCGATAATTTAATTTCCTGTTTTTTTATATTTAAATCTCATACAACCTGTTTAGATGCTAAAATATCTTAGCTTCCAAAAAGCTGACGTTATCTCCTTTGAATCTCAAAATAAAATTATTTGAAAAACGCAAAAATATATTTAAAAAAAAAGGAATTATGTACCTTTCGCATCAATCACAGCCTGTCTTATGGTCCAGCCTGATGCATACAAATTGAAAAGTGCGGCAGATGAATATTTGTTAAGTAACAAGTTGAAAATTGTCAAATGACAATTTCATAGAGCTGTAGGAAAATTTGCGACAGTTGTTAAGTTTTCGGATTATTAAAAACTTATCTTGACAATGAATTGTCAGGAATTTTTTGAGAATTGTAGTTAAGTTCAAAATCTTACAGTAACAAAATTGTCAACAGTTTGATAGTGAAATATTTGTCACAATCTTTCATTGACAAAGTTTTTATGACCCAATTGTCAGGTATTTTTTCTCCAAATTTAGTCAAGCATTTTAGCCGAGTGGCACGTAGTTCCAACTTAAACATCAAATATTATTTATTACTGTATAACACTTCGAGTATCTGTGAAAATCTGTCAATTGTTTGCCAGATTAAATATCGAGCTAAATTTTGACAGAACTTATAATTTGTGTGAACTTTACTTTGTGAAAATTAAAATCAAAATTTAGGAATATTTGAAAACAAATAATACATTTTTCGCAGCTAAATAAAAGAATCAATTTTATTCTTTGAAATGGTTGAAAAATTATATCACATACTTGCTTTTCTCACATCTGTTTTCTGTTTCATAATCTCATACATATAATTATGTTTGGAGCAAAACTGGGAGCAAAAATTTATACCGAAGTGCGTATGCTGTTATAATACACTTTATAAAATTTATCGCATGTCTCCCTTTAAACAAAATAAAAAAAAAAATCATTGCAATCATCGTTGATAATAATTGTTCACCTTGATCATAAATTTAAATTAATTACTTAAACAATATTGCGAAAGTATATTTTATGGGATTTTTATTTTTTTTTTAAATTCACCATTTAACTGAAATTAAATTCATAATTAATAACACATTGCCTCTTTAGTGTTATTTCGCAAAATGTATACACAATTACATATTGGATCCTACAATTCTTTTTCTTTTATTTGTTTCATTTCGTTTCATTATTTAATTTTGTTTTAAAATTTATGTGTAAATAAATTAAATTCAATTGAAATTATTAAAACATTGACTGGTGTGAAATAATGTTTTTAATAAATCCCTTAAAGAAAGGATGTGAGGACATTATCTGATGATAAAATATGTTCATTTAATGTAAACCGATTCTGTATCTTACTGTGTAAGAATATTGCAAATAAACAAATGAAATGAAAAAAAAATAAATAAACCAAGTACAGTAAATAACTTTTTTTAATATTTCCAGTTACAGATTTCATTGAAAAATTCAAATTTATATTTTTTGAGACGCTTTAAAAGCCAATAAAAAGCTGAAGGCTCAATTATTATTTCCAGGCATTTTGGCCCAACATTTCACATAGTAAGATTATGGCTTTATTAAAGAATTATCTAAGACTGACCTAAAGACTAAAAAAAACTCTAAAGGCTGATCATCAAAAGGCGAAAAGAGACTCCAAAAAGACTATCAAAAAGTCATTTAAATTCAATAAAGACTATAAGAGTCTTAAAGTCCTTTAAACAGTAAATGCATCCAAAAGAGACCAAAAGAAACGTAGGTCCCTATTGAGAGTGTCGTTACAAAAGTTGATAGTATAAAAAAAGTTGTGAATTTTTTTTTTTTTGTAAATATTTCGAAAAATATCTACCTATAATTTTTTTAAGAAAAAAATATGAAAGTCGAAGCTTATAAAATTCTACACAGAAAAAGATCAAAGAATGTTTTACGAAAAAGGAATAGGAATTTGAGAAAAACGTGCCCAAATGTATAAAAATTGTAAAAAAAAATATTGCGAAAGTTTTAGAGCCTTTTTTTTGGGAAAACAGCATAAAAATTTTAAATTGGTCTTGAGCTTGGCCACTCAATAAGTCAGTCATAATCATAACTATATCGACTTTCAAAACTTGTTAAATATAAATTTATGAGTGAACCACTTAATTATTAGAAATCGATAACTACCGCCCCAAATCTATATCATTTCTAAAATACCTTGACATTACTATACTTACACAATTTATAAAAACGAAAAAATTACGTTTGTATATCAACTGTCTTCATTAAATTCTTGTTTAATTGTTTTTTTTTTGTTCACCGCACAAAGGAGAAGATAATAAAAAAATATAAAAACAAACAATTAAACAAAACAATATAAATAGGTACTCATTTCCTATGGAGCTTGAAACTTATCAGTACGACCTTGGCACGGTCAGCGAATTCGTGCTATTTTTTTTTTTCATCGACCATATAGGTAGGCTATTATTATTATTATTATTAAAATCAATGCCGTCACATAACATTAACCATTATATTGTCACAACGTATGCGCATAAGTTTACATATATATGTTTATATAGGTACATACAGTAGAATCTCAGAAAGATGAACGGTTCTATAAGATGAACAGTTCGGAAAGATGAACGAAATATTTTCACTCTTCAGTGCTCAAAAAGATGAACGAGTTGAAATTTTACACTCGAAAAGATGAACGATTGATTCCCAACTTAATTTTTTACTTTTTCCTTGCCTTTAGTTCCTAGTATGTATTATATTTATGTAACGTTATTTAGTTTTGTGAATGGTACTTTTAGGCTTGTTTTAACTTATAAATTATATTAAATTAAATGCCTTATAATTACATATATCTTCTTTCTCAACGAAATGTTGATGCTCGAAAAGATGAACAATTCGAAAAGATGAACGTGCCCTGTTTTATATCTGTTCATCTTTTCGAGATTCTACTGTATATAAATTGTTAAACTAAAAAAAATATATATCTATATTCAGCCAACACGAACAAAGCGAGAGAAAAATATGAGGAAATGTAAAGAAAAATAAATAAACAAAAAACAAAAGAGAAGAATTTTCATTACGAAAAGAGGATGTCAAGATGTAAAAAATGTAGATACGGATTACACATGGGAGATACAGAGATACATACATATATGCATGGACATAAATATATAAAGATACAATAGAACTAGGTATGCCACAGGAAAAAAAAAGAAAACAAAATACAAAGGTTTAAGGAAAAATCTGTTTAGATTTATGAGAGTTTTTATGACTTAACTAGTTTGCTTGATTGTTTTTTATAAAATTTTGTTATGAGAGGGTGGTATGTACAATGTACATATAGTTAAAAAGTTATGATAAGGTTATGTGTTTTTTTTATAGACAGGAGTAAAGTCTTAAATTAAATTTATTAAGCAGAACTAAATCTATAGATATGCAAAAAAAGATAAGTGTTATAAGATTTAAGTGCTTTGTGTTGATATTTTATTCTATGAAAAATTGCAGTAGTAGGTAAAAAGAATAACTCCGATTTACATAACTGAGCTCGCCTTTAAGGATATTTTTTTTATTGAATTTTATACAAAATGTATTTTGATGCTTTCATAATGTGCACCTACTTAAAATCATACATGCTAGCACCTCTAGGTGAGATTGGTTGTATTGTGTTTATCTTCAGAAGCCATTTTGTAAGAACAAAATTTTTAGAAAAAAAAAATAACAAGAAAAAAAAAAAATAAAACAAAATAAAATATAAAACAAAAATTTAGAAAAGTTCGTCATCTGAAAGGTTAATCTGCGTAATCGCATTTAATAAAAAAAAAAATTAGAAACAAAAACGACAAGAGAACAATTTGAGCAGAAATAATTCTGAAAAAATAGACCCCAGGCTGGATTCAAACCACTGACAATTTAATATACATATGTACCTACATTCTGTCATTTTATATTCATTGTTGGGCAATAAACACCATTACGGTTATATAAATGACAGAAGTAGTAGAATTTCGTAGATATATCTAGATATAGATTTTATGGACCAATTATTATTAGTTCTTAAACATCGCTGTCGATTAAGAACATTGGAATTCTAATCCGTTACAGATCCATGAAAACTCACAAGAGCAGAATGTTATCAATTCATGTGGCAGAGATCAAGATGAAAAGGTGGAAAATGAATTAACTCATTTTTAAGTAAATCCCCCAAGTCTATCTTAGATTAAAAAAAAATATTACCCACAAATTTTTTCTGAAAAAAAATGGAGTAACTCATTTTTAAGTAAATACCCCAAGTCTATCTCAAAGTAAAAAAAAATGTAACCCACAAATGTTTTCTTAAGAAAAAATAAAGAAAATCAAAATAGATTCAAACTTAAGTTTTTTTAGTAAGGTTTCCTTTTTTTTAAATGTTAATCTTAAATCTGAGCAATTTTCGTGTTTTTTAAATTCGTTTTACAGAATTCAAGGTGTCAAATGTGTCTACCAGACGTATCTTGAAAATTTGGTTTTAAGCTAAATGTTATAAATTATATTTATTTTAGGTTCTAAAACAAAAATAAACAAGACCTACTTACAAAAAAAAGTGCTGCCAGATGTTTTTTAAAATGCCAAATGCTTGTCAGATGTTTCAGATTTTTGTGAATACAACTTTTTGAATTATGATTTTCCTGATAAAAAATTAACTATGTTTCTAAAACAAAATTAAAGAATTTTTGAGAATTCTTAAGAAAAACAAAAAGGAGGGAAGGTAAAGTTTTATAAAATACCAAACGCCTGCCAAATACTATATTTCAAATAACATTTATACATATCAGATTTGTCAGATGGTTCAAATTGTTTGAACTAATTTCTTCAAAAAATACAGAAATACTTATATAGTACTAACAAATAAATCCTTGTACAATTAAAAAAAAAAAAACTGCCAGACAAATTTAATTTGACAAAATGTCGATTTTGGAATTTGATTCTAGACATTGCAATTCTTTTCTAAAATTTTTAAATGCAAATATGCACATTTGAAGTACCAACATTTAACTTTTATGGATCATGTCAAATAAATGCCTTCGAGACGTATTTAGTTTGTCAAAAAGTCCAACCATTGAAATACATTTTTTCAAATACGCCAAATGGCTACCAAACGTATTCAAAATATGCCAAACATCGGCATGGATTTTAATTTAAAGCATTTTTTGAAACAAAAATCGAAACAAAAGAGAACATCTACTTGGCAAGTCAATAACCCAATTCATACAATCCCTACTTAAGTTTTTATTATTATACAGGGAAATAAAAATATGTCGTTGTTTTTTCTTGCAATTAATTTTTATAGATAGATATTCCCAAATCACACATTAGTTTTGATTTTATAGATAAAAACCCTTTAAAACCATTAATCCGGTTCCAATTCATGCACCAAATACATGTTCCAGTTCATGTCATTTTCAAATTAGAAGAAAAATAAAACTCACATCTTTGGGTTCAGAAGTGGAATCGCATGTTAAAAATCATCAATGATAAACATTTAACTTTTAATATGGTTTCCCAAAATCAAGAATGAGAGTGAATGAGTGACAAACAAAATTATATTTTTGCCTGCAAATTTCAATTAAGAAGAAAATTGCTAATAGCTTTTTCTTTTCATTTCATTCAGATCGTTTTTTTTTTTTTTACTCTTGAAACCGAAAACCCCATTGTTTTTTATGTCACCCAAAAAAAAATTACATTTTCAAGCTGCTTCCCCACGAGGGAAAACTAGGATTGCATAATTTTGTTTGTATTGAAAGAATATGGTTCCAGCCATTGCCGCCACCGCCGCGTCGGATTCGTTGTAGTCTCAGCGATTTCCTCTTTTTTTTTTCGTAATTAAAATGATGGAGAAACTATTGGTTTTTTTGTTTGTTCATGATAATAGCTATAGTGCTTGTCTCGGTTTTGTTAGTAGACATTTCGGTCCATCATTATGACATCATAAGGCCATGAGACCAAAAAGTCAACAGTTGCATTAGTGGCAAAAAAAAAAAAAAAAAAAAAAATATGCAACAAAAACGAAAAAGCGTTTGAAATTAATCTGTTGGCTGTAGTGTTTTTTTTTTTTTTTTTTTTTGCTGAATTGGTAAATTTTGTTCGGATACGGACAGTTGGGCTGGTTTTTTGTCACTGATTGAAGATGACAGATTTGACATGAAAAATTGTATTTTTTGTTGTAGCAAGGGGGATTTTGCAATGTCTGCTAAATGGATACGGATTTTAGTAAAGGTTTGGGTTCGCTTTGTAAAGATTATTTTCTTTTTTTAATGAATACATATTTTTTAAAACATTATAAAAGATAACGAAAATTAAAATGGGTTCAAAGAAAAAATTTTAATAGAAAGGTTTCCATTTTTAAACGATATTCTAAAATCTGAGCAATTTCTTTATTTTTAAATTCGTATTTATGCCTCCTTTTACAGGATGTTTAAGGTGCCAAATATCTACCAGACGTATTTTGAAAATATTAGATTTAAGCTAAATATTATAAATTATAATATATACAAATATAAGAGGAAGGATAGTTTTGTAAAGGACCAAACGTCTGCCAGATGAGTTCAAATATCATATCCAAAAATCAGATTAGACATATAAAATTTTAGTATTTTGAATTAATTTCTTAAACCAATATAGAAATACTAATTTGCAGCACAAAAAAAATCATTATTCCATACAAACAAAAAACTGCCAGACAAATGTGATTTTAGAAATTTAAACGCTCTTTTAAAATTGTTAAATGCAGATATGCCTATTTGAAGAACGAACATTTAACTTTTCTGGGTGCCAAATAAATACCTGCCAGACATGTTTTACTTGTCAAAAATTCCGATCACTTAAAGTTTAATTTACCAAAGCCATACATTTTTTTTTCAATTCGCTACCAGGCGTTTTTAAATAATGCCAAACCTTGACTTGGACCATTAATTATTTAAAAAAAACATCGAAATATTGAGTTAAAGCAAAGAGAAATAATAAAATAAAATTATGCCAGATAAATGAGGTTTTGATTTGCTATTTTCACTGTTTTTTTCTTTAACAAATTTCAAACAAACTTAAAGTACGAAAACTAAATACTACAAGAACGACTTTCAGGATTATAATTCAAGTCATATAAATTATATTTTTAAGAAAAATATATAGTAAAACATTTGAAAAATTGTGCCAGACGTGTAAAACTAATGAAAAAACTTTTACAATATAATGATCTTATTTATATTTAATTGATTTATTTATTCTAAAATAAAAATTGGGCGACGAAATGTACGGGTAAAAGGTCATACGGATTTTCAAAAGAATTGAATAAGTGCAGATAGACATTTTTAAAAATACGCAAAATATGTCAACTTTTTAACTTTGATTAATTTTTTAAATTTTTATTTCTTAAACAATTATAGATTTTGATGAAATTCATAAAATGTTTCTTTCTTACACCAAAATACCTAACGAGTAAGAACCATACACGTTTCAAATGCTTGCCAGACGTATCCGAATTATGGATATAAAATCAAATGTTCTGGTTATTTGATTATTTTTCTTGACAACATTTTTTGAAGAAATAAACGTCTGCCAGATGTATTTCGAAAATCCAAAGAATAAAGTCTTTTAATAGTTTTGCTTTTCAAAAAAATCAAAAATGATTTCACTGATTTCTAATCTGATGATCTTATTGATTTCTTTAGTTAGGCAAAATATAGGTTGCTAACAGACGTATTCCTGCCAGACGTTATAGCAAAAAATTATTAAGAATCTGAGAAAAATTAAAATCTTTTCGTTTGACTAAAACAAAAGCTAGTAATATTAATAATTTTTTAAATTTGACTTACTGGTTATAAACGGCTCATCCGATTTTGATTAAATTTGATATTTGAGTTATCCCTAATAGCAAGCTTGATGAAGATGACATACTGAAATTAAAACAAACAAACAAAATTATAAATTAAAATTTTACGAATTAAGATTTTGTTGTTGTTGTTGAAAATAAATAAAATTTAAGGGTAAGTCAAATGAGGTTTTGTTTCAATAAAATTAAAAAAAAAAACAATTTTAAAAAGGCCTACATATGTATGTATGTACCTACAAAACAAATCACCATAAAGCTCACTACTTATTATTATTACCTGTCAAAATGTCTTACCCAATTCGAATTGAAATTCAAGCCCCACACGTTTATTATAAAATTCCCAATTATATCTCACGAGGTGTAATATTTTTTTTTTATTTTAGTTTGTCAAAAAAAAAAAATACCCAGAAAAAGTAATATAAATTTATCAGTGACAAACAAAACAAAAATTATAATTCTTATAAGGTCATTCACATTTCATACCAATTAACCTGTTCATTCTAATATAACAATTTGTTCAATCAAAAGTTAAAAAATAATAATACAAAAAATCAAATAAAGTTCTTATTACAAAACATCTGCTGAGAACGTGTTTAGTTATTTTTGTGTTTGTGTCGTTTCTAAAGAATAACATTTCGTTTATAGAATAAAATTACCATTGAACCCAAATGACCTCAGAAATCTTAACCTCAAGATATTTTTTTTTGTGATATTAAGTATCTCAAATGAGGTAAATTACCTCAAAATAAAAAAAGTGTGAGGTGTAGTATAATATTATATGAAACTTTAAGTCCTCATTATGCAGGGTGTTTTTGATATAAGTAAGAAAATTTTTTTTGATTATTTTGGTTTTTATGATTGGTTTTTAAATTTTAATTATTAGAATCGGATGAGGAAAAAATAGAGCTGGGTAAAGGGTTTAACATTCGTAAGGTGCGGCTAATGAAAGAATCTCCTAAAAGCAGATACAATATTTTGACTTATTTTTAGTGGTAAATTATCTAATTCGAACGCGATGCTTCCAATATTTTTGTAAATTTTATTGTAAATTTTTAAATGCAATATTATATTAACTATTTAGAAGTACTGGAATTCCAAAAAAAAAGGTTCAAGCTATTAACGAGATATTAGGAGATAACCCCAAAAAATAAAGTCGATTTCTCAAACATTTAATTTAGAATTTAATCAAAATCGACGACTTCTAATTGAAAATAAAAATAAAGAACATTTTCAGTAAAAAAAAAAGCTATCAGTTAACAAGATTTAGCAAGGATTTAAATTTTTTTTTACAATATAATTCTTATAATCGTTAACACCCTGTAAATATATAAATTACAAAATTCAAACACGAGTAATATTTTTGTATGAAGAGAACAAAGAAGATGTATTTTAACAAAACCTACTCCAATTACCTCTTCTAAAAAAAGGGGTTATTGACCACAACCTCTTACTGAGCGACAAACAAAAGACTTCCTTTCTCCATTTTTGCACAAAAAAAATAGAAGACGTAAAGCACAATAATTAAAGCCTCAAGACAAATCCTCCTGTCTCATTTTCTTAATAAAAAAAAAAAAATAAAAAACACAACTGAACAGAAAACGAACTCTACAATACTTCAAACTCAGTTATCCATGAAATACGTTCGGTTATTTTTTTTTTTTAATTCGTCCGCGGTCTCGAGGGCATCAATTTTCTCTTTTTCTTTTTTTTATTTAAACATGCTACCTTTTTGAACCGCAAATTAAAAAAAAAAAAAAAAACATCTCAAACCTGTAATTTTTTTTTCTTTCTTCTAATACTTTTTTTGTTTGTGAAAAGAAATCAAACTTAATTCAGAAGAAAGGGAAATTTATGTTTGGATTCTTTTTTTAATATTTTTTCGCCAAGTTTTCAAAAAGAATCCACTCAAAACAAAAACCAAGAAAAATGTATTTCTTTCAACAGAGATGTTATACAGAATATGAAGGTTAATATCAATTCATACAAAAAAAGTACATAGATACAAAGAAGGTATGTATTTCGAATCATTGAACTATGTGAGAAGGTGGGTATAAAGGATTTTCCACTTTTTCCTATTTAATTACAACCGAAACAAAAAAATGACAGGGACTACGAGTATAGTGGGTGCACAATATCAAATAGAGGCCAATAAACTGCAACGTTATATAGAAATAGATACACCATCTAGATACATAGAGATAAAAAAAAGGAAAAACAATATCAAAGTACTACATACATACATAAAAATAAACCAACAAAATCGATGGACATTCGAATCAGTGATGTGAGTGAGGGCGGCTTTGCTATAGAAGAAGTGAAGAAGATATTGAATTTCTTTTGAAAAAAAAAAAATTAAATATCGTAAGCAAGAAAGATGAATGACGGATCTGGCTAGTGTATTATTCTATGACCAAAGTATAATATATATGTAGCTGGAAGCCTTCACCATGCATTTAATATGACTCAGAGGATAATGGATAGTACCATGGTGGGAGAACATCAGAACTTAACTTCAACTGCGAAGGAAACACTTCTTCGTTTGCCCCTAAAGGCAAATCAATCAGCCTCAATAATATACAAAGCAAAAAAAAATAAAGTCGAATTTCAAAGGATTCTTTGTTCAAAACAAAAAAAAAAACTAATGGGTAGGTATATTTTTTTTTTCTTGGTGGTTTTGTCGTCAGTTGTTTTGAGCTCTTAAGTAGGTGGAACTGTTATGATAGGATTTTTGTTTCATCGCCCTTAGGAGTCATCTTCGGGGGAAAATTTTTGAAAAAATTTAGGGTCCAAAAATTTCATAATTCATAAAAACCTACCTACAGTTGCAAAAAAAAACAGTTGGCAACCATGTTTGCAAGGGATGTCCCCCCAAGATATAGGACAAATCCTTTAAGACAGATATATACAATAAGGCTTCTTTAAATGCTCCAATATCTTTAAAAAAAAAAACTCCCACACAAAAATTTCATTAGAAAAATGTTTATTTTTTTATTACAGATAAAAATATCTTTTCTCTTCTTTCAATCTTTTTTTTTCCTCTTTTTTTATTTTTATTCTGGGTTCCTTGATATTAACACAATTCCTTATATTTTTTTTTGTATTTGTATTTTAAATGACCTCGTCTGTGTCGAGTGCTTATCTAAGATTTTCAGTTCCATCAATGACAGAACGTTAGTATTGTTTTCACTTTTTTTTTTGTCAATATAGAAATAAGTTTGAGTGTGTGTCCTTTTTTTTCATTCCTTAAATTTATTTATTTATGTAATAATCACACATAATTTATTGAGAAAAATTGTTTGAAGTGATTTTTTTCGTTGTTTTTTTTTTTTTTTGGAGTTCGCAGAAATAAGGTATTTTTATTGGTATGAAACTGAATACCAATATAATTGAAGTAATTTGCCCCAAACCTATAATTCTTAAATTACCGTAGGGCCAAAATTCTGCTGTTTTTGGAAATACGTTTTTTTTCAAAATTTGTTTTACCAGCAGAATTTTGAAAACAGAAAACAGACCAATTCCGAAAACCTAGTTTTTGTTTCTGAGATTTGATACAAACAGAAATTCTTATCCTCGGAAACACTTTTCCTATCAAAATTGATTCAAACAATAAAATAAAAAAATGTTCGATTCCTTTCTTCAATTTTTGACGAAAGTAATTTTTAAATGTTGCGAATTTTCTTTAATATTTTTTTTTTTTGGTTTTGAAGCCAAGACTGAGCTATCATCAAAACACTTATTTAAATTTTAAGATAAAAAATTTTTATAAATTCTGACACTATGAATACAAAATTTCTTAATTAAATTCCACTGGACAAAAATTCGAATTTAATGAAATGAAATTTAGGAGCTTTGATAAAAAAAAAATATCTTATTTAAATTCCACTGAACAAAAATTCCAATTTAACGAAATAAAATTCTGACACTTTGATAAAAAGCATCGTATTTAAATTCCACTGGACAAAAATTCCGATTTAACGAAATAAAATTTCAGATCTTTGATAAAAAATATCTTATTTAAATTCCAGTTGACAAAAATTCGAATTTAATGAAATGAAATTTTGGAACTTTTAGAAGCAATGGCGGATTTTGATTTTGATTTAATTTTGAAACATAAATTTTTTACCTTCCCAAATACCTACACATGAAAGAATGAAATATAAAATGATTCCTTGCTCGCACCAACAAAATAAATCCTATACTTTACAAAAAAAAGGATGTTTTGAAAGTAAAATAAAAAGCAACGAAAATGAAGTAAGGTCCTTTAAATAATCAGTTCTATTTTTCTAATCGATATTCCTCCTTTGTGGCATTTTTTTTTTTTTTTGTGTGTGGTTTCTTTCTTTCAAATTCTTTGTGAATGATGAGCTCCAGAGGAACCATTATTTTTCGGTATATATCTTGAAAGTGCTCATTCATTTGGACAGCTGTTTGGTGTAAGGTTACAGGTACAATCATCGTTTTTCTCATTCGAACAAAAAAAAAATAAAATAAAAAATACGTCTTTGTTTCGCCTTGCTTGGCAATTTATTCACTTCAACATATTTTTTTCTCTCATCGACCTACGAGGAAAGACGACACACCAACCACCAATCTATAACTACACTTAAGAAAAGAAAATTATGCTAAGGGGTCTGTTATGGATTCATAGAACATTTTAAAATTTTAAATTTAAATACAAAATGACAATTCAGTGTTGCCATCATTTCTACAAACTTCGGAGCGAAGTGAAATGTAACAAAAGTAGGTAGAAACAATAATATATTTTTATGTGTGGTGTTTTGTATTTGTCTAAGAGCCTGTTTCACAATGTGCAAGTCAAGTTTTGGCATATAAATATCAGCGCAGTGTCACAAGTCCACAGAAAAAAATAACAGTTATTAACTAAAAATATAAAATTTTGAAAAGTTGCAAATTATAAGTTCAACCTTAAAAAAACTTTATGACTTAAGAATCAACAACAATTAAATTATCATCCAGTACGTGCGACAAAATCAGGGCTTTATCATTTTTTTTTCTTCATCTTCCTGAAGTATTTTATTTCTTTGTGGGAGAAATCATATACAGAGAGCTCTTCTTATAAGTATAACCATATCCCGAAGAACCGAACTTGTGTGTGCGTGTGTGTGTAATTTGCGTCCATTTTTCCGACCATAAATTATAATTTTACACGAAGCAAGCATAAAGAGGTGACGTGTTGCGAGTTCGAGGTTCGATGGAAGGTCCTCATAACATATGCATGATAAGGAGAGCCGACAGCAATATTTCAATTGAAGCAGCAAGAGAGCCGGCGCGCAAGCAACAACAGCCGAGCTCCGCCATTAGAGCAGCAGCAGCAGGACACACAGGAAGATGGCTATGCGAATGCATTTTCCCCCATTTTGATTATTACAGGTTCCGTTTTCCTGCTTTAACGATATGTTTTTCTCTGCATGAGGGTTTTCATTTTTTTTATTATTTTTTTGTGACCTCATTTTATATGAATATATAATTTATATGAGGTTATATGGTGTTTGGGGGCGGAGGGTGTTTCTGATAAATTTTCTATCGTGGAAAAGCAATAAGTTAGTTTCTTATCTTTGGGTTAACGTTCCAATTTTAGATGATGGGGCTGGCTATATGAAATTGAAATATAATAATTACACAATCATGCGCATAATGCAAACAATAAGTATACGTGTAGGTACATATATGTATGCTTGCAGACCGGTTGTGTTGTGTTTAAGCTAGATATTATTGAGAAAAACACAGTAGATTCTCTCATTGTGTAGTATGACTTTTAAAGGGATGTTTTTTTTTTTTTTGTGAATATGTAAATTTGAATGTTTGAGATGGCATTTACAATTAGGTACTACTTCAAAATGTTAAGTTTCGAATTGTCGTGAATTTGTCGTAAAATTGTCAAGAAAAAAAAAAAATTTCGCATTTGGTTTTTATTTTTAATAACCTCTGGTAATCCGAACAAGACAGTCAACTAAGCATTACCAGACCGTAACATGAACTAAAAAAAGGCATAAACGTCGTAAATTTGTCAAGAAAGAAAATAAATTGTTGCACTTGATTTTTTTCTCTAAAAAACCCCTGGTAATTCTAACAAGGCAGTCAACTTAGCATTACCAATCCTTAACGTGAAGTAAAAAAAAATCATAAATGTCGTAAATTTGTCATGAAAGAAAAAAATTACCACGCTTGTTTCTTTCTAGATAGGTAGATACTTCATTTTCAAAATGAACTGAAGGAAAAAAGGAGTGTATCTATAAAATGTGGTCAAATGAAATTAAAATACAAAAAGGAATTTGTAATTTAATGTCGTAAATTTGTCGCAAAATTATCGTAAAAGAAAAAACTTATGGTAATTTTTCGTACGTAAATTTGTGATTAAAATATCAAATTGACAGATTTGACATTTATACCAGTTCTGCAGTAAAAAATGTTTAAGTGTAAAAAACTTTTACTTTAAAAAAAAAAAGATTTAAAAAATTTCTCTTCTCTAATGAATAACTTATTCGAAGGGAAAAAAAAAAAATATTCAACGTCACATTTCATATCCACCTTAAGAGAGATTTCACTGTAAAATAAGCCAACACAGAAAATTCCAATATTTATTCAATGATTATTATATGCTGGAATGGGAATAATATTTATCTGTGCAGCCGTTCGATAAGACTTTTGAAATTATTATCTTTTTTTATATTTGGACAAGGATTATTGTTTGGGTCACCATATTTGAGTTTAGGGATAAGGGAGAGAGAGAAAGATGTGACACATATGAGACCTTTGGTGGTGCCTTCTATAAATGTTCGTATCACTAAATTTACTTTTGAGAGCAAACATTAAATTAAATTTATCAATATATACCCGTATAGAGTATCAATCAAACAGAATTCAGTATACAAATAATATTTACTTCAAAATTATTGCCTTTGTCATCTTGAGTGATTAAATGATGTTTACATTTATACGAGTAATGTTAATCAAGAAACCACTATAATATTGCATTTGAAAGGGCAATAAACTCACATTCACATATGTACATATGATTGGTGTCGAATAAATAACAAAATTGATTAGGGTGGGTTGAGTATGCAATTCACTTATGTATGTGTATGTTACAAAGGCGGTTTCGAGTACCTAATTATTTTTGAAGATAAGTTTCGGTTTTAAGAAAAAAAATTGATTTCAACCAACAAATTTCATTACAACTACACGTACAAAGCAATTTTCTCATAAATTGTAGAAATACTCACTCCTATCACAATATTTCAATCATCAATTTTTTTTTTCATAAATATTCAAAAAAAATCTTTTTAAAAATCTTTTGATAAAAGTTTTGATCATTGAGAATGGGGCAGTCCGTTGCAAATTACAAGAAATTTTATGCTAAAAAGTGATTGTTTGAAAGTTATTTTTTAAATTTGTAGGACAAATAGGTGTAAATAAGTAGTAAGGTATAAAATGTATATATTTTTATTAAATGAGGGCGTTAGAGATTGTTTTCAATCGATTTAATTGCTCTATTTAGAACACCAACAATTGATTTGATTGAAAAAAATCAATTCTCTTCTGCCCTTCTTTAAGAACAAATATAAATAGGTACACCTGACTACTTATTTACCCCCATTTGCCCTATGAATTTAAAAAATTACTTTAAAACAATCACTTTTAAGCATAAAATTACTTTTGATGTAATTTTTTTTCACTTGCTCACTAAGGCAAGTGTGGTTTTGTATAGAAAAAAATAATTCGAGGCTTTAATCAAACTTAAAATAAGGAGGAGGAGTCCAAAAAAGTGACTTTTCCCATAACCATAATAAATCTGTATTTCCACCGTTTTTGTAAATTTTTTTAGAATCATATAAATTTAGATCTAAAGGTCAAATTTTAAGGTCTTTGAGTCTAGGATAAATACAAATGTGGCTTCTAAAAAAACATAAAAGGCTGACTAAAGGGCGATTAAAGGGAGACTAAGACCAAATTTATTCAATTTAATGCAAGAATATTCATTATTACTAATGATTTTCTAAAACCCAACGGTAGTTTTTTTTCTGTACTTTTATTATTTTAAGCGAATATCTGCGTGCAAACAAATATGACTTGTGAATATAATTTATTTCACTAAAAAAAAGTAATCATCAGGGAGTAGGTAGAAGTATGAGTAAGTTAAGTACGTATACACAAAATTGTCGACGTCATATTGAAAACCATCACGGCATCACGTCATTATGGAGGGTGACTCAAACAATTTGCCAATATCACCATCATCAGATATATATAAAAACAGAAATAAATACAAACAAAAAAGTGATGGAGGACCATTGAGTTTGAGTTTGGGATTTGGGGTTAAATTTGGAAGCCCCCATTCGCCTATTTTAAAAGTGGTATATTAATGTTTGTTGTGGCGGGCGGCTGCTGCTTGTTCAATATACTCCAACTTTTTTTCGTTGGTATTATTGTTTTTGGCTTCGATTTTCATTTTTTTTTTGTGTGTGCGTCTATAGGAATTGGAATCCGATTTTCGGAAAAAAAACTAATTTAAAATATCTCTCTGATGTTGGAATTTAAGTTTTACTATTTGTTTTGTATTGTTTTGATCTCCATCATTGCCATTCCTTTCTAATTGAATATAGTGTGTTTTGGTGTATATTTAGTGTTGCCAATTATTATTCTAGTAAATTATCCATTTGTATTCTCATTTGTCGGTACCTTTACTTAGGAGCCAGTTGGGTATAGATTTTATTGAAAAACTTCTTTTAACAGTTTCAGCCAGGTTCTACATTTCACTTTCGATCGAAATAAAAATGAAGTCAATCTAATTTCAATTGATTTTCAATTCTATTTCAAGTGAAAGTGAAATGTAGAACCTGGTTTAAATTTGAGAAGTGTGCGAACCAAAAAAAAACAGAGCCAATATTTTCTGACCAAAGCACTTATTTAGCACTAATTTTTTAGCCTATCTGCTAAAAATTGTATATATTTTTATTCGTGTCAGTTGCTGCCAGATGTATTGATAATACTTCTTGACAGAAGCACTCATTCAATTACTAGTTTTTTTTAGCCCTGCCGCAAAAAAATTATATTTTTATTCGTGTCAGTTGCTGCCAGATGTATAGAAAAAAAAATACGTTTTTCTAACAAAAATCAATAGTAGGTACAAAACCTGAAAACGTTTTTGACAAAATTTGTTTGTATCAGTCACTGCCAGCTCAGATGATTGGCAAAAATGGCCTGGCTTTTCTTTTCTAGCCGTGTTATCACATAAAACCCTCTTTCAAATAGATTTAATTTCCTGTAAGCAAAAAAAAAAAAAAACAAAAGCTTCATTAAATTTCCTCCATGTGGCAACGCTGAAACTTTGTTGAACCAAAATACAGTTCGTCTCTGTATAGATGAACCGTAGAGATACAAAGTAAAGTGGGTAATTCATAGAATAAATATTCTTCTATTCTGTCTTTTATGTTTCCGCTTTTGCTTTTATTGTGTGTATTTTCTCTTTCCTCAGTCATTCTTGCCGCCAATCCAACTATATTTATAAAAGATAACACACATTTTGTTTTGATACACTATTTTGGGTGGGCTGTGAATGTGACGATGATGAGATGCAAGAAAAGGGAGCAGAGTTAAATGTTTCGTGTATGTCTGTCTGTGTATATGTTTTTTTTTTTTTACAGAATACACAAAAAAGAAAAACACAAAGGGAGGCCTCTGGTGGATTTTCATGCAAATACATTTTCGGTTTGCTATTTGAATAAACAAAATCTCGTATGCCTCCTCTTATTTCTTCGAATTAAAATCGCTATGCGTGACTGAGAAATGAAATGGATGGCAAACTAATGATAAACTTTATATATTTTGAAACAAAAAAAATAATAATAAAACAAAATTTGAAGTGAAACACACAACTTGATGGATGAACGAATGGGAATATTATTTATGCGAAAATCCGACTAAAAAGTCGAAAAAGGATCCCAAAATGGTACTACACAGAATACAAAGTTTTGATTGCCATTTGCATTTCTGGGTGTTTTATTTTTTTTTCTTTTCGTTTTGTATTTTAAATGTTTTCATCCATCAGGGTGTTTAAAATGTGATAGTCGAGTAAAGTTTTTTTTTTTTTTTTATTTATTTTCGTTCTCTCTCTCGCCAAAGGATAAAATTGTGTGGAGTGAGAAAAATAGGATTAGGGATTTTTTGTATTTTTTTTTTTAGGGGGAGAGGAATGAGGGGGTTAGTGTTTGCCGGGATTTTCTCCTAAGCTTGACTGATACATTTTTAAATGTACAAAAAAAAAATGACTGGAAAATAAATGGAGAATCATTTTTCGCGCTGGGATATCCTTTTCTTATTTTCCAGGATTTTCGAGGGCCATAATGTGAGCTTAAGTGACAAATGTCTTTTTAGAGGGATACTTGTATTTATTTATGGCAGAGTGCTTGTGAGTAAGAGGGTGTCTATAGAAAGGTATAACGTGTTTTTTTCTCTTCCTTTTTATGTTTTGTGTATAGGTAATAATGCGTGAAATATCACACATAAACCGCATGGGAAAAAAAACTTGTAGTAGATGTGACAAGGACATATTGGAAGAGGAATAACCTTCGATTTTGACATTTGACATTCGCCCTTCTAAACAAATTAAAAAGGGTTTCTTCAAGGTCTATCTGTGAAAAATATCACAAATTAAACATATATGGAGGTTTAAACAAATAAGGGAGACTGGACTGTGATTTGAGGAATGCTTTGTATTTTAATTTATTTCTCTGCGAATTTTTTAGGGCCTGTTTCAAATTTTCTTATTTTTTTAAATTTTTGTTAAAATATTTTATTTACATAAATCAATATAAATTATTATAAAAAGTACTTACATATATGTTAACTCACCATTAAATTTAAAAATGGGAAATTTTGTTTATATAAATCAAGTCTAAATTATTATGAAAAGCACTAATATGTAAACTATCCATTAAATTAAAAGGGGACTTTTATAAAAGTTCAACTTTATAAATAATGTCGACTTTAAAATAAATAAAAAAAATTAATATAAATTGAAAAAAAAAAATTAAAATAAATTGAAAAAAGAAAAAAAATAAAAATAAATTGAAAAAAAAATAAATAAATTAGTGTTATATGTATGTATTTTAAAATTAAAGCAGATATTCTCTCCCAAACTACCCCATTCTTTTCCCTGATCCCCTAGGTAGTAGGTAGGCGCAATTCAAAACTCTTTTTTAATAAATAAATTTTATTAAAGTTTGCGAACTGAGGGACCATCTGTCACATTAATGCTCGCAAATAACATAATTTAAACTAAAACAACAGTCGAAGAAAACCCCACAGAAAAATAACAAAAAATCACCCTGTATTTTCTAAATTATTTAAGTCTTAATGAAATCCACAACTCCCCCGTGAACTATACCTACATTAAAATTTTAGCTTTCTTCCAGATTTCGGAATTGCAAATTTATTTTAAGAAAGAAAAATCTACCGACGTATATTTATATCTATGATGATGATGATGACAACAATTCTCTTTACTCTTGGGCATGGCATATTTTGTATTTACTTAAAATTTAATCTACCCCCAACTGATTTTGTCATCGCAAATAACGAAATCTTAATATCGATTTAATTTTAAATTTCATTTTCACAACCTCCCCTCCCCCCACTTCGCACAAAAAAAAAAAAAAACAAAAGAAATTTAAACAAAAAGACCAAAGTGCCGAAAAAAGGCAATCATCTCCCCTTGTTTCAACAATTCAAGGAGAATTGAAAAAAAAAAAAACAAACAAATTTATTGTGAATTTATTTCTGCAATGCATCAATGGGTTAAAAATAAAACTGAATGCATTTTCTACATATTTCCGACTTGGGGGGTTATTAACCAAAAGCCATGCTGCTGTGCTAATGGACTGGGGCGAGGGGATCTATATACCACACACCACACCTATACCGACAGATATGCCGACCACCGGCCATGCCCTTGCTATTGTGAATGCGGCTACCATTTTGTTTTTTTTTTTTGCTTCGCCACTTTGTTTGGTTAACAAGTTTACAGTACTTGTCAATTGAATAGATACACAGAGCTTTTTCATCGAAACAGAACTGATAGCATGAAATTTTAAGAAGTTTTTTTTTTTTTTTTCGTTCACAGAATGAAGATTATATTAGGTATGTTCTTTAATTTCCCAAAATTGGAAATTTCTACCAAGTACAACTTAATATCTTTTTATATGAACTTTGACAGACTAAAATTGATTTGTTCGAGAAGTAAATGAACAATGGTATTCTGATCTACCAACACCTTTACTAAGCAATACCTATAGCTGAGCGAAAGATGTAAGAGAAACAAAGTGTCATACTGACAGAACGAAGAGAGTGAGAGAGAGAGACACAGTTCAATTGAAATTTTTGACATTTGTACATGAAATGTGACTTTGACAAGAATACCGAGTAGCACGGTATACGATACAAACCGCTTCTATTTACGCTTAACAAAACGTTAGGAAATAAATTACACTAAGTTTTCAGGGATCAAGCGTATGTTTCATCGGCAGCCCTTTAAACACAATTTTAAACCTATTCCATTGAAGTTGAGTGTAAAATATAGGTTGGCATGCATTTCTTCTTTGATATTTTGCTTATGAATATGAAAAAGCAGATGTTCGATATAATATGTATATAATAACAACGCTTTTCATATATATATTTTATTTCTTTTTTTGTATACTTCTGCGAAAGGAAATTTTAACGAAGCGTAAAGAAAAATATGCGACATGATGTCATATTAAAAAAAGAATAAAATGCGTATACCTATAGAAAATAAAAAAAAAGATTTTACTTGATGGTTTGTACGCAACGACACTACAAAATAAGTTTATAATGAAAAAGCTTTCAGTCCAAAGGGTGCTGCGGTTACGAATCTGTTAAATTCAAAAAAGGGTTTTTTACGTCGAATTGTTACCTTCTCTCTTATTCACACAGATACAAAGCTACAATTAAAACAAGGAGAAACTGAACTAATAGTCATTATGTGAATAGATGTGATTGTCTTAAAGTTTTTGCTAGGTAAATAAATAGGCTCGGAAATGCAAATCAGATCACTCTTTCAAAACATAACACAACTTTCGTAAAACTTTAAGAATTGGGTTCAAGTGACGCAGAACTTATCGAAACTGGACTAATAGTAATTAAGTATGTATGTGAATGAAGTTGATTGTTCAAAAAAATTTTTAAGTAGGTAGATAGAGCCCAATGTGCAAATCAGATCAGTCTTTAGAAATTCAAAAACTTAACGAAACTGAAATTATAGCCATTATGTGAAAGGACTGATTGTTCAAGTTTTTTTTTTAGGTTACAAAATGCAGATCAGATAACTTAACTGTCGTAAAACTTAACGAAACTGAACTAAAAACTCAATTATAACATAAATATATGAATTACTGCTCTTATCTTAATTGGACAGCAATTAAATGAAAACAAAAATACTGTTTTATTTTTAAAACTTAAACGCTTGCTAAGTTAAATTTAAAACAAACAAACACAAAAAACACAATATTATTAATCACACGAAAATCCCGTTAAAATTTATTTTAAAAACGACCTTCAAACATTTTTCAAAAAAAATTCTTACTCATTTGAATTTTCCTTCCAATCAATAAGTAAACAAACAAAAATCTCATTTTATTTATATTTCTATACAAATACTACTTATATACATAGATCCATAAAGATGTTGTGTTTCACAAATTAAAAATATTAATTTTAATATTTTGTTTAAGAATGTTTTAAACCTACATTAGCTTTATATATGTATATATTTTTCTTTTCTCATCTATTCTTTTATTGTTTAAGTATATTTTAATTTTTTTGCAAAAGTCTACAAAACATATAATTCGCATCTGTTTATAAAACAAAACAGCAAATTCTATATTGGCGAAGAATTTTACTTAAATTTTGTGTTATGTTATTTTTAAGTTAAAAAAAAAAAATAATGATAACAAAACGTTAAAATACATTTTAGTGAATTGGATTTCCCTGATGTCAAAAACAAAAGAGGAATAAACTATCATCATCATGCAAAACACAAATTTGTTGTGGCTTGAAAACCACCAAAGAATGTGATGTGTGGTTTTATTTGCATGTTAAATAGTTTTTTTTTTTTTTTCAGATATAAAAAAAAGGAAATTTAATATGTGGAAAACACGAACACGTGTCAGGCTTTTTTTTTACTTTTCTAATAAAAAAATAAAAAGAAAATTTCACATCGATTTAACAGTGAACAACAAGATTTATGAATTGACGATGGAATTAATTTGAAAATGTCAGTGGTTATGTCATTGACAGTAGATTTGATTGATTTTTATTCAATTTGAAAAATCTGTTCGAACATATTGTTTGACTAGAAAGAGAACATGAATATGACATACATAAGTACCATTTTCGGTTTTAATAATAATTCGTATTAAGTCATATGGATGGGGGAAAAATAATACAACGGAATGTAATTTTGATGAAATATAGAAAAACTATTAATTTATTAAAATTGAATAACATCAAAAATAACAGCAGGACGTGGGCGCATCAATAGAAAACAATTTAAGTCATTAAAAAACATCACACGTCATATCAGAAAGTGACATGAGTTAAGGCGGATTTTTATAATAGGAGGGTAGCTTACTGAAGGTATGGTGTCAGAAACGAACAAAAATTAGCTGTTTTCTTTGTTTCGTTAAATTTTCAGTTACTTGTGGTTACCTGCTGTCAAAAATTCTGTCTCACTTTTATGTTACTTTACTTTTTTGATTGCGTCAAATTTTTCGTTCAATTTAGTTTTCCATCAGTTGTAGTTATTTTTGAAAAATCAGTCTCATTCTTATTTTCGTTAAGGTATACATCTGTGAACTGAACGAAATTTTATAAGATTGTTCGATTTACCTACATACGTCTATTATGAAAATTTCTTTTTTGTATGACTAGTTTTTAAGTTTTACGATTAAGCTTATTGTTGAGAGAAAAAAATATTTTCGTTTACATGTACATCTGTGAACTTAACGAAACTTTTTGTATTGATCAGTCTACCTACGGCTTGAGTTATTTTAGGATCATTTTGCTACCGTCGAAAAATTGATCTTATTCCTTGTTGTTTTGGACTATTTAAGTTACAATTTTATTTGAAAGAATTATTGATTTAGTTAAGTTTTTTGTTTGAAGACTTTTTTGTTAAAATTCCCGTCATTTGTACAAAATTTCGAAAAAATTGCATTTTCCTACGAATACGCCTAATTATATCAGCCTATAATTGGATCAGCTAAATACTCAAGAAAATTACTGGGTCGAATTCAATTGAATGAGAGATCAAGACAGAATCTTCTTTTTGCTTATTATGTAATTCTGATTTTACTTGATGGAGTTATTGACTGTCAAGTTTTTCGTTCAATTTCGTAGGTTTATTCTTTTTTTTTTTAGTATCTAGTATTTATTTTATTCATGACAAGCTTACACTGTAAGGTATAATAAGTTTACTGCCAAGTAGTGTGTGTGTAATTCCTACAAGTTTTTTTTGTACTTATTTAAAAAACTAACATTAAGTTAAGGGAATAATACGGCCGTTCCATTTTTAAGGATTTTTCTCCACACTTTGGCAGTTTGAGTCTCTGTGCAAAAAGTCAAGCAACAGATCTAATTATCGGCTTTTTTTTCTCTTTTAAAAATAACAAAAATCTAAAAATAGATTTAAAATATTAATTTTCTTCTGTTTTCTCAAAATATCATCCGGAACAAACTGAAAAAAAAAAAACACATCCCTCAGCAAATCCTCTTCCTTTTTTTTTTTTAAACGAATTTATTCAATTTAAAATAAATCTTTAAAAATCCACTTAATTTGTCAATTTATATCCCCGCACCCATTAGCCGACACAGGCGACGCATATTCTCACAAACTTTTTTTGAAATCCGATTGCTATGGCTTATTTTATCAATTACCCTTACGACTTTTGCTGCTGCTATAAGTAGGTATAGGTAAGGTAGTATATATACGAATATTTATATTTAATTGAATATTCTACTTGACACACAGTTACGTTACGTGCGTGGGATTTAAATAACGTTAAAAATTGTTGGTATATATATTTTTGTGAAGGTATACCTACTTCCTGGAGTGATGTTATACGTAAAAGTACAACAACAATTCACATTTTATAAGAAAAGATTCTCAGAATTTTTGTATCTCCTTGCTTTATACAGCCATTCAAATAGATACTGTAAGATTATAAATTTTTATTTGACAGCCATTTTTTTAAACTGTCATTTAATATTTTAATACGTCAATTCATGTATGATCCGCAGGAAAAAATAGTGAAAATGTTAAAAGATTCAGATATCAAGAGATAAAGTATACAATTTGTATACAGCTGGTTTTCTAGGATAAATTCTGACAGTTAAATTCTCAAGAGATACTCTCAAACCGTTAAACAATCAAATACAGAGTTGCATAACTTAACCACTGTGTAAACATGTAAAACTCATTCAAATTCATAATACTACACCAGCAAACGCAATGAGACCTTCTTAATTCGGTATCTAAAATACAGCAAAGAAAAAATAAAACTTCAAAAAAAAAGCCCCCCTTCCCTCTCATAGTACGAGTATTATGCTTATAAAATTTCAATGTGAAAAACCTTGAAAGGAAGAAAACAGAGAAAAAGGCACTTTTAAAAAAGAGGAAAGTAGTATAGTTGCGGGCTCTACGTGTGTTGTATTTTAATATAAATACATGTGATGATATGCATATACATACATTTTATGTATAGTTATATTTTTTGTATGAAATAAACAAAAAAAACCTTTATAGATAGGTACTATGTATATTTTTTAAACAAAAAAAAAATAAATAAAATAAACCAACGTAACGATGCGGGAAATTGCATGATAATATAGTACTACGAGTTGAGAATTTTTAAAAACATGTTAAGCGTTTTCATAATTTATGGCCACCACCATTACTATACCACCACTAAAGCGCCGTTTGCCACTGACTAGGTTGTCATTTAAGGCTAAGGGACCAGATGGATATAGTAAAGCATCTCACACCATATTTAATATTATATCTACATATGTATATCTCACTCTTCTTTCTCCCTCTCCCACAGGACATAAATATTCATATTTAAATACCTACAAGTTGTGAATTATAATAAAATTTATATTTAAAATTGAATAAGTACTTGCCACGCTTGGTATAATATTTTAATAAAAATACAAACGAAAACAAAAAAACAAATATGAACTGAGTAAAAACATAACACTGAAGGTATTTATAAGTTTTGATAAATATTTAACAATGCTGTCACGTTGATAATAATGACAAATGAGATTAAAATTGGTTAATGTTTTTTTTTTTGTCGAAATAACTTTTTGTTATTGGCTTTCATTATTTTAAGTTTTAATATTTTTTTTAATTTAATGATATTTTAATGACTACACTTAACTTTCTAAAGGAAGTAGATTAAAAAAAAAACATAAAACTTGATCAGTTTACGGTCTGAACAAATATTTTAATATTTTATAGGAAAAATAAAAATATAACAATTTTAAATAATTATTTCGAAAAATATTGACATGTCTGAAGTGATGTATTCATTTATAATTTAATAAAAGAGAAAAAACACAAAGATATTTGGCTGGACCAACTGTCAGATTATAAATTTTTAAAGTCAGTTGACTTATGACGTTAAGCCCAAAATGTCTTATCGATAGAAAATAAAATTCTAGATTTGAATTCGGAATCAAAACCAGAAGAACTAACACACCCGCATTAATAACTTAGCGCCATATTCACACGATACATCCGGACCGGACTAAAACTTAAATTCGGATTTTAGTTTTAATTTGGATAAATCGGGTGAATAATATGGCCGTTAATCTTAAATTGCATAGATAAAAATAATTAAAGAATATAATTTGTAATAAGAGTCAATTTCACCTAAACATTGACATTTTTTGACAGCTGACTTTATCAAAGTGGCGAAGTTCCAAAACGTCAAACAAAAATTTATTGTGATTCGGTAGCATTACCCTATTTATTCGCATCTGGAACGCATCCCTGATAATTTGCATATACATTTTACTTTAGATCAGTTTTTAAATTTAAAAAAGATGTCGTTTTAGTAAAACGAAAACCGTAATAAACTAAATAACAAACCTAAAATAAATAAATAATTTACGAAAAAAAACAATAACAATTGTAAAATAAACTTCATACGTCAAATTGTCAAATGAAAGCATCCAAACAAAATGGGATGCGTTTGTTGCTCAGTTAATTTGCATCGCTTACGTTTGGGGTGGGTTCAGAAACTCATGTTTTTTTCTGTTTTGACTTTGCGTCAAATATACACATCTGATGCCTTTTGGAACTCAGCCAGATTTTCAAAGAATATTTGACGGCTCGCATGATAAAGCATTCATCTTATGTGTTTCCATTGAATTTTCGGAATGTTTCAGTCTTATTTGATTCTACTACAATTTGTTTTCACAAATTTATGTCGTTTTCGAAAATTTTGTCGGATTGTTTCACTCGTTTTTGTGTCCAATCGAATATGAAATAAATGTACTTCAAATTTAAACACACACACAAAACCGAATGAAGCAAATTTAGTTTAGTGCCATTAATAAAAGACGTCTATTAAAATTAATAGCCTGAAAAAAAGCCTGCATAATTATTCACAAAATATACGTTAAAAAATTGGTCGCATACTATATTCAAATACTAGATAAGTCTTTTACAAAATCTTAACATTTTATAAATAAATTTAAAAAAAATATAACAACAGCCATCGTTTTTAATTCATGTGGTAACCCTAGTGAGATATTGCGGAGTTTTTCCGCGTCAATAATAAATGATATTTCTGCATTGTTTCTAATCTCATAACATGTTGCAACTTTTCACATAGACTTTATTTGTTGATTGTGAAGGTAAACAGACACATAACCTAAATCACCTTATCCCTATATCTTGTCATCTTTATCCTACATATTTTGGCATTACAAAATCTGAGAAATAATTTTTAAAATCTTTTGTTATTCCATAGCCAAACTATAATATATATACCTTTTCCCATTTGGCAAATCACACCAAAGAGATAAGCAATTTATGCCCTAAAACTTGAAAAAAAAAATAAAATAAAATCGTGTTATATGGCAGGTTATTAAGAAATTGTGCCATTTGCATTTAATTGGGAACACTGCCCAAATGCCAAACAAATTAATGGGAGGTGTGGGTTATAAAAACAGTAAATTTTCCAGTTTTTTGTTTTGTTTTTCGTTCCAACATAACACATTTGCCTTTGCGTGATACGTTGCCAACTATATACAAAAAAAAAATACAAGCAAAATACATAAAGTTTGATATCGAATCAGGAAAACGTATATATGTATGTACCTACCTACAGTCGAGGCTATGAACTGAACAGGCTCAAAGCTCACCAAAATAAAGCAAAAACAAAAAAAAAATGAAATAAACTTTCATTATCAGGAAACCATTGAAAAAAAAATGTTATTTTTTCCTCCCCAAACCAAATGTGTTGTTATTATTGGGGAAACATTTTTTGGCACGAGTCATTCGCATGTGAGTTGGGATGAGGACTTCCAGCAGCAAAAAAAAAAAATAACAAATACACTGGGGGGATGAAAATTTATTCATTTTGGTCCTTCATGGTGATTATACCGATTTTAGCTCAACTTAATGCAAGGGTTCGTCGTATAGTCCTAGTCCTGGTCGTTGTCGTCTGTTCAAATACACGATGGAACATTTGTACGTAAAGAGCCATTATTATAGGGGGTGTCAAATGGATGACTGAATGGAGATGGAATGATGGTATAGATGGTGGATGGTAGTAGAATAGCAGCAGCAGACGCTTGAAGCCATCTAAATGATGATGGTTGCCGACCATAATCCCCCTAAGCGTTATCGGGGTATATTTTCGATTTGGGTTCTGTTTTTTGCTCATTTTCGTTCAATTCTCATCTCTCGACGAAGTGTAGAGAGTTTGAGAAAAGTATTTTGGCATCATCAACCACACCCTATATAATATGAATTGTCTATATGTGTATGAGTGTGTGTGTGTGTAATGTGTATGTACGTGCAATGGAGTCGCCGCCAACTATTTAAAAGGGTTTTTAGACGTTTTTGTTATTCTGCTGGCTTGTATTTTTTTTTGTGAAGTTTAATGAGCCACACCAGGGATAACTTCACCCTTTACTTGTTCGAGAGTAAAATTCCTGGAGGCGCGACCAACCAACGCACGGTTGAAGAGCGCCGCTAATGACACCCTTAAGGGTATAGTTTTACTTTGTGACCACCTCTAGCCATTCATTTATTTTACTCAACACGAGATACATTTTCCATTTGGCATTGTTTTCATATTTTATTTTTTGCTTTTTCTTATCTGTGTGTGCAATTGTCTAAAGATATTTATTCACCTGTCACTTGTCACATTACTCACACGACATAAATTCACCAAAAAAAAATAAATAACGCCCCCATAACTTCGTGTGCAGGTATTCCATACCTACTTATGTGTCAAAAGTGTGCAAATGTGTTGTATAACTTTTTTTTTATCGAAATTTCTTAACAATCGTTGATTTTTTTTATGTCAAAAAGTTTCTTGCCAGCAAATTGCCTCTTAGACAAAGAGATCTTTGACACTTTGGTTACCCTGTATAACAACTTCAATGATGACATATCGTAATGTGCGTTTATGAATTACAAATTTTTCCATCATAGGAAAAAATAAACCTATGATGTAAACTGTGTTGTTGTTGAGACTTTCATTATTATATGAAAATATAAAAGTATTATCGCTTAGAGCGGGTCATTTAGAGCAACCGGAAGATGTGACAGTCAATCAAAAAGTCACGCGCATAGCCGACAACAACGGCCAGACTTTTTTCTTTTTGTTTTTTCTTTATATAAAATGTAAAGAGACCGAACCGAGAGTTGAAAAGGGAATTTTTAATTTCCTTTGTTGTTGAATAATTCATAAGTTCTCTTGACGTTATCGTATCGTATACTATAGTCGTCGTTGTAGTCGTTGGTATTGGTATTGTAATCGTGGGCTGGTTAAAGTTAGCTCATGCAGAAGAAGAGAAATTTTTATGCACATAACTATGTGAAGAAAAGTGAGATTTTATAATTTTTTGGAAATAAAAAAAAAAAATAATGGGAAAAGAAAAATTCCGTCGTGTATAATGTAGATGGGTTTTTCTGATATATAGATATATCTACGTAATATCTTCCTTTTTATTTTTACAATCGAATAAATGCATGGAGAATTTTTTTGGGAATTCAATCAAAAGTTTTTTTATTTAAATTTTTGGAAATATTTATTCAACCAAAGAAACTTTAAACAAAAACATTTTAACAAAATATCACATTTAATCTGTATCCAATTTAAGGACAAATTATAAGTTGATTATTTTTGTTTGGCACATTGTCAGGGGTACCTACCATCAGAGTGACAATTTTTAACTTCAGATTAATAAATAACCTTGTTCGTTTACTTCCCAAAAATGCCCTATTCTACCATTTTTAGTCCAAAGTTGACAGTCTTTACTCTTTAGACTAAAAATGGCAATTTATATAAAAAAATAATTTATTTTATTTATTTATTTATAAATATTGACAATAAATTAAAATCTATCATTAACAATTTTTTTTAAGGGCGTTAGCATCAAATTATACTTTCAGCTCTATATAAAAGAAACTGACTGTTTTGGGGAAGAAAACGAACAATCCTTATGTAGGTTAGGTAGGTACATAACATATGTCATTTAAAATGAAATTTTGCAGGTTTTACATAAAAAAATTTTAACAATATGTCAATCGTGTTTTTATCCAGCATAACTTCATACATTATAGTCTAACGATGGATTTACACAAATGACAAACCGTCATATTTTTTTGACATTTTACACCTATTGTTTCATTTTTTTTAAATGTAAATAACATAACCAGTTACTAGAACTTATTAGTTTTGTGGAGATTATACACCATATTGTTTACATATTTTACACCTATTAATTGTAACAAAAAGCGATTATGACAGTAAATGGCAGAAAAAGTGGTAATTTGTCACTCGTTAAAATACAACATTAGGGCGACCATTTTGGGTAAAATTTAAACGAACGGAATATAACAAATAATGACAGGTGAATAAAAATAATTTCAACATAATCGCCATTCTTATTTTGAAATTCATGCAATTGTTATAAACATTTCGAAGAAAGTGATTTAAAAAGTCGTCGGGTAAAAGCAACAGAACTGTTAAAATGCAGGGCTAGTAACAACAAGTCAATTCATCAGAAGTGAGTCAGGCACCTCGATTCGTAGCCAAAATCAAAAATTTAAATTTGCTAAAATCAAATAAACGCATTAACACAAGTATTATTTGTGCTTGTGGTACAAATGACACAAGAAATAAACCAATTGAACAACATAGGACGTCGACGACGACGTCGCCATTTCGTTTAATAGATGGCTGAAACGATGACAGCGTTTATCATCGAAAGTGATATTTTTTGATGAATCACAAAATCACGGAAAAACCAATGCATCCTAGAAATAAAAATTGGTTGGTGAAATCATCATTAGGGCATTTTTTCGAAGATCACAATGATGAAATCTTTTACTTTATGAAAATATGATGAAAATGACTTTGAATTGAATTGTAGGTGAGTTCTAGTTTCTCTAAAACGACCTCAAAACAAAAGCGCCTCAAATTAAAACATCACCGGGCCGGCCGCTATTTAATTTACACTAAAATCTTCCAGAGTTGGGAACAAATTTAAGATATCACTTAAAACTGCCTTTTAGTTTCAATTGCCCAAGATCTTCTTTAGAAGAAGCCTTAAAATTATTCGAAAAACTACAAATTGCCAAACATATAGAAATAGCCATTTGGCACAAAAAAAAAATTTATTTATTTCTCACTTTTGAAAAATAGAATACTAAAATTACATATAAATATGTATTTACTTACTTGAAATGAGCTCAGAAAAAGTAAGCACGTTAAATAAAACTATTTTATTACTGACACGAACTTTGCAATAATATTTGCATAATGACATTTGCGGAAACTGTCATAATATTCTTTCACATCGATTACATTTACAATAAAGGTACATATGTCTAATAATATTTGTCCATGTCATTCACAATAGCTTTTAAGAATAATAAGTTTTTTTCACTTAGTTTGCATTTAATGTTAATTCAACGTGACACTTAAATTTAATGCATACATAGGTATACATATATGTAGATATAAAAAGCAAAAGATAAAAATTCATAAAAAAATTACTTATTTGTTGTACAAAAACATCCCACACATCACGTTCGAAACTGGGAGTGTCAATAATAAAACAAACAAGAAAAAAAAAACAAATTTAGAGGCAAGTAAAGTCCCAAAGTATAGAAAGATTATGTTGAGTTTGATAGAATTAAAATTAACAAAAAATAAACATATCAATTTATTGGCGCAAAATTTTAAACGATTTAGAAAGATGTTAAAGCTATTTTATTATGATTGCACGTTTTAAAAACACGATTTTAAAAATTTTGAACGAGTTGGCAGTATTTTTTTTTAATTTATTAAAGTTAAAATCACCAAATCTGTATTTTATCGTTTTAGAATCAAATTAACTCCAAATGTCACTTTGACATTTTCAAATGTGAAAATGATATGTTTGTTTATTTTGTTGCATGAAATGTCACTATTTTTTCAGGCGCGTTCAGTTGAAGTTTATTAAGGATTAAGAAGATTTAGTATGAAGGATATTTTAGTAAAGAGTAGTAAAGTTATAAAATGGTTAAGTATAGTGTCATGTTAAACCCTTAATATCAGGTTCTTAAAAATTTTGCGCCATTGTCTTTATTTGTTATAAAATCAAGTCAAATCGATTGTATATGCAGTCATCTTTGTTTATATGTGCTGCCAGAAGATCTTCGATCACATCCCTTTTTATTTAAAACGCGGTATCAATTTCTGACACTTGTCAAAATCTAAGAAACTGCTTTTAAACGATATAATTCGACTTTGAGATTTTTGAGCACGTTTGCGGGGGACGTATGTGGTGGCGGTTAATATCTTTTAAAAATCGCAAATAACACCATCCTTGCAACCAAAGAGAAAACAAAACAGAAACGAAACCTAAAAATCGCCAGTCGTCTTAAGTTCATTACTCAGCTTATCAAGAAAATGTAATGCGTATATTGAATTTAACAGATTATAATTATAATTAGATTTAAGAGATAATATGTAACGTTAGCATTTAACGGTCTCTAATAAATAATCGTTTTTATGACCTTAATGATGTTTATTTATCTAAATGTTATTTTATTTATTTTCTTTCACTTTGTTTTTCCTGTTTTATTTTTGTCTACTAAAGATATTATTAAATATTTACTTGCATTAGAAATATCGTATATTTTATTTGAAACAACTAAGACATTCATATGCAGTTAAATTAAATAAAGAAATACCCTGATTAAGTATCTATCAAAATACAAACGAGTACATCACCTACTGACTAATTACTAATGAAACGCACAATGTATATGAAATGCAACAATTTTTCATTCAAAATAAATGAACTAGTTTTTTTTCGGCATAAATTTAGCAAACTGACAGATTTCCAAGGGGCATCAATAAGATAAAATAACAAAAACAAGAAAAACAAAAAATAATAATCAAGCGTGACAGTGCCTTTAGTAGATTATGTCAAGTGTTTTTGTTTTGTTTAAAAAAAAGTAGGTCACAATAGTATCGTATCGTTCATACATAAATCAATTTGAGAAAAAAATAATGCATATTATTAGGCAAAGTAAATCAATATAGCAATTAGTTATGGAAAGATACAAAATTAAATTAAAATGAAATGAAAGTTGTTCCTTATTTTACTGAACTGACAAGATACTTCAACAGTCATACATATATGTATGTAATTAATAGACATATTGTGTTTGAACCCTAAAACAATATTGAAATCTAATACTATGTTATTAAGTTTCCTTTTGTTTATAATTACAAGTACATATGTACATATATGATGTACATACCTACATACATATTTTATACTTTTTAATAATAGGTTTTTCGTCTTCATTTGAAGATTTTTTTGTTGTGTAAAAGAGAACATAATTACGCACACATTTTTGTCCAAAAGAGAAGTATGTTTTAATTAATTTGATATTCGAGTATATAATTAGTTCCGCTGTTGGATTTGTTTCCGTTGGTTTTAATAATTTTAAAAAAAGAAGAAAATCAAATAAAATAAGTTTCTTGATATTTATTAATCAATTACGATTCGTGATAGAAATAAATAAATAAATCCGAAGATTTCAATGGCTTACACTGATGGATTTGCTAAGTAGAAAAGTTTTTACCAAACTTTAATCTCAGTTTAAATTAAATTAATCTGTAAAGTGTTTCCAATGCCCAAAAAAAATATAAAAGGAGATTAACTTTGACAGCGAGTACCAAAACAAAAACGATTTTTAAAATTTCTCAAAGTTAAAGAGAGATGGCGATTCTCATTTGACACCATATTCTTTTTTTAATTTTCGTTTCAAACGATGATGATGATGGAGTTTTGAATGCGTCTAGCGTAATAGCTTAGTTCGATTTGGTAAACAATACGCCAGCAAAATGCATAAAACTACTAAGTCTACTTTGACAAATTTTACAGGAGAACAAAAAAAATTTTGCATAAGGTTTCATACCTATAAAACTTATTTTCTTTTTAAGATTCTGCATCTGATTACGCACTTAACCTACGACGAATAGTTGATCTCAAGTAGATTGACACAAGATTCATTTTTAATTCAATATAAATTAAAGCAAAGAATTTTCAATTCAATAAATATCAATAAGATGTGAAAAAGTTTAAATTTAATCTTGGTTTATTGAAAGGTGAAAGCGTAACATTAGGTGGTTTGCTTTTTTCAGCACAGACACCTAAGAGTGCATAACTTGTGTTTTTTTTAATTTTAAACTAGCTCGGAACTAGGAAATATGTAAATGCACATATGTACATACATATGTAGGTATATATGTAGATGTTCATATTTATAATCAACTGCATTTAGTAATGATTTTGTTCAATGACGCAAATTTACGACAGAAGCTGTAGTTTTTCCAAAAAACCCCTGCTGTATATTGACATTTAAATGTTGCAATTTCTTTTTATATTAAGTTTTTCATTTTCAATAAAAATAAAAAAATAAAACAACTTGAGAAAATTTTTGTTGAATCATCGTTTTATGTTACCAAGAAATACTTACCACATCAGATAAATCGTATTTTCTTGGAATAGTTTTGTAACCTTTTCCTACCAGGCAAAAACTTGATAATGTCACGTTGTTGTCGTCAGAAAACTTTTATAAAATATATTTTCTTTGAGGTAGAAAACAGACACGTAATAATAGGTAGGTACATACATAAAAATATATAAGCCAATGGATACAAAAATATAAATGGAAACTCTATCTATTTCACGTGTATCTACATACATTCCTTCTTACTGAAAATGTAAAAGAATTCTATTTAACGACTTCTTAATAAATGTGCTTATTCTTATAAAACAGGAAAGGCAGAGTTGTCTGGACATATGTACGTATAAGACATTCGTATGTATGTATATAGAATTACATTGTCATCAATGTAATTTAAGAAAGAGAAATAATTACCTACATAATGTTTGTTTTGCTTTTACCGGAAGTCCTTACGAAGAACAACAAAAAAAAAAGGAGAAACGTAATTATTATTAAAAGGACCACAATCTTTGTCATCTAGGAAATGATTATGAGTTGCTAAAAAGTACATATTAATTGTGGTCAATAAGGTGATATTATTACAAGAACTATAAGTATATTTACGCGACCACAAGCCGAAAAGCTTAACGCGTTCTCTGTGTTTTTGTTTGGTTTCATCCACTGTTTGCAACAAATATAACTTAGAACAATTTTAAAGTTAATTAAAAAGTACATACCTACCTACTTGTTAAAACATAAAGGAGACCCAAGTATAATTTTTACTTTCCGCAAACAAAATTTTAAGAAATATGCAATACTGTAAATTTGCAACACTGTTTGTATATAATGTCCACTGTTCAGTTTAAAATACATAACATCCTGTTGACCATTACGTGAAGAAAAATGAAAATGAACGACTGCCATTATTATGCTGAATGCTGCTGATAAGAATACACAAAATGTCCAGAGTGTTTTTAATGCCAGTTATGTCAAAGGTGCTATTATAGTAAGTTATTACTCTTTAAGTGGGATGGGAGTTAGTAATATTCTGATACGGTCGTACCTACATATCGGAAAGAAATCGGAAAGAAATCAATACAACTCAAATAAATCTAATTACATTGGACAACTTTGATTAATGCAAATAGTGCCAAAGATCAATAAAACGCTTTGAGCGAATTGCATTCTTTACCTATGGAAAGCTGTCTGAAACTACAAAAAAAAATAGCATTTCCAATGGGTAATAATAATATTTGCAGTGCTAAGAATTTAAATTGAACTTAAAATATGTTTTTGATTTCTAAAATTTTACTCCAAATCATCTTTATGATTTGAAAACCAAGCGACAGCACTGCTCTTGATACCTTTATGCGTTTATTTTTTTTTTATTAATAATGTTTTCTTTTATCATAAACCCTTAATGCTGAATCCTTAAACTTTCAGTACCTATACGTATGTACATATTTCTGTGTTTGTTGGTTTATGAATTAACAACGGACCTTTTCTATACATAGTAAATAAAGTAGCACCCTTAAGCAAGAATCTTATTAAGGATTTTTGTTCATAAGCTTTTTTTTATATTTTATTTACCTAAAGAGTCATTATCTTAAAATGCAGTTCGACCTCGTTTGTATTATGTATGATAAGGAAGGATTGGTTGTGGCATTGAGAACAAGGAGCTTGATATTTTTTTTTTATTTTTGATACCTACATTTTATAAAGTTTTCATTATTTTATTTAACGAGTTTTTTTTTTTTTTTTCTTTTTTTAATTTTTCTTGAAAGAAAGTAATTTTTTAAACAAACCCTGGAGACTGGTGATGATGGTAACGGACGTGGAGATCGCTTAATCATCAACTCAGTCGTTGCAGTTGTCGTCTTCTTCATCATTATCATTATCATCATCGTCTTTGCCATACGAGTAAATTTAAAAGAAACAAAAGACGCACAGGAGAATAAGACAACAATTCAAAAGCCATTATTTGTTTTTGTTATCAACACCAACGACAACGATGACAAGAACGAGAACGAAGATACCACAATAATGCATTTCTTTACTGCTCCTTCTTTACCAGGAATATACAGATACAGATATCTACTCGTTCCGCGATCTCAACGCAACATATCTTAAACTAAGTAACAACGTGAGGTGGTATACGAATAGAGTAGGAGAAGAAAATTACCAACGAGTTCAATTCAGTTCAACGATAAGAGTATAGTTAACCAAATCGCTGGGTAAATATTCTTTAGGGACATAAAATAAGCGTTTATGGCTCTTTTCCCAGAACTTCGTTTTTTTTTTCAGCGCAGTTAGTTCCTCTTCAACACACAAACTTGCACACTTTATGTAATCGTTTTCTCAATATGGTTTGTGTGGTATGGTATGGTATTATGAAGCAGGAGGTACCTATTAAGACAGGAAAGTCTCGACAGTGAACATGGTTCAGCTAAAATGTGAAAAAGATTCGTGGCGGAGTTGTATTCACTCGTATGGAGTTTTTATTTAAGTTTCGCAAACTTGAAAATGAAAAACATAAGCTCTACTTTAAGAAGTGTCAGTTTTGAAATCATTTTTTGTTTGGTTGACTTGATTAATTAATCGATCATTATTTAACACTTTGAGTGACAAATGTTAAATCGAACAATTGGTCAAGAGAAAAAATGATCTAAAAGTTGCTTTAAGAGCTGAGCTCTGAATTTTATGGATTTTATTTAGCAAACAAATTGTGAATAGCTTGAGGCAGTCTTGACAAATCTTCAATTTTTTCGTGGATAGATAGGTAGGTATACACATTTTTCTTCTTCTGGATAAATGAATAGGTACCTAATTGAAGAAGAGTTATCATTTTTTTTCTTCATACCTAAAGGGCTAAATACCAACGATATTCAACTTACATTCTCTTTTACTGCACAAAATTTCGCTGGAATACCTAGGTAGGTAGGTACCAAAATGTAACTGAAGGTGCTTCTCGAATAAAGTATTTAAAATGCCTATAGCTTTCGTTTTTTTTTTTGTTGCTTCATCAATAGGTAGGTATATGCTGTTTATCAACTTCCATCCAATTTTAGCAAAACAAATTCAGCTGAATTAAATTTCTGCTCGAATTATTCAAAATGGTGCCAGACAAATTCTATCCTGTGGAGTAAATTGCCGTCTTGATTTGCTTCTACCTCATCAATATAAATATAAAGTACTGTTACCTAACTTCCCTTCACTTTTGACGCACTCAATGCCTTCTTATTGGTGGTACCTACCTACCCAAAGCTAAACAAACTTAATAAAAACAAAGCAGGAGTATAAAGAAACCCATCAACGTCATCATCAGTGTTTGAGTGTGTGTGTGTATTTCGAGTTGAGTTAAAAATCAAAGAGATTAACCTGTCCATCGCTTCATATGTATGTATGTTGGTATGTTGGTTACTTAAAACTGAAACATATGGCTCATATGTAACAACGTGGAAAAAGAGAAACGAAGAAGACTTCATCGGAGTTTAAATAAAAAAAAGAAAAAAAAAACTCACGAATAAAAGGAAAAACGAAGTCGAAATAAAAACAAAACCCGATGAACGAGTGGAGATATGAAAAACCAACATAGGTACAAAAAAAAAAAAAAAAAAAAAAACAAACAAACAAGGGGCATTGCTTTGCTATGTATGGCATCATACACAAAGGGGATGATGATTGGCAGGCAGCCCCCCAAGGCAAAAACAAAACTCAGAAAAAAAAGGATTTTAAGAAGACTTCACATAAATGTATAGATATACATATATATCTACAAAATTCTTTAGGTGTTTGTTTGCTGTACGTTTCCATACGGTACGTGAATTAGGTATGTGTTCCAAACGCCCTCAACGTTTACACTTTGATTTCAACGTTCGTTGCGTTGCCTTGCGTTGCTTGAAGGAAAAGGCTATGTCAAGAGCGGATTCAAAATTTTTAGCACGTTTTTTTTTTTTAATTAAAACGGAACAAAGTGAAGTACCTATGTACCTATTCCATTTCGATTTAAATAAAACAGGACGAATTCAACACTTGCATTTCCTCCGTTTTTTTTTTGGGATTAAAAATTTGACTACCTACAGAGTCAGTGGAGAAAAACAAACTTTGTTTTTATGGAAATATTCTTGAAGTTGTTGAAATTCTTCTTTTATGCTTTAATGTTAAAAAAAAACAATATAATTATTCTTTTACATACCAATTCATTGTTCTGAAATTTAATTTGAAGTTGTGACACACATGCAGCAATTTACAAATAACACTTCCGACGACTTCTTTCAGTTTTTTGTCAATGCTATTCAGTATTTCGATTAAACCGGAAAATTTTCTTCTGTATTTATTCTTTGATAATCATCTTGATCGCGTTAACTATTTTTTGCAATTATTGTCGGCAAAATTCACACAGTATATCAAAAAAGAATATATAACTCACAAAAAATACCGAACCGAAATAAATTCACTTCAAACAATGACATGACAGTTTTGTAATGCGTTCAGAGTTTAGGATATCAAAACAAATGAACGCGTTCAAATACAGTGGGAATTTTTAAGTGAAGTTTACATTTTGTTAAAGGAAATTTTTTAAAAGATGCAGTTCTACTGAAAATTAAGTTAAGGATAGGTAGGTAAGGTAAGGTGAATTACTTTGTAATTCAAATAAAAATATTTCATTTTATATTTATTATATTGTGTACTTATTCGGATGGCCATTGCTGCCATTTCTGATTAATTTAAGAAAGAATACCTGCTCAATCGTTAATAAGTTAAAACAATACTCAATGCTAGTGGACGTTCTTTTTAGGTCAAAAGTGACAGAGGGTTTTCAATTTTGAAAATAAATCCGCTCCTGTACAAAGAACACCTGCGAAAATTGGGGGCGTAGAGTGAAAACGGTACCGCATAAGGAAGGCTAGTAGATGCGAAAATACTGTAGCACGAAGGAAGCATAATATAAACAAAACGAACAAAACACTCGGCATAATAACAAATGCTTATGCATGGAATTTTGCCTTTACACATTCTACATGGTAGGTAGGTGTACCAATACCTAGGTACCTACATTATATTTCCCTTTTCTTCATCGTTGTTTTTCTCTTTTTCTTTTTCTTTATCAGTTTTTGTATTTCTTCTCAATCTCCCATTTTGGGCCGTTGCTGAGTTTAAATTTATAAAATGTATATCCAACTTATAGGTATAGGCAGATGTGTGTGGTGAAACATGCTCCTTTTGATAATCCAGAAGAACTCCCCTAATATTCTCCCCATGGAACATGGAGTATAATATAATTGTAACCATTTTGTGATTTGCCATCTCACTTCTACTCATATATATTATCCTTTCGATGAAATTGGCTTAATTTGAGCTGCCTTTGGTATAGCGTTTCTTTACACACTTGACGTTAGGATACGAAATACGAGTAAATCGATGTGGATATGGTAGCAATTGGAAAGTAAGAACAGCTTACTTTTGAACCATTTCATATAGAGGAAACAAAACGAGGGAGGGACATCTTGTATCTCTTCGAAGGATTGGTACTTGATATTTATTTCCAAATTAAATGCACAGTCCTTGATGGGTGTAGGTATACTCATATGTTAACGTATAGGTATCTATTTTTACGAATATATTAAAACGGGGGAGATTTTTCAAACGCAAGACCAAGAAGACGAAGCTCTATAGAATGAGGTTAAGGGGTTCATGGGATATATTGTGAGGTTGTGACTCTGGTTGGTTGGATACACTATTGTCACATTAATCAAGCTCTATAAGCCTTCATAGCTAAGGGTTTTCATGTTTTTCGTAATTGTTATGGGAGTAGAAAATACACACCATATACTGGTATATGAGTTGCTTTGCATAAAATGTGTTATAAAACAAAGAACAAAAGCTTTATACATATAAATAAATATATACATGGGTATATGGCTTGGCTCAACAATGTCTAACCAGTCATTAATTTGTATTAAAAGTTGGCAGGGCCCTTTAAGTATTTTCTTCTTCTATTTATTAACGCTTTTTTTTTTTAATTTGTCCTTCTATTTATTTTGGGGAAGGGTTTTAAAAAGTGACTGTATTTGCATTTGACGCGAGAAATAAAGATATAACTGCAATTACATCTGTGACAGCTCTATCCTGTGACATTAGTTAGCAACAGTACCCCTTATGAACAAAATACTTTTATATTTTTATTCAAGACAAAGTATTGAAGCACTGTCAAAGATTCCAATTCAGTTAAAAAAGTCTCTCTGTAAACTCCCCTAGTGTAGTTTCGACCTTAACTTTTAACTTGACATTAAAATCATTCTATTCTTATCTCATTGGTCGTTCAGTCAATAGGCCAGTTTATATTTCTGAGATCTCAGACTCATAGGTATACCTACCTAAACTGACCAAATCATAGCGACAAATTTTCAAAGAAAAAAAAAAGAACACTACCGTTCACTTGACAGTACATATTTATTCCTTCATCAAATAAAAATGTTTTTTTTTTTTTTTTTAATTTGCTAAGTTAATTCTTAATGTAAATCATTTGTTAAAGTTGAATCATAAAAGAAACACTTAATAAATATTCATAGGAATCGCTTTAAAATTTATTTAACTAAGGCTTTCAACATTTTGCTGATCAATTCATTACAATAATGACTTAAAAGTAGTTTTTTTCTTGAGATTTCAGATTCAAGTTATTTACAAATCAATTTTGCCCATATCTTAATGGAGATTTTTTAGTTTACTTTAATGACTGTCTGTTGAGAAATCTTGTGTATATAGAAAAAAAAAATAAAATAAAAATTAGAATAAATAAACATCGTCATTAAAAAAGATTTGCTGACAATCACTTCCTGAAGATGAGTTTTTATTTATTTTTTTAAATCGATCAATATTTGATCGTGATAGATGCAAAAAAAATATACAACATGTCAAAATATTACGTTTTTTTTGTATAATTCAGAGCTTTATAAAAATTTCCATTAATCGATAAACACTTATTTACTAATCAACGGTGAAAGAAAATGTCGTCAGAGCTTGTAAACGTCAAATAGAACACATTCATACCTAGTTAATTGCTTCCAACGAACATTTTCATCAGGTTGCGAATAAAAAAGATCGGAATATAATTTTTAAAGCTTAGTTTCGCAATATTTTCTACCATTTTATTTCTTACAAAAATTTGACAGCTCACATAATTTCAAGGTGTGTTTTTACCAAAACTTAATTTTAGCTTTAGGAAAAATATTAAAAATCTGTGTAGTGTTTCCACCGCCCAAAAAGAATACATTTCACAGCTGTTTTAATTTTTTATAATGAAGTGAAAGGGAGATGGAAAGTTTCATTTGTCAGCATACCTAGATTTTTTTTTTAACTGTCAAATGATGTCAATGACGTTTGAGTCTCAAATAAATTTTTAGAACTTCGATTTGAAAAATTTTTGGAGGCTCTTGTGAATTTGCTTCACTTCAGAAACATCAAGTTTATCATAGATAAATACCTACCTAGGTACCTACTCTTTTTCTGTAAAAATAAGGCTCGGCTGAAATTGATCAAGATAATGTAAGAACGTACATACCTACATACATAATAATTACCTAGGTACCTAGGTGTTTTTCTTTTCTAACAATGAGCACAATTTTAAGTAATTTGACAGATTATTATCATTTATGACAATTCAGTGCTCAAGAATGTTTCATAATTAAATCAGAGAGTTCTGATCATACATATCTACTGTGCTCCGAGCTTAATCGGTTCACTCAGAGCTAAAAAAGATAAAATTAACATACCTATGTAGGTATTTACTTGTAATTCTACAAATTTTGAAACTCTCGATAACTACCTACCTATATCAGTCACTATTGGAAATAGATATTATCTACACTTTTACATAGGTACCTACATAATATTATGTACCTATGTATCTACGGCCGACAAAATATGTATTAGTAAAAAACGCCCATAAAAAATCATTATTTTTATAACATAAACTCACTTATTTTACGCACTAAAGACCAAGCTATGTGTACCTATGAATCTACGTAGATACACCTACCATTCTATACCTACCTAACAGTGCATGTAGGTACATATAGATTCCAAGCATAGAATACCTACCTATAACATAAAAATGATATGAACATAAAATTAACGAAATTATTATAATAATTTTATCTAATCAAATATAATTTCACCAATACATCCACAAAAATAAAAAAAAAAGTTCCCCTAAAGCGGGGGAGAGATACTTGATAAGCAACAAAAAAAAACTGGAATCGGTTTTATTGAAAATGCAATGCAATCAGCTGCATGCAGTAATAGAAAATGCAAAAGCAAAAACAAAAAAAAAACTTAAATGCCTGTAGTAGATGGTAGAACAAAAAAGAAACAAAAAGTTGGAGGACGACTACACTTATACCTATATAAACACAACTGTTATAAAATGTTTGGGGCCATACACTTTTTTTTGTAGGTATTATACCTACACACGCAGAACAATCAACCCATCTATTTTCCATTTCCATCCATCGCCGTTTTTCACACACACACCGATACCAACACAATCGAATGAGCAATTACAATTTTTGTTTATTATTTATTTATTATTGTTCAGCTCTTCTTCTTTTTCGTTTTTTTTTTTCCATTGCTTTTTGCCTTTCCTTCCTGTTCACTTGTTTTAGTATAGATATAAAAAAATAATACACAGCCAGGCCTTTGTTTTTGTTGTCCTATCTCATACCCTTATTTTCTTTTATGAGAGGATTCGAGTGGAAAATGAAGGCAAACAATTACTCATTTTACCCCCCTCAGCGAACACTCTAACAACACGCAACGACGATGAAGCAACGCACATTCTCGTACACATCCCGGTTATATTAACAAAAGAATGAAAGACGATCAGTATTGCCACTTTAATGTATTTTTGAACAATTGTGTTTCATAAATACCTATGATAATTTTTTAAGAGTAGATACACGATAAATGGACAAATTAGTTCGGGAGACTAATAAGAATAACCTAATAATATCATTAATGAATATAATAAAAAGTAAGATTGTACCTAATATGGTAGCCCTGACGTACATTCCATTTCTTAGTTGAATAAAATTTTCAGTCAATTTCGAAAGTGACCTCTAAGTCTGCTACTTTATTTTAGTAATTTTTCGAAACAAAAGTGTGAAGGAGAAAGAAGATCTGACAAAAATTGCTGAATTGCGGGGAAAATCACTAGACTAATTTATCGTGTCAAATCATCGAAAAATTATAAGATTTTATTTTTTGTTACTTAAAAAATCCTATTTGCGTTCTAAAGTTTTCTTCAACTGAGCACTCTAAGTCCCTTTTAACACCAGGAAACAAGTTGCTGGAGATTTTTTTACCGTTTTCTTTACTTGGTGTCCTTCTCACCTAAAACTTGAAAATTGCTGGCAACTCAGTTTCCTCGTATGAATGGGGACTAATTCTTCGTCATTTTTAATTTCGTTAAGTATTGGAGTTGTACATGGGCTGTTTAAACGGGTCGACTGAATTGCTTCAAATTTGGTACATGTATGTTGGTAGGTACATAAATATTTACAAATAAGAACATGGGTATTCATGAACATTTTAAACTGCGTAAACCTGTCAAATTTGTTTGAACATTTGACAGGTTTACGCAGTTTACCACGTTTACGAGGACTTAACGACGTTGCATGAATACCCCTAATGTCAATTATTTGCGAAAGCTTTTCTACATAGGTATATCGCCTGAGTAAACATTTAAATGCATTTACCGAGTAAATATAGGTACTTTTAGAGTTTTCATTTTTTTACTAAACACCACAGAACTATTAGGAATTAGTGTGTGGTCTGTGTAAATCCAGTTTAGTGGTAACACTTAAACGCACAACACAATCACCATCCCCAATTTTTACTAACCCGAAACCAAATCAAATACGATGAAGAAAAGGCAGAAAAGAATACAAAAAAGAGAATGAGAGTAAACCACTCAAAAGTAAATTACAAAATGACAGCAAAATTGAGTTGGTTTTCATTTTCATCATACATATTCATTGCATGGCACTTAACAAGCAAGTTTATTTATGTTTTTTTTTCCTTTGATTCACATTCATTTGCATACAAAATGAATAGAAACACAAAAAAAGAAGAATTTAAATCTACCTCTATTCTCTTTACTCTGGTACACTGGTATCTAGCAAACTGGGCACATGCTCAGTCATTAAAAAAAAAAAACAAAGTTTGATATGAGCTTCACAACCAAAAGCAGCCAGTTTTTTTTTTGTATACTTTTATAGCGCTTGTCTCATTGTCTGGTTGCCTTGGTGGTGTTACTGCTGTAGCTGCTTCTGCTGCCTGCATATATTATAACTCTCTAATTGCAATTTGTGAGCGACAGTGGACTTTATGAAATAGAAATTCATCTACCTTCCTCGGCTCTTGCTTCAATTGTATGTACATATTTCTATGTATGAAGAATATGAAGCGTATTTTTAATGATAAGGGGGCTTTGATTAAATATTTAAATTATTTGCTGCTTTTTTGTTGCGAGGAATTTTTGTGAGCACAGATGATGCTTGTATGTAAAATTTACAACTCGCGTACGAAGTAGAAGGGTTGCCAGTTTAATGATGTAGTTTTTTTTAGATTTTCTTAAAAATGCCGTGGAATTAACTGGGATTCACCGAACCAACGACGAATCGTTTGGTTTGAGAAAATACAAACGAACAGTGGGTGACTTGTCCATTTAATTATTGAAAATTACTTACGACGCAACTTCAGCATCAGTTCGTATTTTTTTTGTCTTTTACAAAGATAAACTTTCAGACGATGTGTCAAATTTAGCTAAATTTTCGACATTTATGACAAGTACCTACATATGTATGTAGGAATAGTCCAAAAAGTCATCATGAATAGTTTCAATAAGTAACAACATGACAAATTATGGTAGGTAGGTAGGTACAAATTAGATTTATGAAAACCAAGCTAATAGACGATTTTTTGATTTTTATAAAAAAAAGTTTTGATCCAGCACTAACTTCTTAAAAATGAAACAAACCACTTCTTTTTTTGTTTCCTTCAGTTTTTTATATAATTATTCCTATTCGATAATTTAAATTTCAATTCTCCACAACTAAGTCTTGGCAGTTTGTGAAAATTTGTGCAAATTTGCAAGTAATTTTACGTTTCAAAATCAAACAGACCTTTGTAAGACCATTTTGGATCAATTATATATTTGACATAAGGACATTTATTCGTGCAAATCAAAAGCCGTCACTTTTGAGGTAGTTGGAAGATAACTAACTTAAGCTAATCTTATAAACCAAATGAATGCACCTAAATGAATTGAGTTATGACTATGAGGGCTTTGGAACGCTTCCCACTTACATATGTATAAAAGTGAACGAAACGACGAAAAATAAAAATCCGTTGACAATATGACTTAGGTAGGTATATAAAGTCTGTTTACTAACTTGAAACTCTTAACAATTTTCCGTGAAAATTTTCAATTAACCAAATAATGATTTCCTTGTTTTCGTCCCACCATTTACGAGCCCAAACGACAGTAAATTACAGTTCTTCTACCTTAAATCTAATATGTAATATGGAAAATGGAAAGTCGTCGATCAGTTCAGCATTCTACATTCAATTAAAAAAATACCCAACCATAAAGTCATTGCATTTGCAACCAGCAACGTCCACTTAAAAAAAATTTAAAAAAGTATAAAAAGAGCTGGACAACGGTCACAGCTGGGCACATAATAAAATTTATATATATAATCGTATAGATAAGCAGATAAGCAGAGGTACACATTTCTGGCAATACCCCTCACATCTAAAACAGGAGAAAAATAAATATACAAACACAAAAAATCCACTCCATATTGTGAATGTGAAGAAGATAAAGAACAAATAAAAAACGAAAAAATGAGTGCAAATTGAAAACTTCCGCCGCTCCTTTCCATGATTTTAACCAATAAAAAAAAAACTGTCAAATTGTCAACCCTTTTCCTATTTCTATCCCTTTCCTTTGCTCAGATGAAATAACACGGAAGAAAACCTTATTTCACTCAGAACAGAAAATGGCAACCAAAAAATAGAAAATTGAATAAAAATAATATTTTTGAAATTAAACAATAAATTATTCCCACCTTGTTCGCTATCGTTTTTTCCACAATTTCGTATCTATTCTTTTTCTTTTGTTTTGATGTAGATGATGTTCGTCGAGTAGAAAAGATCCACCACCAGAAAGAAGGGACAAGGAACTAATCGGACGAATCCTTACGATTCCAGAGCACCACAATTTATAAATCTCTTTTCACTTTTTTTTTTTTAATTTTCTTTATTGCATGAAACACTGCGGGATTTTATTTAAAACTTTTTTTTACTCTCACTTTTGTGGTTTTTTTATGGGAATTCTATTGTTGCGATTGTGAACAATAAAAAAAAACGAGACTGTTTTTTCTCTTCGCCTTTGACGAAGGTATACCAGATTTTCTGGTCTAGAATATATAATTTTAATACAAGGTACACAAAAAGCCAACAAAACACAATTAAAAAGACAAAATTTCCAAATGAAATACAAATAAAACTCTAATTCACAATTAAAACTGAAAAAACACTCCGGGGAAAAAATATATATTTAAGTCACGAATAAATTTCTGGACGAATAAACGACGACGGTCTCGCCCCGTCAACGAGACAGAAAAGTATGTGTAAATTCTCAAGCAATTCTCAGTCGAACTGTGAAAACTGAAAAATTACTGTATAAAAAAACAATATTGATCGGAGTGACGAGAGAATTCACTCATAACCATATGAAACCAAATACAAATTACATACAAATAGAAACATGTTAAATATAAAAACCACTCAAATCGCACACACTTCAATCATACAGAAATTGAGTGTGAAAAATAAAGGCAAAACAATAATTGAATCACTCAATAACAACTCATAGTCATAACAAAACAAAATATAAGAAACTCTCAACCACATACACTTGTTTTTGTACGTTTTCCCTTTCATTCATATCCACTCACTATGTATTGATACTCCACACACGCACACAATCTCGACGAAAATTTGTTTTTTTTTTTCTTGCGAATTCCACTCAAAAAGTGAGATAATGATTTTCGATTGTTTCTGTTTGTGTACACAGAACGACACGGAAAGAGAAAATGTAATTTAGCAAAAAAACGGAGAACGAAACAAAATACACACCACACAGAGATTCAATTTTTTTCTATCAAAAGGGGAGCGAAAATTAATATTTTTTCGTTTCACATTAAACAACCTTTTTCATTATATTTATTCATAGGATAAAAAAAACTTTTTTAATTGTGAATGTTTTTTCGAGTAATCTAATTATTCGATTTAAGTTTTAATGCACATAATACAATAACTTATTTTAAAAAATGGAGAAAAAACTATGGAAAAATAGTTACACAAGCGAAATTTACCTTGCTCGGTCACCTGCGCCTTCTTAACTTCTTCTGATTTTCGATTTGAGTGGATTTTTGTTCTATGCACCCGCTGCTTGTAGCAAATTTAACGAAGAAAATGAAGCAAGCAAATATGATAAATTCACAATGATGTTTTCCATTCATGAGTCAAATTGGAATTTATTGTGAATGGTTGTTATATTAAATAAGTATGGCCGCGTTAAATTCGATTACACTGGTAAGCAAAAAAAAAATGCATTTAAATTTTAAACATTTCATCTTTTTTTTTAATAAAGTTGACTTTAAATTTTAAACATTTCATCTTTTTTTTTAATAAAGTTGACTCGTTTAGCCCTGAATTTTTATTTTAAAGCACTCTGAATTTTTTGAATGCGTGGCAACGTTGTTGTTTTCCAAGAAGGGAGTGAGACAGCGACAGGACGGGTGAATTCCTATCGTATCGCTTTCTCCTGGTTGTTTTTTTTAGTTTTTTACGTGCGCCTTCTTAACTTCTGATGTTCGATTTAAGTGAATTTTTATTCGACTGATACCCGCTGCTTGCACCAAATTTAACGAAGAAAATAAACCTAATAAATATGACCTATTCACCCTGAAGTTTTTATTTATGCATCAGATTGGAATCTATTGTGAATGGTTGTTGTCTTTAATTAGGTTCGCGGTGGCCGGTAACGTTAAAATCGATAATACCGGTTTGGTTAGCAAAACAAAATCCTTGTTCCAAAATTTTAAACATTTTATAAAAACCGATGCGACGCACTTCATTATTTAAAAAACATTCCACTTCTCAAAATATCACAAATCGATTTTAAAGCACTCGCTTTATTCATAATCAATAATTCCTTATTCTTCTTAGTGTGCGGCTACTTTGTTGTTTTATAAAAAGCGCCGCCGTGAGTGAGAGAAATAGGACGGGCAAATTTCTATCCGATCATTTGTATTCTCCTTTACTTTTGTTTTTCTTCGTTTGATCTTTAGTGATGTAGTCTGCAGAAACATGTCGAGACAAGTCGGTATCGTGTAGAAAAGTTAAGAAACTAATGGTTGTGCGTTGTTATTGTTTTTTTAAAAGACGGTTAAAGCTTTTTGTGTGTGTGATGTACAATGTACATAAGTGTAAAATTGGAAGTAAACTGAAACGGTTGTTGTCTTTAATAAGAATGTCGACTGCGCTAAATACAATTGCACTAATTGCTGAATTTTAAACATTTGAAAACCGACACGACGCGATACATCGTTTTTTAAATAAATTCGACTCATGAAACCATCAAGTGCGATTTCGCCTTACTCACAATTATTAACTTCTTATTCATTTTAGTGCGTGGCTAATTTCTATCCGGTTATTGATTCTTCTTTGAGTTTGTTTTTCTGCGTTTGATATTTTCTTCAGTGTTCTAATCTGCAGAAACATGTCGTGACACGTTTTAAATCGGAATTAATCGAACACTTACATCTAGTGGGTACGTGTGTGTGTTGGTTATGCTTTTTTTTTTATTGGAAAGGCTCCTAAAGCTTTTTCTAGAGCAAATTAAAAAGATGTTTGTATACGTGATGTACATTTGTGTAAAATTGAAAGTTTAATGTGAAATGGTTGTTATCTTTAATAAGAATGGCGTCGGGCTGCGTTAAATTCGATTGGACTGCTGGTAAGCAAAATAAAATTCGTGTTGTCACATTGTTTTAACCTTTAGAAATAACGTGCTCTTGATTTTTTTTTTTATAAATTCGATTCGTGAAATCACAAAAATTGATTTTAAAGAACTCGTTTGTCTTATTAATCTTTTTAGTGCGTGGCTACATTGTTTTTTTTTACTAAAAGCGTAGTGAAAGAGGTGTGTTGAAACGACAACTTTGGAAAATCGGGCAAAAAACTCCTTTGTGCTTGTTTGTTTTTTTTTCTGACGTTTGAGGGTTAAAAAAAAATTAAAAAAAGTGTCGTGGTAAATCTAGAATCGGAATTAATGAGTCGGTGTAATATGTTGGATCGACGGTTTCGAAAATCGGGAAAATTTCCATCGTATTTTCGTGTGTGCTTATGGTTTCTTTTTTTCTGGCGTTTGTTGGTTTATATCAGAAATAGTGTTAAAAAGTGTCGTGACAAGTTAAGAATCGGAATCAATGAATCCTTACAGCTATTCGGTACGCGTGTGATTATTGTTTTTTTTTTTAAAGAAAAAGAGTGCCTTTTTACAGCAACTGTAATGAATTTGCCGGCGATTTCTGAAAACTTAATTGGTAAGTTCTAATTTTTTACTTTTACACATTTATAATGAATAATTTTTAAGAAACTTTATTTAACATTAAAATCACCAACCTATATGGTTTCTACAATATCACTGTTTTAACAGACATTTTTTTTATAAAATTCCATTTTGTTTAAAAAATTCAAAAAACACAGCCAATCGATTTCCAAAATTTGGATTATCAAATACTTTTCGTCGATTTTCTTTTGCTTCGTCGGTGTCTGAAAGATAATTCATAACATCTGATAATTCTGGATTTTCGTTGATCATTATCGGCAGTATACATGTTGCAGTTGTGAGTCCTAGAACATTATATAAAAAAAATAAAAGTCATGTTTTTGGGTTTAAATAAATTTAAATTTGCGACTTACCATGAAATCCTTTATTCACAATTTCTTTCTTAACATCTTCAATTGTTGGTATTCTTTGATCGTAGTCTAATCTTTGTAGAATATCTTTTAAAACATTTTGATACACCCCTATAAGTTGATCTCTATGTTTTGAGAAAATTTCAGTTGGCCATGATGAGAAGATGAAATAATTCAAATCAATTCCTGGTGAACCAAAATACCCTTCTTGGTAGTCAACCTTTGAAAAAATGTATTTTTACTAAGAGTTCTTTAATTTTAAAAGAAAACTCACAAACAGAACATCTTTATCATTCTTAAACATCAAATTATTCACCCACATATCACCATGATTTAGGACATGAAAACGATCTGCCTTATTTCTACTGAAAACGTTTATCATTTTTGGTATACTTTTAGTTGCAAAGTCTTCTAATTTTGGTACATATTGCTGTAAGTTTTTGTTATTTTTGCAATATTCAATTGTTGATTGAATGGGGTAGATGTATAAGTAATGTAATGGTGTTGGGTTCTCTGAAACATTTCCAGACATGTGATATTTAAATATTTCTGGATTCTGTGAATAAAATGGAGATAGTGTAAATTATATTTTATAGTTTCGGAAAATACTCATTAAGTGCCTGTTTATACAGTCGTTTTACTGAAAGGTGCATCTAGTGAGACAGGTAGATTTTATGTGCGAAGAAACGAGAAGGATTTTGGGATGGAATCTACCCTTCTCGCTTTTATGCACACACAAATCTTTCTGTCTCACTGGATGCACCTTTCAGTAAAACGACTGTGTAAACAGGCACTAACAACACCGCGAATGACTTTATCACTTTACAGTTTACACGATCAAATTGGAAAATACTAGTAGTACCTACAGTTTCTCACCTTTCTATACAAAACCATACTGGTTGCATGGAATTTAGCCAACTTTTCCAAAGAAGCAGTAATTTGATCCAAGTTTAAACCTTTTTTGACATCGCATAGATGATAGCCCTTAGTTTTAAGATTTTCTTGTACAATGATGCCATCTTCTAAATAAATGGCTCTATAAAAAATAACAGAATACATAATTGATTTTGGAAAAGGGTTTTTTACGGAAAACAAATTACCACTAACCTTGGTCCAAAAATCGTGTCATCCCCTATCGATCTCAAAAGACTTTCAGCTTCTTTCATAAAAATTGCATAGACTTGTGTTTCTCTCTCGAATATATTATAATCTTCTTCAATTGCTGAGAAAGTTTCATTTTCGACTCGAGTTTTTACAATAAAAGAAGCTGATTCTTCTGTTGTACTGTTACTTTGTTCAGTGACATATTGAACATTAAGTAGTGTCATAACACTGGAATAGTTTTCACCTTTTGCTGTTGCTGGTTGTTTTGTAAATGATTTGATTTCTTTAATAGGTGATTTGGAATTTTTGGTGATTATTTTTAAAACAAATTCAGAATCAAGCCACGCAAGATCAGCACTTTCTATAGAATTATCACACATTTTTTTGCCAGGAATTCTAAAAAAAAAAAAAATAAATCATTTTTGGATTATTTGTGGCAGGTTCAAAACAAATGTTACAGCGTCAGTGAGTAAGTGAAATTTATATGACCAATATTGGAGACTGAAGTGTCACTTATTTAAGTCTGCATCGTGAAATTAAAATTGGAATTAATTTTCTTAAGTGTCACATTATTCGACTGTGACTGTGAAACTAAGCCTAAAGCTTAAATAGTAGCCTTAACTTAGGTGAGAGGAATCATCTTCCTTTCCGCAGTGCTCTTCTCTTATGAAAGTTGAAGTGAACGGAATTATACTAAAATAAACAAACCACAAATAAAATTGAAAAAAATCTATACAATATACAAATATTTAGATACCTACTTTAAGTGCACAAAGCTAATTTCCTGTTTAATGGTTGACATTTTTATCATAAAATTATATATGTACATAGTTACTTACTACGAGTATCATCCCTCGCTTTTGACAGTGACACGCTTCAAACTATATGTATGTAGGTACTTATTTCAATTATTTAATCTATATATAGCAGCTTTGATTAGAATACCAGACTTGACTGAAGATGATCATCATGTACCCACCTGCCTAACTGCCTACACATTGCGTGCTACTTACTCATTTGTATATATTTCGCTCCTTACCTGTCATTTTGCATTTACATTTTTGTTAAACTGCTCGTTAAGGGGCATACATATTATTTAAAAACGGGAAATTTGCAATTCAAATCGTATAAGTCAGTCCAGACCGTCGTCAGTTTAAAGATAGACAGATAATAATACATTTATATTGCATAAAATATTGAATGAAGATGCACCTTAACTTTATATAATCTTAGTGACACACTGGTTTGAATTATAATTTTATCACACCATGCTCTCAATCAGTTGAACTAATTGCAAGAAAATTCATGTTTTTACTTAGAGATTAATTTCAGTCTCGAGGGATCGTATAAAAGAGGTCTACAAAAACAATTATTTTGACAGCTGTCAGCAGTCATATTTTTGATAAAGTAGAAGGGGTACCATTTGTCATATTAATCTATTAAAAATTCGTAAATTGAACAGCTATGTATGGTAGATATGTATTTCTTCAATTGTTCACATTTTAAAGAAAAAGACTATCTTCGAAAATATTATTCTATAAGTGACATTACATTTCACTCTATTGTTGCAAAAGAATGCCTTCCTGTTCCTATACTGATTATCATTTTGGAAGAAGATAAAGACTAAACAATAGATTATAATAAAAAATAAAATAATACCTGATTAGAAGTTCAAACGTGCAATATTTTCGTAGAAGTCTTTGTTTGGCTTTGATGACTTTGATTTGTTTTGTTGTTTTTTTTGTTTTTTTTAAATTAATGACACTCCTCTCCTATGTTATTCTAAAATTTGATTAAGTTTCATAATCAGCCAATGCTGAAATAAACAATGTCAGTATGAAAATATTGAAACGATTCATCCCTCGTACGTAAGATCTTTGTAAACTGCGTCAACTGATGGTGTATAAATTGCGTAATGATATTAGAAGAATTTTGTATATACTTGTGCTGGATTTACAAAACTGACAAAAATGCATTATTTTTGACATTCGTACCATAATCGTAGTTCACGATAAAAAGATAAGTGTTATGTGGTATTGACAGCTTTTCTGTTTGTCATCTAAATACAGCTTTAGATAGATAGTTCAAGTAGGTACATAGTTTAGGCCATCTGCATACTGGAATCAACAAACCGATTGATTTTCATTTTCACTTCTTGACAGTAAAAGTGAGAAGTTTTTGTGAGAAGAATAATTTTGTATAATTTTGAGAATATTAAGTCCTCTAAGATATAAGAAATATAAACTGACCAAATGATTATTAATTCATATTTTTTTAATAACCTTTAATCTTTTTCGAAACTCGAAGTGTCATAATTCAAATAGGAGTGAAGTATAGAAATATAAAAAATATACACGTATATAAATCAAAACACTAAATTGATAAAAAGTATATAAAATTATTTAAATTTTCTCACTAGATTTCTTTCAGCGTTATCATCAAGCTTAGGTATACTGTTTTCAAACGTTTTTTTTTTTTTATAACTTTTAATCAACAAAAATAATGTAAAATCATCGACCCGTAGCGTTTTAGAAATTGGTACAAGAAGAAGAAATTCACATAATGCCTTTTTTGTTTTGCAAAGTGAAAATAAAAGGCGATTATTTTTATCATACTAAAGAAATGTGTGCTATTGATTTTAAAAAATTTATTTAACAAAATTTTATATCCAAGAAAGTTAAGAATTTGACGTTTGACGAGAGATGTATACATTGCTATTAATTTAGTTTTTTCACAAACGTCAAATTCACCACTTTGAGTCAACTGACAATTATTTATCTGTGTGCGATATGTATTATTGTAAATAGTAAGATTTTTGCTAGGTTCCTTTATTTTGAAACTCTGTGTTTTACATTTAAATATCAAATTTGCAACTGTCAATTGTCACAAAATTATAGCTGTTTGGACGTTGACAGATTCGGAAATTTCACTCTTTCTCTATTTAAATCTGGCTACACACTAAATGATGTTCTTACTCGTTGTCATGATATTTACCGTTGGCCCCATGTTATAATGGGCCTTGTAACCAAAAACCCAACAACTAGCTACTGGATATATAGAAATGTTCAAACCAATTTCATGACTGCAATGTTTATAAAAAAAAAAAACAAGTTATTTTTCCATGAAGGTAATTTGTATCCAAGAGATATTTTTTTTGCTGTGTGCTAAAATTGCACTATGGTATAGGTAGCACTAGCAATATCAAATTTCACTTAAACTTTTTTTTTTACAAAAGTTTAAATTCGATTTTCAATTTTTGTTTCTTTCTTCGATATAAAAATAATGACGAATTTATTTGGTGCAGTTTATCGTACGAAGATAAAATTGTGTTCAATTTGTAAATTGCATTTATCTATCTTATTTATTATTTCTTATCCTATCGGCAATTTAGAACTGTTCGTTTTATCAATAAATGATTAAAACTAATGGGAGTGACTTTCTTTGGTAGAAATAACGAAAATAAAGCTATACTCAATAAAAAATCAACGGAAACAAAACAGCTAATTTGTTCTTGCTCCAGATTAATGTCTATAAGATAAAATTGGCACAATCATTGTCACAAACAATATAATTTATATCTTTATTCTATGTTTTGACAGCAGTTGACAGATGAAATAGATCATAAAAAATATTAATAATAAAACGAGATATTGTATCAAAACTAAATCTATAATAAACAAACACACAAACCCTAATCCGGTTTCGGCAAAAGATTCAATACATCCATATACCTACCAGCCTTTATGTGCAATTTAAAAAATATCAAACGTTTTGATGTCATTATTCACCTTGTTTCGTTTTATTCTTGTTCTTTTGTCACAAAGTAGATATACAACAACCAAACAAAAAAACTTGATTTTATTTGTTTTTTAATTTCTTATTTGTTTTTTGTACTGCAATTATCACTTGTATAGTAGATTTTCGTTAAATATCTAGGTATACCTACTTTAAACCGTTTATACCATAGAAATATAGCACACACTAACGAACAATTTGCTATGTTTTTTTTCGCGATAAATGGTGATGTTGATCGCACGATCGTCTGTAACTGACTAATGCAAATCCATATTATTTTCTATCGCAGGCTTTCAAGTTCTCTAAGTTCATTCTTTATCTCTCTTTTATTTTTTGCAATCGTTCAATATAAACATAAAATTTATGAAAGAGATATTATTGTAGCTTTAAGAAAAGAAAAACATAGATTTACGCGACAGCTCAAGTTTCTTTCGTGTTATTGTTAAATAAAATAAAAATAGGGAAAGTTCGAATTTGACTATCCCCATGGTATTTAAAAGAAAGAAACGTGTTGCAACACAAAAACAAAATCCGCATTTGCGAAATCGATTAGTGTAAATCTCGACAAATCGAAAGACAAAATTGTTTGGGTCCATATTTTTGTTGTGATTGTTTTACCCAGTGTCAATTTTACTAAAAAGTCAATTTAATTTGATACTCAAATTATTTTTTTTTTAAATTTAAACTCTGTTTTTGAAAGGTGTCACAGCTGTCAAAATAAATACCTACACATTTTCCTCATACACATGAAAATACACAGTCGTTGTCAGCAGGATCTGTGGCTAACTTTTCGACCCAAGTTTTTCGACTCGATTTCGCTCAACAAGTGGATCGAGTCAACGAATCTCATTTCAATTCAATGTCTATATATGTATATAGTTTCAAGCTCACTACAACGCTGCGCCGCGCCGATACGATTTTTTTCTATTTTGACCTCCTATAATGTTTATGCTGGATTTACACGATAAATTGCTATATTGCTTTTGATTTTGAAAATTACACACAATATAAATAAAACAAGTGGCTTAAATGTTGCTGAAATTATAGTTTTTTTTAGTTGTGTAAATCCAGCTTAACATTGGTTTTCTAAATTTAGTTAAACTTTGGTTGATATTGACAGCTGTCAATATTTTCCGACATTTTGAAAATCAAACTTTTTCTTCATTGTTAAATTTATAAGTGTAAATTAAAGCTCATTCCAATATTGCAATCTTATATTGATGTACATAAATGTAGGAGTCTATCAGGAACAAATGACTTTTCCACAAAACTTATTCATATGAAAATTGTAATAGTTTCATACACATAACTAGGTTTTCCTCTTTATTCACGATTGATAAATTTAAATGAACAAAATATTTAATGGATTTAAAAAATATAAAAAAAACTACGAGAAATTTGACCAAATTGCAATCTTAATCAATTTTCTTGTTTTATTTAGATAAATAAAAATTATACACATAAAATTATATTAATTATTTTTGTTTATTACTTTGTTTGTCAAAGTACTCGTACATATAAGCAAAACGCTAATAGCTCATTGTCGGTAATTTTAATTGACATGAAAGATGTTGCTAAATTGTTTCAAAACTCGTTTAGAAATTTTTAAAATGAATCAATGATAAATTCGTGAGCTGTTTTATAGAATAAGAAATAAATTAATCACAAAGCAAGTCCGGGAATCATAACAACCTATTGTTAAGTTTATACAAATTCATGATTAAATAAAAAATCGTAAAACAACACATTATTTTTATTTAAGGGCCAAAACGGATTACTTTCTTAAACAAATCACCGATTTCGGACGATTAACTATTAAATCTCAGTTAATCGTCCGAAATCGGATAAAAGGTTCAAAAATTAATTAATAGCAATAATCACACAATCATTCGCTAATACCGTAGGATTGAAATCTAGATCCGAGGTTAAACCACGTTTGTACAATTGGCCATTATGTCCAGTTATTCAGTGTGATATCATCCTAATTTCGGGGTTAAACCTGAGTTAACTCTTGAAACATGATTTAAATCCTGAGTTAGCTCCGAGAAACTTGGCGAATTCTGCGATTAACTGAATAGTTATTTCTGACAAATGCGTATAAAAACACAGTCTATATATAGAAAGGGCGACATGATAGAAATCACCGTTTTCAGTTTCTTAGTTAGCTGGATTAAAATTTCGATAAATTTTTTTTAGAGATTAAATTTTTACATTTCCACGGATCGATTCAACCCATCAATGTCTTAAATTTTGGATAAAATTTAAGTCAATTTTGTACATGGCCTTAATTCTTAAAACTGTGTTACTGATCTGAATTATCACTTTGTTATCGATAGTTTGTATGGAAAAGTCAGGATGTTTTTGAGTAATCGAATCAACCGCCTTACATTTCTATCGTTTCTACATCGCATCGCCAACTAACTAGGCGTTTGTACTAAAATTTGAGGTCTTTTGATCAAAAGTTAATTTGCAACTCTAGGCTTGTTTATGTCAACTCACCAAGACTGACTAGGTACTGATAAGCATCAGATTTTACATTTTATGTAGTTAAATCGTTGAATATATTTACCACTATCCAATTCTGATGTCAGTCTAATCAATCTATCGAATTTGGCATGCAATTCAAAACTAGTTTAGACCACGAAGATGTATGCGGCAGAAATGTGCTGTGCAGTCTATACTACAAGACTATGCTGACGGTTATTATGATGAGGACAGAGTTGGATGTGTAGGCTCGCCACCACCACAACACTAAAGAGCCACCAATGGTGCGCATGCGACAACGCATTTAAATCAATTACCCAAAGCAATTTTCACTATGAGGAGGCCATCTAGCACACCACCACCGACCGTACCGTCCATATTGCATGCTACATCATGCTGCATGCAGCACACATCACACACATTTTGCTTGTAATTGTATACTAGAATTATAGATGTCGCTTTGATGTGTTTTTTCCCGGTTGTGGCACTAGATTTTGCGGTTCTGGTGGATTTTGAATGCTGATGCTGGGGTCGATAGTTAAGTTTATCGGTTTAGATGTTGTTTGCAGCCGCTTGTTTTTTTAATAATCATAATTCAAATGATTTAAGATGGAGGAAAATTGTAGTGTTGTTTTTTTTTGGTTTCTTCCTAATCGATGTTCGTTTATGAGTTTTTGGTTAAGATGAACGGCACCAGACGACGGCGGCGTTATAATGAAAGTCTATATGGAAAAAGATTTTCTAGGTGAAATAACAGATTAAGATAAATCAAATCGAAGTTTATCGTGTTATTATTTTAAATTCTTGGATTTTCAAAACTATAAATACTATCTTTGTCTTTTCTCTTTCTAATTGGAAAGAAAATAATGCAATGCAAATAAATATAATTAATACATAATACAACCCTAAATCACCCCTTGTAAACAAATTCATCTAGATAGATCTAATTAAGAAGGTCCGCCATATGTCATGTGTGAAAGAAACAAAAAAAAAAAAAAACAATAGTTTGACAGCTCTTTTTATACGGAAAACAAACACTTTTCAAAGGCGCTTGTTTCGCAAAAATAAACAATTTCGGCCTTTGAAAAGTGTTTTTCTTTTCTCTCTAACAAGAGCTGTCAAACTGCTCCTTTTGAGTATTTTTTGTTTTCCCTCTAACAAGAGCTGCCAAAATAGTGTGTTTTTGCTTGTTTCACTAGAATTGATCTATTTTTTTTTTACTTGTTAAATTAGATCTATCCTAGATGAATTTGTTCACAAAGGTACATAACATAGTCTAGGCAAACATTATGATGAAAAATTGAAATCACACTTAAAGCTAACGTTAGATATCAAATTAAAAAGAAATATACCTAATTAAAACATTACTATAACATTTCATGCTGCTTACCTCTATTAACACTGCAGACTACACCATCCAATTAAATGCAATTTAATTTTTTTTTTTATTTCGATGTTTTTTTTTCTTCTGTTCGTGAACAGAATAAAACGCGTGCAAAGTATTACTCCACGCCTTTTCCAAATTAACAAGAGGATTTTCTGCAAAGCTATACATTTCTGTGAATAATGCCACTATACTACTTCTTGTTGTTTATCTGTATATATGTAAGTTGGTTTGTTGCCTGCTACATGCAACTCTCAATCGTATCGTTATATAATTAATATTTTATTTCATGCGTCTCAGTCTCAGTATATCTGGGATTGGCACTTTAAGATACACTGTATAACTTGGGCATGATTTTCATATAAAGTGTTTGCGTGAATTGATCATAAAGATAGAGGTATACAATTTTTAAACTTGTTGTTGATGGATTTAAAATCATGCTTGATGAAAAGTGAGATCGATTCAAATTGTTTTCCAATTATATAGACCCAAAAGAGCTTCATCATCAGCATCGAGAATGACAAAACATCCAACGAAAAAAAAAACCTCAAACTCGGGGTCTTTACCATCTCCCTTAGTTATATTTTGCATGTCTGCCAATGATGACCTACTTTTTGTCTCTGGCATATAAAAAAGAAGAAGAAACAGTGCTGAGTGCAGTGGCGTGGCGGCTACAATATAATTTCAAACCCCAAACTCTTCTTCCTACAAAAAACGAGAATTACTCTTTTGTACCTTTACTCTGTAATTTTGAGCAATAAAACGTACGAATATACAAAAGCTTAATTCTTAAACATTTTTTTTTAAATCAAAGTGAAGTGGCAACAAAAATTTGCATCACTCGGAAGGATGTAAACCTTTAAGATGGTATACTAGGTATGTCCAATTAAATTATTTTGGAATCTTTTGTCGGTGAAAATTTATTTAGGTAATTGTGTGGAGAAAAAAAAAGGAAAAGGAATTATATGAGCTAATTGTTTAGAGTTGTCTTTCTTGTTAAAGCGCTACCTAACCTACCTACACATTTTTTTTTAAAGATATTTAAATGTTTCAAGCTAAAGGCAACAGGAAACAGCTTTACAGATTGAAAACATTAACCCTTTTTATCGAGCTTTCAACTGTATACAAAAAAAATATGCGATCAGGTTGGAGATCTGTAATTATTAAATTATAAAATTTTAAATACGAACTGTTTATAGTTAAGCTACATTAATTAGTAATTTCACGTTGACGATTTTTTATAAATTTGCATGTAAGCTTAAATCATAAAAAAAACAAACCTAAAGCAATTTTACTCTCGTTTATAAAAATCAAAAGAGTCGATGAAGAAACTTGATTTCCTCTTAAATCGTTTGATATTTTAAAATGGTAACTTTACATTTTTACAATGCTTTTGAGACAAAGAGATAGAATTGATGACTATGATTCGTGATCCACAAAATCTGAATTAACGACAGTCCTGCTTGTGGTCTACAAGCACCAAACACTGCTGCTTATGTACATCTCCCGCAACCAAAACCTTTACTTTTTTTACTAGGTCAGTTGGTCTTCTAGCGGTGATTGGTGAATTGGCATAAGCTCTTTTCCTGAATTCTATCGCAGTAAAACAAATCAGCCCCAATGAACCTATTGCTTTCATACCGGACTGATTTTGTGATGTGCATGTGCGTGCACCCTTGGTTTTCTTTACGTAGGAATGTTTATTCTGCTTCCCATTTTTCTATTTTCTGGTATTGATTGTATATTTTCTTCTGAAATAAGATCAACAAATTTCAACACAATTTCAAGATGAAAAAAAAATTAAAAAATAGATCTTGCATAAATTGTATTTATTAGTTTCCTAGAAATTATATAAAATTATTTTTTTTTCATCAATCTAAAAACCACTTCCATCTAGCTCTGTTTTCCTTCTGAATCTTCCATTTGATGGCCCAAACTTCACATAGAAAACACAAAACCCCCATTATATAAGCTAATACGATTCCAGCCCAAATCGACATCAAATCAGCCACTTTTAATGGCTCAATATTTCTCTTCATTGTCATATCACTCAATTTAAGTTTCCCAGCTTCAACTAATTCATAAAATGCTCTTCTCTTCCAAAAATCCATTAACCCCGCTGATTGTATCTCGAGTAATAAAGTATTCATGATTTCTTTAAATATTGAATTTTCATTTATTGGAAATGTCATTGGGATATTTTGAAATAAACACATTCCCTTAGGTAGACGAAAAATCGGATGACTGTAGGTTTTTTGTCGATGTTGAATTATTATCCATTTGATATTAGTCACAACATAGGCATACTTTTTTCCGAAAGAATATTTAAGGTTGTCATAATTGGTGAAATTTGTCTCAAAATAAAACATATCATAGTATTTGATTCTAAAACGCTCGTCGGATAGAACCAAACGATTGATTTCATGCTTTAAAGTGTAGACCTTTAGCTTTGAAGTTAATAGGTCATCCAATGATTCGATTCTTTTTTCACTCGGAGGATGAGTAATGTAAGTTTGAAGAAATGCTCCATACGAAGTAAAAACATTAAGTCCCAGTAAAAATATCAACAAATATATCAGTTTAATAGTGATGGAGATTTTCTTAACCTCTGCAAAAGATTGACCAAGTATTCCCCGGAATATGTTGTCACTGAAGAAGTACTTGAACCGAGAATTCTTTCTATGAATATCCATAAGAGTTATTGCTGATTCTAGTAAAGCTGATAAAATTATTATAATTCCAATTAATATGATCAAAGTATTTTCATGAAAAATTATCATAAAAACTTTGGAAATTGGCATTCTTGGTTCTACGGGCAACATAATACACCAATCTACCAAATCGTAAGGATATGTATATGAATTCATTGGAATTTCAGGATAAGTTGCTGCAGCTGATATTTCAATAGTTTTATTTAGGACTAGTTTGAGAATTACTTGAGCAGGAAGTGATAAATTGATGTTGGAGGTATTTAGCGTGGCATTGTGTTTGCTAAGTAGAGCCTCAAAAATATGACCCAGAAAACCTGTGAGAACAATTTCGCCAGATTTATTTCGAGTGACTATCATAGCGTGCTCTGGTCCTCCAATAAAAATAGGCAATGTGTATCCTTTTAAGTCTCCAAGTCGATTCGGGAAGAAGTTGAAATTCTCTTTTCCCGCTGTCCAACTTATTTCTTCAACAACAAAATTTGGAAAATTGTTGTAGGAGTAAAAAATCGATGTATTTCGAAAGTCCCTCAGTAGAGCAATAGTATTTATCATTCCAGTTTTCCAACAAAATTTAAACAAATCCATTATCAAGAAGTTCTCGTTGTTAAGAATGATGAAAACTACGTTATTCGATCTCATCTGACGTAGGTTCTCTAAAAGTCGATTTAGAAGTTTTCCATTTAGAGATTCTAAGAATACAATTGTCAGAATATTGCTATTAAAGTATTTTTTTAAGAAATATGTTTCATTTTCTGTCAACAGAATTATTGGAAGTTTTAACAAAATGAAAAGTTCTTTGATAAAATCTTCCTCTGATGATAGAAAATAATTTGTCTCTCTTAAGATCAAAACACTTTCGAATTCTTGAAATTTCTTAACATCTCTCATAAATTCAATAAGTTTTGAATTTAATATTTCTTCACTTAATCCGAACACACATTTCACTGTTGTTGCAGATAAAACCAAAACAATTAGTAGAACAAAAGCGATGTTATCCATTTCAAAGAAGTAATAACACTGCAGAATAAAATTCTTATCGAAAAAAAAACAAGCAATTATCACTACGAGTTTATTGCATTTGATTAACTACTGGTCTCTGAGGTATTTTTTGAGTTTTTAATCAATTTAGGGATAGTATCTACTTTTGAATTGATTATTGTGTAGCCTAAAGCACTCTTTCTAGTTGAAAAACGTTTTAATTATACACTCGCGAAAGGGAACTTTGAAGGTCTAATGTGGTCTTTAGGGATATTCGTGTTGGTAAATAACTCTTAATAGTCACAAACTTTGGCTTTTCATTGTTCAATGAATCCTGAGTGGATATTTTGGTCAAAAATAGCGAAAACTTATTTTCTCAACTACTATCAGACTCAGAAATAAATCGTGTAAGTGTTAGAGAAAGAAGATGTATAGTAAACCCTTACCAATTGACAGTAGTCAATTTCTTAATAAAAATAAAATTTACGAAAATATGAAAAACAATAACAATAGGAAAATAAACTCGAGACTCCATATTTTTGTTTCACTTTCATTTCAAGCGTCAAACGTCAAATTGAAAAAATTAAGGCATCCAAACGAAATTCATGCACATCCCTGACGTTTGGGATACGTTTAGAAACTTATGCCTTTATGTCACCATTTTTTTTTACTTTCGGAACTTATGACTTTGCATCAAATATGCATCTGATCCGTTTTAGAAGTCAGCCTGTCCTCACAAATTATTTATAGATATACATATATATCTATAAATAATTAGAATTATTAGATAAACATACATACATATTATGTACATAATATGTAGACTTAAAACTCCACATGATGTGAGGTCTTAAGAAATAAACTTCCACATCAAATAAAATAAAAGTTTACATAATTATATTTACCTATTATTTTTATCAATATAATGATGACAAAATGGTATTTTGAAATTGTTATAATTTTTTTTTTATTTTTACATAATAATTCATAAAAAAAGAAGATTTATTTCAAAATAAATTCTTGTGCATCATATTTTCTAGATATACAAAAAAGACCTTGTGCTGATTTCCATAAGACAACTCATCTTACTATTGTCCATAAATATTTGCACCAGATCGTCTCAGATTTTACCTTTGTATACATACCTAGTTTTTCATATGGCGATCGTTTTGTATAGATTCTTGTTGTCCTAACCAATTCTGTCATTCTACTGCACGACCTGCTGTATTTCATAAATCATTAAAAAAAATGATATCATTCATCTATATGAACATAATTTCGTCACAATTTGTTATTAATGGCGATTCATGTTTATTAAATGTTTTTATTTTTGGCAAGAAAATCATCGTTAGAAAATTATTTGCAACAAAACAGCCGCCATATAAAGAAGAGTTTTGATCTGTAGTCACACAAAAATGTTCTCACCAGTTCATCAGTGTATTTTTGGGAAATTCTATGTAGGGAGATTTTAAAGTAAATACCTTCCATCCTTAAATTTATTTTTCCCATTGCTTTTTTTAGTTTTTTTTAATACATTTATTAAGCCGGGCTGTCCCTTGAAATAAATGGTACGTGCGTTGGAATGTAACACCGCAAAACTAGCTCATCAACAATGTTTTACCGCGGTAATAGGGGGAGGATGGCTATGGTCGAAGTTAGAAGTAGTAATTTCAACTTCACACCTATTATACAATTATACATAGGAGTCGTTTTTACTAAAAAAAATACGTTTTGTAGTTTAAAAAAATATTTCGTCAAATTAAGTACTTTTTCGTTAAAAATGTACATACCTTTTCGTTAAAAAAGTACTTTTTTCGTTAAAAAAATTACAATTTCTTTAAAAAAGTACTTTCTGAAAGCATTTTAAGTTTCTGCAGTTAAAAATAATGTTTCGTTAAATAAGGTACATTTTCGTTAAAAAGTATTTCCAAGTTATTTATTCTGAATTCTAAGTTAATAACTTGGAATTATTTTTATTTTTTATTTTTATTATTTAAACGAAAATAGTAACTTCGTTAAATTAGGTACTTTTTTATTAAAAAGTACTTTCTAGAAGCATTTTAGATTCATTTAATTCGAAAAAATGTTTCGTTAAATTAAGTACTTTTTCGTTAAAAGATTACTTTTTCGTAAAACAAATCCTTTTTTCATTAAAAAAGTACTTCCTATAAAAAAAGATATAGGAATACATATTTTAGGAAAAAGTTCATCATGCTGTTTGATGCACCGACATCAATACACTCCATCTTTGACACATAAATAATTTTTTTTAATTGCGTCTTCAAGGTTACGACCCTCAAGAAAAACAAACAGTTCAACAGTTAACTTTCCATATTTTGAAACTTTAAATTTCCATTACCTTCGTTAAGGTTATCATAAATAATCTACAGAAAAAAAAAATAAATCCAACATCAATATACAATTTCTTCACTTTAAAACTTTCAAACATCATAATAATTACAGTGAAAGGACTAAACAAAACATATAAATAAAACGATATACTAACAACCTCTGGCAATATTTCACACTTTTTTGCTACATCAGCTAGCTATATATTTATATTTATAATGCGGTACCCACATTTACCCACGCAACGTTCTTTATGTTATTGGTGCTAATTGTTCATACTTCAGCAATAATATCCATCAACTTGGTGCGCATCCAATGGACCTCTCGTGATGATGGGCAACAAATTGATGTACCCTTTATAAACGACTCGACCGTCGACTGTCAATTTTGTGGCACGACACCATGAAAAAAAAGGTCAAAAGTATGCGCCTTCCGATCATCATGATCATAATCACGCTAGCTCATCTCTGATCTGCGTGCGAAAATAAGTTCCCAGATTTGATCTGTGATAACTTATAACTATAAGAGACTTTATTTGCTTCCAGAATTTTAATCCTCCTCCATCTTGCAGCTCTTAAAATCAATGATGGTCAAACATAGCCGGACTTATTCTTTTCAAGAATTGTAGGCATTGCAACTATAAAGGGGCTTTCCTGAATTGAGAACTGAAAACTTAAAAAATTAAGCTATTTCCGTTGACAAACTCATAAATTAATTAATTTATTTCCTTCCAAAGAGCTAATTGAAGGTATTTTCTTGTGATGAAGTTGAAATTATGATGTGGAAGATATTGTGGAACTTATTCATATTTCATTTAATTTTCAATCGAGTTTCAGGTCTCAAGGCAAATTTCAATCGCTTTGGGGCTAATTGAGGATAGCCGGGTGATTGTGAGGATATCACCCGGCTAAGTAGGAATTAGGGTGTCGAAGGTTTTACGTATTAATATTTAATTGCATTTTTAATCGAATTGGGGGTCCCAAAGGCGATTCCCTACTTCACTTTATGGCTAATCCGACACTGAATGCCCATGGCCATATAGATGGGCTATGTTCAAAGTGCTCATCACTCTAAGGTCTTCTGCATCTCATCCTCATGCCATAGGGTATATAAAATGACTAGGTATAGCTAATTGACATTATCACAGAAAGGAAGAAAAACCAAAATAACAGTCATGTTTTGACAATGATTTACAACACGCGGTGGAAATTGTCAAAATATATGAACGTCTAGTCAGATTGGCGGTGTAGGTATAAAATTATTGAACCACGCAACAAAACTTGAACCTGACCTTATAGATGTGGAAGATGAAGGAGAACTTCTTCGAAATTATACGACCGTTGACCGCTACCCGTCAAATCTGCCAGAGTGATTATGATGAATGAAGAAAATTTGCCTCTGTGCGAATCGAAAGTCAAACTATCACTGAAAATTTAAAATAAAAAGTATGATTTTTTTGTATGGGATTTTAAAGAGCCATTGTGGCCTCATTCAATAAACTCTTATAAAAATAATGCATTATCATCTCCAATATAACAGTTTTTTGCTCCCTTTTGATTAAATGTAATTATTGTAGATCGTGTCCATTTGGATTCCATGTTATTATATTCCTTGCTACAAACAACAATCAATTCCAAAAGCAATAAACACTTTCACATCAAATTCCTTATTCAATGTCTTCTTTAAACTTTTTATCGACAAACCTCCCTATTAACTTAATATAAGCCTTTGGGTTAAAAAAATCTCGAACCCGTTGATTTGAGAAATCAACTTAAATCTCTTATACCCATAGGTATGGTATGTGTGTTTAGGTAGGTATAGGAAGGTACATATGTATTGAGGCCAGATTCAAAGTGCGTAATTTAAACACGTTCAATATTATAATTCGATGAAAAATCCTTAATAAAATCATTTTCCAATAAATCGGCTCCATTAAAAACATATTTACTCTTTTAACGTTTATACTGGATTATTATTTATAAAAAAAAAACCGTATAAGTACCTGTTTTCATTAAAAAAAAAATAAAATAATTTCATACTTTAAACGATTATGGTTATGGGGTTTTTAAGGCCATGGCCAATTTTGGAAGAACACTCGTTTTGGGGATGTGTATATTGTATATTCATGTCGTCACATAATATTAAATTCCAATCTGGGTAAACTCCGGGATACAAGACTGATAATTTATTTTTGCAAGGATGATGAAGAAGCTTCAATTAATCAATTTTATTCCTCTCAAGTATTTTTTTGTTTTGTTACTTTTTTTCCAAGTGTAGATTTTGTAGAAGTGGTTGTTGTTGTCGGAAGCTGATTTTGTTTTTTTTTTTTTGGAAATGAGTTTAGATACTTTTCGAAGCCTAAAAATAATCAAATATTTAATTTATGTTTTTTTTATTGATTTTCGTATGAATTTCGATTTTTTCGTGATAATGATTTTTTGGGGAATTTTATTTGTTTAGATTTTGTTGGGATTTTCACTTTCATTACATTGTCTGTCATAATTTTGAACATTTAGAATTTATATTTCTTTTGATTTTTAATGAATTTTAGGTGATACCAATTTTTTCGATTTTCATTTTTTTGGATTTGGAATTTTTATTTTTTTTGCATTTTCATCAGAATTTAAGTCTTTTTTATTTTCCTATTTCAATTTTTATCTTATTTTCATTTTTCAAAATATTGATGTTTTGGGATTTTCACATTTCAGACATAACAGACTTTCACAGCTCAAGAAAATGCTGGATACCTTTTCACATACTATGTATAATAATATTTCCTTTTAGATACTTTTATCTCCTTTATAAAATATTGCCTTTACCTCAAGTTAATTGTGTTCATTTTTTATAATTTTTTTTGGAAACAAAAATCATTTTAACTTCCTTTTTCTACGATTAAATTCCTCTCTCAATCATAAAAGGAAGAAAAGCCGTCAAAATAGCTATACAACCCGCATTTTTTAAAACGATGTGTTGCAATTCTGCCATTAACTCAAGGTTGTTTCCTCTAATAAGTTATCTCAATAAAATGCCATGTATACAAGCCATTATAAAATTTTTAGCGATAGACTTGTATTACGCGGACACTTGAATTATTATTATCAACCACCCACCAAATAAAGGCATAATCCCAATTCAAAGCGCACGTCTGGTATACCTAAGTCGTTTGGGTCCGTCCAAACTATTCAAACTTATGTATAATATAGCTGATATAAATGCTCAACTCTGATAATCTTATGCACGACTCAAACGATATTTGCAACATTTTTTGTTTCGTATATTTATTGTCAAAAAAAAAATGACCATTCAACCATAAAAAAGTAAATTCAACCAAGGCCGGTTTTATGAAGGAGCCAATGGGGTTTGTTATCTGGGGCGCTGAATTCAGGGTAAGGGTGCATATTTCTGGGGAAATATTTTATAATTATTTTAAAATATTGAAAATTCTTTAATTTTAATTTTGAAAAATAATCTTCCAGAAAGTATGAAGATGAAATAATTTTAAAACTAACAACAACAAAAAATTTACAATTTCAATTTAATTTATTGTAGTTATTGCGACGGGTCTGATGTGAACTTAATTTTCTATACGACTCCACATTAATCTACATTCTCTAAACAGAAAAAACAAAGAAAACAAAACTCTAAAAAACACGTGGCCTCTTTCTGGGCGCCATTTAATTTTCAAACGCCTGTGAACTTATCAATTTATTAACTATTGCACTCACAATAGCACCTTAACCTATGGACAAACTAATCTTAAAAAAAAAAATTGCAGCACATGTGAACGCCTCTAGCAGTGTTACAAGGAAGTTATATCTACATATATACATACATAAATAGAGATAAGCACGACGACTAATCGAAATACTCAACCCAATCGACATTTTAGTCTCTATGTTTTATGGCAATAAAAACCATAATTTTACGGATTAAGAATATAAAATGAATAAATTTGCATTTTGGTATAAAAACTGCATGGAAACTACCATTATTCTTATTCTATTCGGTCGCTCCAGCAAAGTTTTTTGAGTTACTCAATACAATATGCACTCAAAATATTGAAAATAACTCCTGTCTGTTTTTTATCATCTCATAAAATCAAAAAATCTGTATTCTAGAAGTTAATTAAGGCAAGAAAAATAACAAAAAAAAAATGACAATGCCCAAGGCTAGTTAATCACTTTTGCTGTGAATGGCTCATAAAGAGGCCTTTATATCTAAATAGAGAGTTTGGAGGATTTATGTGATATTTTAGAAAATATGTATGTTTTCATATTTAATTTATAAGTAAGGTGGTAGAATAGGAAACTTAAGAAAAAGTTTGGACATACCTTAATGTTTGCTTTTAAAGTGCTGAATAGCTAAATATAAACTTAATGTTATGGATACGTAAAGTGAAATTTTGCCAACTACTTTAATTTCAAAAAATATATCTTAAACATGTATAGTTAAATAGAAAAAATAAGAACATTATTTGACAGGATTTCAACTACATGGTTTGAGTGCTGAATAACGCGTGAATAGATTTGATTTTGATGAAGGATGTCGTTTCATAAAAGGTAACAATTGCTTGGATGAGAAAAATGTATGACACAGGCACTAAAGCAATCGTATATCAGTGCTGAATAAACGAATTGATGAAGTAGGAACTAAATTGACGATGTAGGTACTATGTATTTAAATAGTCACTCTTTTCTTGTCTTGTCAATAAAATTGTCTTTATTGTTTTTTTTTTGTTTAACAAATAAATTCAACTCTGTCTACCTACATTGTCAGCGATAAATTTAATTTATCAATAAATTATTATAATCAATCATCGATGCAATAAATTGCATTCTCACCGTACAGCCTCAGGGTGGTCGTTATAAAACTGCCATACCTACATGTTGCCTCCATCACCGTCCTTAAATGAGTTCCTCTTATATATGATGTTGAGGGAGCAGCAGCAGCAGCAGTAAAACAGCGTTACACTATCTATATAGGTAGAGATACTCTGTCCGGCTATTTAGCGTAAACATTATTCTTCTGCCATTTTGCCTTGTTCATATTCCTCTGAATTTACTGTTTTTTTTTTGTTTTTTGGTAATTTTTCATCGACGATAAGAACTCACCGCAGCCACTAAAGTGAGATATAAAAATTTATTTCTTTGACCATGTTGTTTTTGGCAGTGTCGGGTAAAATCAGTACAGAAACAAAAAAAAAAAAACTAAACTAAATCCCATCTCTCATCCCAAGGCGATTTGTTGCACGCTTTTACAGCACATTTTTATAATATTTATGGGCTGTGATGAGATCCTTGAATAAATGATCAAAGTTGATTTTATGCGTATACTAACTATACCTACGGCTTGTGTGTGTAAATAAGTTTGTTTCTTTTTTTTCTGGGGGCGTGACGGCTGTGCCCTTTATTGCATAATTATACGAACGAAGAAGGTATTTGGTATGCTCCTCTTCTGCCATCCTCTTCCACCTCCTACCATTTAACCTACATTTAAACCGGAATAAAATAATTTTCAATATATCTTTTAGAAATATGAGAATCAACAAGAACGAACAATTTTACTATTTTTTTTTGGTTATTTTACCCACGTAGGTCGTTTGGGTTGCTTAGTCGACTAATCAAGAAACTAATAAAAAAGTTGGTTCTTGTTGATTCTGATATTCACAAACGAGAAAAATTTAAGATTCAATAGAAAAGGATAAATGAAGAAAATTGAAAAGAATAATAAAACCAAAAATTCATCTATGGTTTAACTTCACTTTTTTTTTTTAATAAAAAGTGTTCTCCAGATTAGTATTTTATTTGAACCCTTTGCATGAAAATTCGAACCTTTATTCTTTCCAGTTTTTTTTTTAATTACAAATAAAATAATAAAAAAAATTTCAAAGAAATCTAAAGGATGTTATCTCTCAAACCTATCTTAACGCCAACAGCATTTAAGGATGTTATCTTTCAAATCTCACTCTGAATTATATGGTGTGTTTTTTTTTAGTTCCATCAAATGTGACAAATTCTCTTTTTGGATCACATGATGTAATTACATTTTTTTCAATTTAATTCGAAAAGACATTTAACCAGATTATAATTCAACAACTTTTGGAGTTAACTTAATTTTGCAACCAAAAAATCCTTGATATTTTTTATTCGACATGTCCAATCAACAAGCTGGTAGTATATTCTTATCTTATTCACAAAACTTTGTCTCCAGGTGATTTACATATATAGACTGAGACCCTGAATGGGCATTAATCGTTGAGTTTAACTCGTTCATTACCACATAAAAAAAAACAAAAAAAAAAGGGATTCTGTGTTTTTTGTTTTGTACCTCATTTTCTACCCTATAGTGGATGATTTTTGCAGTTTTAAGAAGATAACATATTTTTTTTTTATAAATTAAATTAATTTAAATCAACCTGTAAGGCTTAAGTTGAGCAATTCGTCTCGCTGTCATGGAAAGTTCGCAACTGCAACCCTATAATCATCTCGAGAAAAAAAAATCATTATATGTTGATGGGAACTTGAATTGGCTAAAAGCTACACATTCATTTATGCAAAATTTATGAAGCCGATAAGGTAAAATGTAACGAAGAGATTTCGTTCCTTGATTAAAAACATGGTTCTTAATCGAAAATTCAGTCCCAAAAACCGAAGAAAAAAAGTTAAATTATATCAGGCATTTAATCGGATTTAATTTTTATTTTTATTTTATTTTTATTTTTTGTTTTCTTTGTCAGGGGCAATCTGTGTTATCTAAGAAGGTTTTTGAGTGTTTTTTTTTTGGAACAAATATTCACAATTTTTAGCCTTCTTTGAATTGAACTTACAGTTCCATCAATCTTCTTTTTTGTGGAATTATTTACATTAAAATCAATGTTTGTGTGTGAATCACATAGAGACTTAAAAACTATTGCAAAGATTTGACTGAAATTTTCCAAGTTTATTGTTATTATCGACGGGAAGGTTTAGAAAGTGATTTGCTCCCAATGCCAAGTTATAAAGAAAACATAAGTTGTGTTGAACTTGAAATTAAAGCTTGTAATGTTTAGTTTCTACGCCCTCTGGCAAGCCTTTTTTATGGTTCACTTATCTGACTCTTGAATTTTGGACGAAACGTCCATGGAAAGCTGAAAACAGCTTTATTGAAAAGAAGCAAGGTAAGCAAGATATTCGCTTTTTGATCCTCAATATAAATGAATGAGGGTGTATACTATTATTTAATGACTATTTCTGTTCAAATATAACAACTTAACGTTTAGTTCTTTTCATTATCTGTTGTGTTGGTTAATTTGAAGATAAGAGTTAATGGTTATCTATAGAGGAACTAGTTTAAACCAAGTAACAGTGTATTAAGCAATCATTTTACTGTTAATCATGAGAGCAAATCAATTCGATGACTATTTCACGAACTTCCAATGATCAATTTTCCGATGATCATTGTCTCACAAAAAAAGAAAGAAATAAAGAAAGAACCACACCTTTATCGGCATCGAACAATTTTACCATCCAAAAACGGACTAAACTCCTTGTCCTACAAAATAGTGCTTTGAAATCACTACACGTTTCCTGACTTTTCTTTATCTAGTTCATTGATAGAACAAAAAAAAAATAAAACTCTTTTTTTTTTTACTGCGTTTCGAGTTCGATTGGACACACCCTCAACAATGTCATCTTTTATCAATAAATCCTTAACCAGAAGAAGAACATCACGGTACTTGTGTTCCAGTGTGCGCTTCTCATGTTCAAGAGACCAAATCTATTCGATTTCGTGCAGTTCGTTTCTCCTACCTACTGGTATTGTATATAAAATCTCTCGAACTTTAAGGCCAGAAGTCTCCTTCTTTAAGACATAACCGTAACATCCAACCGCACCCATTCGCCACTACTACGATTAAATCAAATTAATTAAAGCGCTTTTAATTAACCAATTGTGTATTAAATTGTTTCTTCATTTTATTTCTATTTTTCAAACGCAGTATCCAATTGCCAGGGACTTAACCATTCGAACATCCACCAGCAAGTGGACCCTGGTGGACTCTCATCACCATCAAACGATGTATAATGGTGCCCTTGATATACAGAAAGCCCCCCCAAACGACCAAACCTACATAAGACAACACAACAAGTTACTGTTGCTGCTGCTGCTGATGCTGCTGCTCCTGGCTTCAATGCAAGACTCTTGACTTTATGCTCCAAGTATAAGACACTAACTTTAACTGCTTTGCTCCTGATCTTTGGTCGATTACCAATTCGTTTGGGGATCCACTGACTGTGAGATTATTCTTCCATTTCCAATTGATAATGAACTTCGTGAACCTGTGCTTTTGACTTTTTTTTTGGATTTGGCCAGTTCGAATAGGTATACCTACTTTGATTGTTTATTTTTTTTTTACTTTTCTTAACTTCTGATGCACCAAATAGTGTGCAGTGCAGTGTCCAGATGACTTCGACTTTAAGAAGAAAAGAAAGAAGATTAATTGATCGCTGGAAATTGTGAAGTGAAGTCCATCGATCGATTGCAAAATGAAAATAGAGCGAAGCAATGCGCACGCGCATGCACCCATTTGCCCATGGTTTTATTTTTTATTTTTTTTTATGATCAACTACGGTCATTGGCGTGCACGGTGCACAATAATACCTCTGCTGGTGATCAGAGTTTCCATAAAGCATATTGAAGATTGAGTATATTGATCGAGTACAGTATGTCCTTCAAGTTTCTTCTTTTTTTTTAATCCTTACTATAATAAACAAAAATGAGGCTGCGTTCCTGGGTTTGGGTAGGAATTCTATAGCTTATGCATAAGTTACCGTTAAGTATGCAACATTTATCAAGCTTTGATGTATTCTTGAAACTCTTTGAAGGTATGCAGTGAGCTCTAGAGAATTTTGAGTTTTCAAAATTATTATTTGTTTAGTACCTATGCATTTTTTACCGTGGTTATAGGCGTGTTTTATTGAGGTAATTAATGTGCTGATAACGCTATTTTTTAATTATAATTTTTGAAAATTGAACTTTCAACAATTTGAAAATAACAAAATTTTTACTTTTAAGTTAAAATTCTAATTTAATTCCAAAAGTGGTGTTTTTTGGTTCTGGTTTTTGTTTTTGGTATAAATATTTGGAGATTTTTTTATTTTTAAGATTGTTTTTTTTTTCTCGAAACATGAGAGATTTGACACATCTATTAATTTATATGTTCCCATTCTTGCACACCTCACTCTCCGTGAAACTCCTGCAGGTTAACTTCTTATAAATTACACTTTGGGAGTGGTGACTTTTAAGCTAAGCATTTTCTTGCAAAGAAACCAAATATCGATCGATTACACCATGTAGTGCCCAGCCCTGAAAGATGGTTTTTTGCGTTTTAGATTTTTTTTTTATAAATTATTTCTCTGCTGATGCTTGTCCGGGTCTCTCTCTCTGATGGTCGGGATTTAATTTCCTAAGCGTTTGACCTACAAATAAATTGAACATTCAACTATATTTTTATTTTTTTAAATCTCAAAGTCATTATTAGATGAATTGCACTTAATTCAAATCAAAAGAGAGAGAGAGAGATAGAACAAGAAAAGAAACCGACCAATCATGGTAATCGATCGTTAAAATGAGTTTAGACTTTAATTTGAAACTTAAAACCTTCTCTAAATTCAAGTTTCAAATTGGTAAATGATGCTGCTAGAAACTCAATGATAGCTCAGATGGTTTTAAATGTAAACACAACCTTGGATTATCAATTTGCATTTAATATCCTTCTCAATTGATTATTTTTTTTTGTATTAAACGTATGCAGTAACGCATGCATCTTCGCGGTATAGACATAGGCATAGGCATAGAACTCGAGCAGCCTGTTCAGTTCATGATGCGGTGACTTCTACATTTTTTAAGTCTTATATATGTATAGATTGGATGAGTTGTATTATAATTGATTTTTAATAACCGTAGTATCAGTTTTCTAAGCTGACACATTTGCACATTTTAAAATCAATTTTAATGCTTAACCATAAATGTTTTTCGATTGAATTTTGCCGCAGGGATATTGTGTCATCCGATGGACTTGGACACGAAGTTTTTTTTTTCTATTTCTGGAATAGTAAACTAGCATAATGCTGTCATCTTTGGACATTGTGGTGACAGCTGTGGTAGCATTAATCTGATGAGTTATGATCAATTAATTTGTGGTAATAGTTGTTTTGATTATATAATGATAGTTTGTCAATTTACGCTTAATAATTAATTCAAAGTGATGTAGGATAGGTACTCTAGGTGATACTTTAATTACCCTGTATGTGTATCTAGCATTAAAACTTAACTGTAACTACTTCGACTAAACGCAATCGGAGCCCTTTTTTCAACGATTTGAATGCATTCAGCTTTATATTTTATTTAAAATTTTCCAATATGGAATTTGCCCTATGAAAAATATTCTTTAATAAATTAATCAAATTATGTGCTACCTTAAAAAATATTCGCAAATAACTTAATTGAATTATTCAAATTCAAATTTATTCGTGAATAATATTCATTTTAAGTTATTTTTTATTTGAATACCTATCTAGGCAAAAAAAAATATTTTTCAACTATGATGCAAAAAAAACGAACCTTAAAGAATAATGAATAAATCAATCAAATTATGTTCTACCTACCTAAATATTCGCGAATAACTTAATTAAATTATTCAAATTCAAATTTATTCGTGAATAATATTCATTTTCAGTTATTTTTTATTTGAATACCTATTTAGACAAAATAAATATTTTCCAACTTGGATGCAAAACGAAACTAAAAAAAGGTATACATTTAAATTCTTCCAATTCCTTTTAACCTCAATAACCATAAAAACAGCATCACGCCCATAATATGGCCAGGCCACTGGGACTCCTATAAATCATCTCGCGGAAAAACTTCTTTCAACATTATAAGCCCACCTTTAATAACCACCTGTGTGATAGTATGTGGCCCATTGTTAAAATGTCATATTAAAATTTACAACTTATATATGGTAACTTCTTGATGCCACTTTGTATACAAAACTATAGGTTTTTTTTTGTTTCCTTTTTTTTAAATAAAAAGGGCGCTTCTTTCACTTAAATGGTTCGATTCTTTTGATGGCGTTTGTATGATATTCGTATTTCCCCAAAGGAACGAAAGCGCATGGTGCCAAACCCACACATGAGAGCGTACCTTTATATATCGCGGTCCATTCAAAACATCAGACGGATATTCCTATTAATGAAATTGTCATAAATTACAATCCCTGTGACGACGACAACTACTGGGTGTTTTGTGTTTTGCCACCATTTCTCATTTGGCGGTGAGACCATGTTTTGAAATTCAAGTCGCAAACACTGATCAAGCATCAGGTTGCAGCATGCTGCCGGTGTTGTAAGAGTTTTTTTTTTTTTTTGTGAAGAACCTAACTTTGTAGGTTTGTTTGAATGTTAACGTTGTGATGTGTGGTGCAAACTGAGTTGACATAAAGTGTCCTTTTGCATTATTTATGATCAAGATACTTGTTTACATTTATACTTTGTTGCAGTTAGTCTAGTTTTTCATAAATTTATGCATTAGTAATGTTTGGTTTTCAGGCTTTGAATGGAAGAAACCGGGAGACTTGAGAGTAAATACAGGAGTGAAATAAAGTTGCCATTTGAAGGTTTGAAAAGATATGTACATGTATGACCAACACCAACATTATATAGGTATATAGTCATCTTTAGATGTAGATAAGTTAAAAGTAGAACAAGGTAGGATAATCTAAACGTTACGCCATCAGTCAAGGGTGGACCAACAAACATCTTCATCAGCTAGCTTGGTCTCTAGCAAGCTGCATCTAGTTTCGATCGTTAAATTGCTTTAGTTCCTCTTCCACATTTTAGACCTTTCTGAGTTAGGTACTGAATTCCTCCTATGCACCATCCCTTGGAGATGAACTCGAAAATTTTCCTGGTCGGAGCATTATTGTCGAATCGAATTTACACGCAGACTTAATTTCTATAACAAATCTGGTAAAATAAATCCATTTAATGGATTTACACGAAGTGAAATAATGCCACTATGATAGTTTGGCAGTTTAATTAAATTACAATCTTATAACAGAAAAAAATTATCAACCCCGAACCATCAGGACTGAAAAAATTACATTTATAAAACTTGTCATACTCAAGGATTATGACATGACTGTAAATCCAGAGTTCATTCTTTTTATCGTTATCATTATTTTGACCAATATTTCCACAATACGGCGATGAAAATGGAAACTTTAAAAATCAATACCAACTGTCACTTTTCCAGCGACAAAAATTATGAAAAATTTTGCATCATTTATATGATGAATCTCAAAAGTGTTGAAGGGAATTTAAAAAATTATGACAATTATAGTGAGTCGTGAGTAAGATCGGCACTAAATTTTCTCATTTCAGAGCCTACCGTCATAAAAAAAATCCATACCATTTTCTCAGAAATCATCTGTCATTATCATTACTTTCATTCCAAAACCTTCAGCATCTTTTGCTCAGATAAAATTTGTCTTTTGCTACAACACAAACTTTTTATGGCATATCATCTGGAGATATACATATGTAGGTAAAATTTCACCAATATTCTTCGCAAATTTATGGTTTGACCCTCCGTTTTTTGTTAGTCTGTCATGTTGACACACTCTATCAAGAACATAAACTTGAATACAAAAATGCATTGACCATGCAGTTCTGACACATTTTTTATGAGTGAACAAAAATTTATGTCATAAAAATATAAACACCACTTCTGATCCTCCCATGATGGAATTTTCGTTTGACAGATGAAAACAAAATTGTAATGATCTGTCAGTTATAATGAACTCTATCTTGCGGTAAACCAACGTAACCGCATGTAATAAAAAAATATAACCGAAACGAAAACAAAATCTTGCAACAAAAAAAAACCAAAAATATTCAAAACATTCAAAAGGAGTAAACAACTTCAATCCGATAAGGACTCTGACAGAATGTGACAAAAACAAAAAAAGGTAGGTAGGTTTTCTGTAACCATCAGCCGCAGCGCATCAAGAGAATTTCCAACACGACATCGATTTTTTTCAGGGCTGGCAAATTTATAAAATACAAACAAAAAAACAACAAAAGAAATAAAAACGAAAAGAAGCCCCCAATGACCACGACCAACACCAATTTACAAATTTCACTTAAAACAAAAAAAAAACGAAATTATCTGACCAAAGGAATCAAGAAAATTCTCAACCGAAACTAGGTCAGCATGATATATAAGTATTTGGTTGTGTTCCCTTCATTCCATTATAGTGCGGTGGTGTCATGTTAACGTGAGGAATGAAATCCGACACGTATATCGTATATTTTTCCAGGCAGTTTTTTTCTTCCATTTTTTTTTGTAATTTTATTTTTATTTTATTCGATATGCCTTTGAAATAATCCAGGACTATGCCTCTGGCATTGGCCTTGTGAAATTATTAGCGGTTGCAGAGAAGCAAACAAAATTTTACTGGCGGTTTATATTTTTTTCTGTGTTGGGGTTACAACCACAAAATCCTCATTTTCATTGTAAGAATAATAAATACATTGGACAACAATATAAGTAAAGTATAATTTTTTTTAATTTTTTTGTAGAATAAAAGCCAACATTTACCAGATTCTCTAGCTGCAATTTGCCAATCTTCAAAAAAAGGAGTTTTTTAATGATCCTCATTGGGGGTCATTGAGGGGTTTAGAGTTCAGTACCCCTGAAAAAAAATATTTTTATTTAAAGTGGAATAGGGTGGGAGGTTTGACGTTTTGACGATCGATTTGCCATTCGCCTAAAAAAGGAGTTTCTTAATGGTCCTCATTTTGTGGGGTTATGAGTTGAAAGTATGCAGTACCCCCGAAAAAAAATTATTTGAAGTGGTATGGGCAGAGGCTTGATGGTTTGACTATTTGGCAATAGTCTGAAAAAAAAAATTTTTTTTATAGTCCTCATTTGGGAGATTATGAGTTGAAAATATGCAGTACCCCTAAAAAAAAACATTTGAACCTCAATTAACTCAAAATAGGCCTAGATGTTAGGTAAGGAAAGAGCATGCTTAAACTATAACTAACTCATTTATTTATACTTAATGAGGTCCCGAATCGTGAAGGGTCTAAAGTCACTTGAGACAACAGCATCCAGCTATTTTGCTTTTGTTTGCCATAAAATCTCTCAGCATACGTCCTCGTGTAGGAACTTCTTCCCCTCTTTTTTCCTCCCCCTTATTAAAAACAAGGAATTTTATACTCATTTAGTGGAAAATAACATCCTTTCGTCACAATAATTAACTCTCCTGTCGCGCGACAAGTCATTTTGATTTATTTTAATTGATCATTGATTAACACCATCAACCTTATTCATGTTGAAAATAAAAATTAATTTGACCTTACAAGGCTTTGACCTTTTTGTTTTAGAACGCAAACAACAACTACTCGTATACAAAAAGTTTGTTAATTCTTTTTTTGTTTTGAAGTGTCAGCTCTCACATAAAAGTGCAATCAATATCAACACAATATTTTGAAATTAACCGATGCGTAAGAAATACAAAAAAACAAAAAAAAAAAAACTAAAATGTAAACCAGAATTTTGTATGTACATATATAAAAAAACCAGTTAAAAAATTACAACAAAAAACAAAAAAGTGAAAAAGTGAAAAATAAAAACGATTTAAATTTCGGCCTCAGGTGCGGCGGCGTGGGTATATTTGCCGACACTGTTACTGTTGCTGCTGTTGCACATCACGTTACTTTATATATGTATATCTACCTACCAAACTTCTTAATGACTCGCCTCAGTGCGTCTAAAATTACGAGATCGTTGATTTTAAGTACTCGGTGGATCTCGCTCTCCGTTCATCGTCGTCGTAAGTAATAAGTTCCTTTTTGTTTTTTTTTTTCTTTTTATAAATTTTGACCATAACGTGCTTTTGGGCAGATCCAGAGAGGAGATGCCCAGTCAACACGAATTACAATCCAAAATGAGTAACTACATACATATGCACTTATATACATATACAAATATCTCAACCAAGCCGAAAAAAAATATTGAAAATAAACATAAAATTTTATGGCATAATTTACTTGCTATCGTGGAAGATTTATCATATGATTTCCTTGGTGGTATAGCTGCTGTGTTCGGGGATGGTTTTTTTCTGTCTGTCTGTCTGTCTTTACCTCTTATACCTACCATCATTAAGCGGGAATAAGGCAAATTTTTTGGTGTGAATGAAGTATGTGCTGGTTTTGGTTTTTTTCCGGATCCTTTCGCATGGAGATTTTTTTCTTTTAATGGATAATTATAATTTAAGTTATGTATGAAGTATTTATGGCGCAATCAAAGCTATATGACAGATATGTCTTTACAATGTTTACAATGAAATGTGGTAAAAGATTGGCGATTAGGTTTGGTGGTAAAGTGAGTTGGTATAATTCAATCTGACCTGGGGAGTGATCAGTTCCATTTTTAGGTATTTACAGGGTGGGTCCAAACAAAAATAAATAAAAAAATAGTATACCTAAGTCTTTGATTTAAGAAAACTTTTACAGTAACTCAATGTTTTGGTTTAAGCAAAATTTTTGGTTTCGTAACTCATACGTGAGTTACTTTATATTTTCGTTAGAAAAAATCAAATAATTCCTTTAATATAACAACAAAAAAATAACTGGCTGTTATGCTTAAATTACTCCCATATAGTAACTCAATTTTAATCATCATAATATCAGTATTTAATGTTTTTAATTATTTCCTAAAACACCTCAATTCATTTTATAAAAAATTTAAAATTGTATTTCTTGTAGATAGATATCTTATGTTTTTAATTATATCTCAGAATTCTATTTCTTTGAAACAATTCTCACAGTTTAATTCACTTCTGTAAGCGTAACTTAATTGTTTTAGACGAGTAACTCAATACCTCAATTTGTTGTTTAAAATTGCATATCTTCTAAATATCTTATTTTCTTAAAAATATCTAAGAAACCCATTTCTCTCAAACATCAACTCACTTTTTTAATTGTAACTCAATAGTTCTAGACAAATTTTACCTCAATACCTCAATTTGCATATATTTTAAAATTGTATTTCTTCTGGATATGTATCTTATTTTTCTAATTATATCCAGGGAATTAATTACTTTGAGATAACTCTCAGAGCACAACTCATTTTTTCAACCATAACACTTTTTTTAGACAAAAATTCACTTCGTCGATGAAAGTTAAAAAAAACTCATTCCATTTTACTAGCTCAGTCCAAAACAAGTAATTTTTAGATTTAAAGTATTAATACATTTTAAGGGGTTCTATGGGACATTTGTATATTAGTTCGTGTGTGATTCACCAACTATTAAAAATTGTAGTCGAGAATCCTATGAAGTCATTCAAAATGATACCTAATCCAAAGCTTAGATTGAATATACCTTATGCATTGAATCAAGCTTCTCCTAAAAACAAAACAAAAAAAAATAAAAAAATAATCAAATGATTGAAATCAAGAAAACCTTGTTCCGATTTCCAGAAATCAACTCATATATTACCACCGTCGTCGTCGTCATCCGTCCAAACATGTGAACCAGATCATCTCACTATATAACTCCTCCATAATAGCAATCGTTTTGTTGTTGATGTCCTATACGTTTAGCCACAACTCTGTCACACTTTGCACGATCTCAGCTTAAGGTAATAAAATATAATAAATCATAATATTTATATGAAAACATTTCGTCACAATTTGTTATTAATGGCGATTCATGTTTGTTGCATGTTTCTGATAAATAAAAAAAAAAAAAAAAACTGTCATCGTCAGGGCACATTTGCGACACCATAGCACAAGGAGATATCACTGATGATGTGTGATCATAGAAGGGAAATATAAATTTTGTAATAGGGCGCTCCTTATGAACGATATCGGGTGGACATACAGATAGATAGATAGACAGACAGACAGACGGACAGACACAACAACATCTAACCAAATGAACGAGCTCAAAACGAGCAAGGTGAATATGATGTTTATTTTTTTGCTGCTAACTCTGTCAAGAGTTTTCAATTGGAATGAACGACCAACGAAATGAGTTCTTTTCCCGCCACTCTTTTTGGAATTTGACAGGTTTGTATATTTTTTTTCTCTTTTCCACCCTTTCACCGCCGCTGCCGCCATCGTCTGGTCATGCCGTTTTTGTGTGAAACGTCACTCTTACGATGGATAAATGGGTAAATTATAATCAGATCGCAGATTTTAAATGAATTTAATGGGCGTCTCTGTATCTCTGAATCTCTCCATATACATACATATATGAGCTCTGGTGCGCCTTACAACCGTGAATGTGACGCTGCTCCTTATTAAAGTAAGCGTCCTTCCTCCAATCTTTAAATGAGAGACCCAAAGCCTGAACTGATTTCCCAGTCGGTGGATTTTTCAGCTTCACCGTTCATTTGGCGGCGATACCTATGGTTGCGGTTGGTTGATTTTTATAATATATTTTTTATTTTTTTTGCTTTTGTTGGACCCTTGATCATTTGGCCATCGATCGAGCGAAACAGGCCATAAATCATTTTTGCCTGACATTATAAGCTCGAATTGGATATTTATGATAAACGGTTGTGGGTCTAAAAATGTAGCTTAAGATTACAAATGTCATCGGTAGACGATGTGATAAGAAATTTTGATGAATTTAAGAGATCTTGTCGTTTGGGAAAATTGTTAATTTGTTGAGTTAAACATTTTTTTTTTTTAAGATTTTGTTTGTGATGAATATTTTTTTTTTTTTTTTTGAGGGGGGTAAAGTGATTGATCAATGGTGGTTTTATGGGGGTTTAGGGCAAACAATTTCAAAAAGAAAACAAATTGGTTAGCTTAATAATAGTCAGGCTGAAGCTGTGCTTTGAGATGGAAAGGAGACAGGTGCTTTGAAACTGAATTGAAACACGCTTAGAGTCATATAAAAGAAGTATAATACGAATGGCACCGAATTTAGATTCTAGAAAAGTCGTAGCAAGAATTGCGTTATGTCGTTTACCAAAAAAACATTAAACATCCATAAATTTTTTTGGAAAATAAGTGTGATAGTAAACTTAACAAGCGTTTGTAAATTTTTTTCAAATTCAAGATGATGATAGTTTGTAGGGAAGTGTGTGGCTTATCGTACGATTTTGGGAAGGGGAATTATAGAGAGAATATTTGGATTCAAATTGTTGGGGTGGATTTTAATTAATTAATTTATTTTTTCACAAGCCAGAAGATGGAATAGTTCAATTTCAGTTGTGTGCATTCAGGAAGATAAACTCTTACAAATTCCTATTATTTTAAATCGTATAGAATATTCAAAGCTTTAGAAAATATTCGTAATTCACCATCTTCAGGTGCAAAGAAAAAAATGTCTGTATCTTCCCATAACCTTTCTTAAATAAAAAAAAAAAAACAATTGTTTGGTTAACTATTTGCCAAATTTTGCAACACATCAAATTATCTCCATACAGAACATAAATATTGTCCCGACAAACTATAAAACAAATAAATATTCCATGTGAGCAACATCCGAAGAACAATATATCGTAAACCGATGCAACAAACCATACCTACTCCTCTTATAGGTACTCAATTGCCCAAACATGCATCACAAAATAAATAAAGCTCTTGCCACCACAAAATTGCCCATAAAACCTGGTGGCATAATAAAATAATATCACTGCGATGTTTATATGAACCAGCTAATAAATTTCCGTAAAACGATCCAATTAGGTGATGGTGGTAACAAGAATATATTTTTTTTGTGGATCCGAATATAATGTATGTACATAAGTGGGGTGTTGCAATTTTTTTTTTTTTTTTGAATATGTCTGAGAAACATCATATATGACCCTCTTTTCTTTGTTAGCAAAAATCATAAACAACAGGGTAATAATTATTATTATAAGTGAGAACAGTGCACCAGTGGACAAAAAGGGTAAACCTGTGGACCAGGAGTAATTTGCGTATTTGGGTCTACCTGTCAAGCGGCAGATGGAGCCGCCCATTAGTGGCCAAACTATCCTTGGTCTCATAAATAATTCGGCGCTTAAGCGCCTTGAAATCTCTTCATTTTGATGTATGTACGAGTTTGTGGCATGGAGAGTAGTCTTCTTATACAACAAAATCGCTTCAGGTCAGCTTCTGTTTATCCCCAATGAGAAGAAGAAGAAGAAGACGGTCACAAAAGTCGGACAAAATTAAAGACAAGCCAAAATGTAAGGCTTAAACAAAAAAAAAAAAGAAGATGGTAGGTATAGATGAAGAATGCAGACATGGCTGTGATGTGGCTCATGTTGTAAGAGGTTTTTTTCGGTGCACTTAGTCAAAAAAACAAAAAACCGAGCAAAAAACCAAAGTAAACTTAAACGGATTTAATGATCCCTGTTAAGCGAGTGCGCTGGTGTGCTGCCATTAAGGGAGATCCAATGCACAATCATGATATGGTTGAAATGGAACACAGTTATTTTAATTTTTTTTTTTTGGTTGCATTAAAAATATTTTTTGGATCATTAAACTTACCGCCAAGTGAAGTGCTGGGGAATGTCTTTTCATACCTAGTCCCAAGACGCACAATTACAGTTTAGTGCTTGACCTCTGTTGGCCTTGCGCAGATATGTACAATATACATGTGGGGAGATATTTTGGGGGCTTCAGAGTTACAGCCAGTTGGGAAAAAGGTATATACTTGCCATTATAGCCTACATAATATATGCCTGCATTTGTGAATTATATGGTATTGTTTGGTTGAAGATATGGTATGGCTTAGACGAAATTCACAATTTCGAATTTATTTTCAAGGATTTGTATATGTCTTTTTTTTTTGTTCAATGGAGAAATACTCAAGAGATTCGTTTGAGAAAAGGTCATCGTTGAGATCAGTTTCTCAAAAAATAAAGGAGGACAGAATTATTTACAAAACAGTGAAAGTATTGGTAGGAATTTTTAAATGACTCTTTTGAACCACCTTCAATTTATTGTGTTTAGGTAATTCAACTATTCGAATTACTACAAATCTTCCATTCACAACTACAGTGAAATTAATATTAAATAATTAAAAATTTAAGTTACAGGTGTGATTTTTTGAAAACTAATATTTATGTCTTGTTTAACAATTGTTTTCTTAGGGGAATTTTCCTTTGAAATTATAAACAGCAAATTTATGGTTAAAAAATGAGCAAAAATCAATAGTTTTTTTTTTTAATTTGCAACCTTAAGTCTACTAAATAAGTTTTTGCCAGGCACCTAGAAAAAGTGAGCTACTGAACGAGGCTTCGCAAAACGAGCTATTGTGGAAATAGTTTTACAGTTAAGATAAAATATGATCTGAGTTGGCTTACCGATAAATAAATAAAATAAAAGTCCGAGACTCTTAAGTTTTTTATTTATATTGACCTTTGACTCATTTGCATAGTGTTTAAAAATGTTGGTCAAAAATTTCCATTCTTTATTTTCTCATTGTATCATTTTCTTCATTTTGTATCTTAAACTCGATTTCCACATTTATAATGTGTTCATTCTATTATTTAAGATCACTTTCTGACCATGGAAAAGGGAATGTTTGGTTCTATTCTTTTTTTTCGAGTGTATTTTTCCATTCATGACCTTATTTACATAACACATTGTGAGAATTACAAAACATAAAAATAATTTATTTTTAAACTTGAAAATCCATTGATATTTTAATTTATTGCAGACTATATATCTGCAACAAATTACAGTTAACAAATTTATATTTACGATCCCAATTAAAAATTTTCAATAGGAAAATATAATTCCTCGAGGTTATAATTTAAAAAAAAAAAAAAACTTAGACTATATAATCACATATAAATTATTACTCAATTATAATGCAACAAAATTTGAATAAATAAAAAATAAATCGAAAAAAATTATGTTCCAATTTGTTCATATTATATTTATAATGAAAGAAAAAAAGAAAAAACTCTGATTCATTAATTCAATTGGCTTCCTTTATCATGATCAATGGAAATTTAATTCGAAATTTCATGCTTCAATGAAAATAAAAAAAATAAATTCAAGAGTAATTTAACTTGTTTTATTCGCGTATTCGTACGTTTTATTGCTTCAAATTATATACAGAGCACAACTTTTTTTTAGGCATGGTTTAGAGTTTTAAATTATATTGAAAGAGTTTTTATTGTTTTTATTATTTTACCTCACACAATTGGGTCATTATTATCCTTACTCTGTCTCATCAAAGTGATTGTAAATCACAGACTTACAAAAAAAAAAGGATCTCAATTTAACTTTTCAGTGAAATTGGTAAAAAATCTCACTTTTCATTGAAATATGACTCAATGGATTATATTTGAACATTAAGAGAACTAAATTTAAAAATTTATTAAGTTGTAAATAAACCAACCATCCAACCTCTCCTCAATACTTGGTTGTGGACCAATTCATGTTGTTAACATTTTTTTATTGAAAATGCAGTCATGTACCGCCACCGATGCCGCTTCACAAAGTCGAATAACGTAAAATATTAATTATGTAACAATTCGGAATGTGAGTTGTTGCATGTGGCAGGCAACACAACAGACAGACAACAAGTTGTGTTATTCACAAAAAAATAAAAACCAGCAGCAGAAAATCCTCTAGTTAATTTTGGAAAAAAATAAATAAAGGCGTGGAGACTTTGCACGCGTTATATTTTTCTGTTCACGGACAGAGAATAACATCGAAATCGAAATCCGGGGAAAAAGAGTATAATATTGTGCTTAATGTATTTGAATCTGATTATTTAATTGGATATTGGAGTGTGGTGTTTTTTTTTTATTTCAATTTTATTTTATTTAGTTGTAGCAAGTTAATTTTTTGAAGCGAACTTGATAAATTGACAAGGGTGCAGGGTGCAACTCAGCTCTTTTGTTTATTAATAATTTACTAATCCTTTGATGTTTACTTTGGTGTTTTGCCAAAAGACTAAGTTGGTTAGATTGTGTCAAGAAAAGAAAACAAATCAAAAAAATGGGGTAAGGGAGTATTTCTCTCTGTGTAGGTGGGAGGAGCAATTTTCAAATTTGCAAAACAAATTGAAACGGAGAAGCTTTGAAACCTTGACATCGTTTTTCTTTTCTGTACAATTTTTAGCCAGCTTTCTTTCATCTCCCGGATCATTTTGTAAAAGGTGTGACATTATGTTAAGTATATTTTTTTTTTTGGTGTATACATACATAGCTTTCACTCTCGAACTTGATGTCTAAATTTTGCATCTTTGATAAAACACTTCATACCCCGACGTGAACTTGTCCATAAACAGAGTATTATTTCCAAGAAAACGTTACTTCTTATTCTTTATTGCTCCTTCTGGTGTCGAATATAATTTTCTTCCTTCCATAAAAAATTCGAAACAATAAACACGATTTCAACATTTTTTTATCGACGATTTCTCGCCTTTGGAACTACAACGAATGTATGAAATAAAATTCTCAAAAAAAAAAATGAAAGATGCCTTCAGGAGATGCCGTGTTCCGATTGTGTATTCTTTGGTAAAAAAAAAAATCAACAAAAATTTCCCTCGAAAAGATTCATCATAATCACGGTTGTCCTCAGAGTCATCCTGGTCGCGCTGCATAAAGATTAGTTTTTTTTTGCTTATGCTATTTTATTTTTGAATTTTCGGTTATTCGCATGGAATTGAGTATTTTAGTTGCTGAATGAATGGATGATGCCGCAACTATAAGTGTCAGCCAACTGACTGTATGGAAATAAAGAAATTAAATTTATAATGGCACATAATGACAACTCCAGGAAGGAAGATTGGTAAGTTGTCCAATGTCCAAGTCAATTTAGCCACTGGCAATAATCTTGGTAGGTAAATATGTACGCAAGTTTACATGAGCATATATGTATATGTAGCATTGACTGGGTCGTCGTGTCGTCGGTCGGTCGTCTGGATGGGACATTTAACATGCGCACAGTTGGATGGGACTCATTAATTTTCAACTTTATACACTTTTTTCGGGGATTTATAATTTAATTTTGTATCTTTCTTATTTTTTTTTGTTTTATTTATTTTTACACTTGCTGCACTTAATTATTTTTTGTTGTTAATAAAATATTAACCGTAATGAAAAACATAATTTAAAGGTCTTAAGGTAGCAGAAATTAATGTGGTAATGAGGTCTTTAATGTCACGATTAAATTCTTCATGTCAAGAAGGATTTTAGCGATGGCATGCCATCGAAGACGTTAATTTCATTAAATTAAGGAAGTAAGATTCTTTTAATTTTTAGAATCTGCTTATTTAATCCAAAAAAAAATAAATTTTTGTTTTTTAAGGGATTGTTTATAAAAATTGAAGGAACAAAACTATTTTTGAAAAATTTAGTGGAAATTGAAATCATTTATTGTGGAATATTTTCATATTTATAATTCGGGTTACTTAAACAAGTTCTTGAGTGCCAAATTTGATTTACTCGTAAATCGGTTGAAGCTTTTTTTAAAAGAGGAAATTTTTTACATAAAATGTTCTTTGACAATTTCTACATGTCTTGGGCTACCTAAATGTACCTGAGAAAAAAAATTTGTTTGTAAATCAAATGAATCAAGTGAAAATGTTTTAAATAATTTATAACTGTTTCAGCAAAAAAAAAATCCCAAGGCCTTTAAGAAAAAAAAACAACATCAAACTTCCGTTTTAGTAGCTTTTGTTTTCCTGTATAGAATTAAATATAAACTGATGACAGCATGAAACTTAAATCTTGACTGATTATTGTCATTACTCTAAATACACTGAGTGATGATTACACTTAGACCACAACTAGTTTTTGTTGAGTAATTAGCATTAAATTACTTTTTTAATTTATCATCAATAAAATTACTTTAGCCGACATTATTATACTTACTGTGAGCGATGACGACACGAAAACCGATGCGACGGTGATGATCCAGTACCCACAGAGCATCATGTCTTCATTTTTTTACTCTCTGACGTTGACATGAAAACATGCGACACTCAAGGACCAATTCCTCTAGATCTGAAACGAACAAAAAAAATCATCAAAAAATATTTTTGAATGTGTTTTTTTTTTTTCATTCTCAACAATTATATCTGATTGAATTTGTAATTTATTAAAAATATCCGGTCAAGAGAGAAAAAATAATAAAAAAAAAATAAAATAAAATTCTGTCAGATAAAAAGTTGTTCATCGTCTTTATATCTTCTGAACAAACTTACAACATGGTCGAGTTCAACTATTCGAAAGTGATTGATGATCTTTTGCTAATTTTTTTTTTAATTTTATTTTTTTTAAATTTTATTCGCATGGTTAAAAAATGATGAGTCCACGCTGTGCAATTGATTGATAATAGTTTAAAAATTCAGTCCGCCCAAATAGTGGTAAGACACCTAGAAACATCCATCAAATACGTAAGTTTTCACCCCAAAGCATAAAATAACACCGAACTGATAGAGTTAGATGAGGTGGTTGCTGGTTTGCTGTGCAAAAATCACAACTCACGCCACCACTGATTTAAGCGAAAATACAAAAAAAAAATAAAACATCCACACAAAACCCAGCAGCAGATCGACCATCGACCATGCTCTGGCAGCACATTAATTATCCACCTGATCATTTTTTTTAGTATTTATTTATTTGCTTCTTGCTCTTTCTTATGAGTGCACCTTATGCACACACGAATGATGTAGATGGTGCAACGACAGAAATATGTATAACGCAAGCCAATGCGCACGATTTGTGTTTGAAAAAATACCTACATAGATATATGTACAACATTGGAGAGGACGAAAGTAGGAAGGAAAGATAATCAAAAACAATGTGGTGTGTTGTTGTTATAGCCTCTAGAATAACGGGTTTCGTAGTAAAATGCGATGAGAAAGAAGAGGAAGAAAAAAAAAATACAAAAAACGAAATTATTTTATTCTAGGTTTCTATTTTGGATCGAATAGGGGCTGTTGCACTTTTTGAGAGTTTTGCAATAGTTGGTGAGTCATGAGAGCGGAAGAGAAGATTACTGTTATTCTGTAGAAAGAGTTTGTGATGTGTAAAATAATTGGTTTGCAAACGAATGAAAGAAATTTAAAGAGTTGCGTACTTTGGTGAATTAAACGAAAGAGTTGATCTCCAAACTTGCTATAATTTTTGTTGAATTAGAGTTTTTTCTGTTATTTTTGATGAGGTTATGATTTAACATTAAAGTAAAGGACACTAATATTTAATTTGAGTTTCATCAAATTTACATATGTATAAGGGGATACATGGATACATAGTTGTTCAAATGTATTTTAAGATAACCAATATTTAATATTTAAAAAATCGAATTGTTGAATTTTTAAGGCAACATACAAAAGCTATGAATGTCAAAGAATTACCTTCTTATTTTGTAATAATTTTGAATATTAAAAATCATATTAAACAAATTGTTTTTTTTTACGAAGATGTCTATTTGGTCCTCTCATTTATAAAAAAAACCCTTATTTCTGATTTCAAATATTTATTGAATTTGTTGCTTTTTATTTATTTATTATTTGTTACTTTTGTTGCTTTTGTGTTTGGGAATTTTTAAAGTGAAGCTTATTTGGAGACGTTTTTGGTCCTCGAAGTACATGCTCTAAACATAAATTTTTTAACACCATAAGAATTCAAATTCAAAGCCATAAATAACTAAATTTTGAAAAATAATACCGAAAACTGCCCCTGAAGTTTTAAGCTTAATCAGTTTGGTGGTTTTCAAGTGCAAAGCCTAGGTAATCACAAACAAAGCAGCATCTTGAATTTTATGTATCGACGATTAACGTGCAGAACCTCGTTTGTTCATAAATCTTGATTTGTAGAATTGTCACTTTATTTTTTTTTTTAATCTATTAAATGTAAAAATTCAATATATATTCAAAAAACACGCTTAGAGTTCTATTTAAACTGTAATTACATACTTTTGTTTCAGTTTTAGTTCACCTAACTGACCTCAGAAATTTTGTTGTATTCATCTCCAAATACTTTTGCTCCTTTGATGCCTCGTCATTATTCGATTTGTTTAAATTTGTCTGAAATATTTTAATCAAGACAATAAGTCAGCGAACATTTTTCTATTTTGTACTAATTTTAAAACAAAACTGTTCAAACTTTATCTCGTATTTTTTTTTTATTTGTGTTATTTGTTTCTATCAATTTTGTCCTGACATACAAAAATATGATTGCACCTTATTTGAATTTAAAAAAAAAAAACATTGTAAAATGTTTTTATTTACAAGAGAGATCTCCCATAAAAAAAAACAAAAGAGTTGTCGTTGAAACTTAATACTAAATTGTCTTATTCTCTGTAACTTCTCTTAACAGTCTGTGAATAATCAAACAAGAGATCAATAAGAGAAAAACGGTTATATTTGTAAAGTTTTATTTTCCGACCACAAAACCGCTCTTAAGGTCAATTCTCTTAAACTCGTTCCAGTACAAATACAAGTAAACTTTATTGACTTTCCAGTTGTAGCTTTTTCTTAGTTGTCTTTTTATTGGTTGAATATTAAAGCCACTGCCTGTTTTTTGTTTCTCATTGGAAGAGAACCGCAAAATCCAATACAAACGTGCAAAAAAAAAAATAAATAATTCACACAAGAAGAATAAGAAGAAGTAAAAGAAGCAAGAGTACACCAACCTTTTGCAAGAGGCAAGCGCAAACTTGTCTTAATGCATGCATCACAAGAAGTGCAAAATGAGTACCTACATACGTTGGAGCTATGGAAGACTCACGACTGCTCCTTGCTTGTTGGTGGTTGATTTTGTGTTTGGTGCATAGGTGGTGTTGCAGAGTTGATGATGACGCTGATGATCATGATGCCAAGAGCTAAATTCAAACTATACACCACTCGAGCGCAATAACACCGCACAGCACAAACTAACAGCTCTAACAGCCCAACAACCAGTACTGTATTACTCGGTCAGTCGGTCTTCTAGAGGTTGGTGCCTTAGCATAAGCTCACCTGGTAAATCCTCTCGCAGTCTATGTACGTCTTTCTTACCGGATTGATTGTGCGCTGTGGGTTTTTTCTGTTTTGCTTGGTCGTTTGTTTTTTTTTTGTTTAGTTTTTTTTCTTCTTTTTTTTGTGTTGTTGTTTATTTTAATTTTAGATCTAAACCGTCTCAATTTTTTGTTTCGTTCGTTTCATTTGGATTGATTAATAATTATTTGTGATGCGGTTTTTGACAACCTCATTATAATGACATTGGGCTTGTGTCATTATTAGAGCTTTGTGGCTATGTGAAAGAAGTGTTTTAAGACAACTTTAAGCCAATTCCCGGCAAAAATTGAAGCCGTTTTCAAAAAAAATTTCTGTTCCGCTTAAGCCGGATTTAACATAATTTGTTGTCAGTTGTGTGTTTAACTTAATTGTTATAATTTATGTCATCAAAATAAAAACAAAACAAAACACAGACAGGTTGTGCGGTTGTGTCACATGTGTGTATATATAAAAACCTCCGGCCAGAAATTCAATGCTAATTTATTCAAATGCCCTCATAGTATAATTGGAGTAAAATCATTTAAATCAGAATTTGTATGTCTTATGTGTGATGATTGTGTATAGGAAAATTAAATAAAAAATATTCACCCTCAATCTCCCTTGAGATATTCTTTACTTAACTAAAGATTTTTTTTCAGTGATGCTTGGCGTTAATTATATTAATAATTTTTTTATTAAATAGAAAAATTAAAAAAATAAGTTTAAGTTGTGATTAAAGTGATAAATTCTTTTATTTTTTCTCGAAAAAAAAAAAATAAATAAGAAAAATCCTGTTTAATTTTTATTTTTTTATATAGATTTTAAGATAAGTAACTTCTTAAAGTTTCTTGTAGTAAAACTACTTAATTTGCATATTAATGGATTCAAAATATCAGCATGGTTATTAATCACGTATACACGCAATTTTCTTCTTCTTCAAAGAAGCATAGAAAATAAAATACATAAAAAAACAACTCATCGAGTCTCGAGTGATAAAAAAATAAAGTAAACGAAGTAAAAAACTTTACTTTTAATAAATTGATTTTTATATATATTTTATGGAGTTTTATTTTATATTTCGTGTTAGTTTGTGTGAAGAAAAATAAAATACATATTTTTTTTTTAATTTAAAAGAAGCAACAAAAAAAGTTGTTGTTGAATTTTAGTTCGCGAGTTTGTTTTTACATTTTTTTTTTGGTTCACTTTTTTTTATTTTAATTTCAACTGGAATGTTGTTACAAATTAAAATTAAAAAAAAAATAATTTTCTTGCTGCAAATGTTGTGTGATTAATATTTGAGGTGAGTTCTTTTTCATTACTAGTATCTTATACAAATAAAAAGAAATAACATAAGAGATAAGAGTGTTGGATGCAAAAAATAAAATTTATGCCTAAATTAATGAATGTTGACAAAGTCAATTCATATAGAAGTTGTTTAATTGGTAAATTGTGTCGTTTGAAGATTGGCAAATAGATGGTTGAGATCATAAATTATATATTTTTTGAATCCATAGTTGGTATATATGGGATAAGAGTTTTTGATCATATGTGGGCATAAATAAATGTTGTTTTCTTTTTTTTTTTTAATTTGTAAACATTTAAAGAGATTTTTATTTGTCGTTATTTATGATGTCAATTTTGTGAGAGTTGAAAAATTATGGTGAAGATAAATTAATCAAATTGATATGATTGGGATTTTAGTTTGGTTGAATATTATATTTAGTTTATTTAGTTGTTTCGATTGATGTATTAGATTAGTTAAGATAATTTCCATCGTCAATAATTAAATCAGCATTGATTTTTGAGATCTAAGGTATCTCTGAATCTCGGAGATTCCCACGATGCGGAAACTTAAACTTTTTTCAATTTTTTTTTATTTTTTGCTTATAATCCGTGAAGCGACGGTAAAATTACTTCTCTCATTGCGTCTGTTGATATAGAGGATACCCGCTGATAGCGGACAAGTTTCGGACAAACATTTTCAAGTTTCTTTGGTTAGAAAATGCATCTCTCATCTAATTGCTGAGTATACTTATCCTATAAGGGACTTCTATATATAAATAGGGTATCAAATTAAATTGAAGGATGCTGATGCGAATTCGAATATTTTCAATTTTTGTGAATTTAATTTTTGCTCAATATTTGTAAATTAAATTTATCTAATCAGAAAATTGAATAATAAAATAGCTTCATATGCGTCGAAAATAATTTTAACTAATTAAAAAAATTATTTTAAAATAATTAAATTAGAACGAAAACCCAATCAAAATTTACAGCGAAAATCGGTTATTTAAATATTCAACTAAAATATTTCTTAACAACACAAAAATAAATATAAATGTTTCAAAAAAAAACTTCCATATTCAAATTTCATTTTATTTTCTCATCACAATCATATTAGGTATTATTATTATTTTTTTTTTCAAATAAAATACAAGAATCAAAGCCATTAGCCGTTGGCATTATAAGTTTCTAATTCTATTCATTTGATTTGAACCTGAAGTTTATGTATGTATGATAATTTCTTCTTTTTTTTTTTAAATAAAAGAAACGATTGAGCTGTCACTATCTTTTGACAGTTTTTTTTTTATTTGTTCGTCAGATATTTATAATGAGTTTGAACAATAAAAGAAACTGTTTTGGGGCGTTGAGCATGAATTCAAATATTTTTTTTTAATTAGTAGATACAATTCTGTTCGAGTTTTGGTTAATTTATTGATTGAAATTATTTTAATTATCTAAAATGTATAATTAGCTTGTGCTAGATAAAATAAATAGCAGAAAAAGAATTTTATTTTTGAAACGATAATGCAGTGAAATTACAAATGTATTTGTGAAGCAAAAAATATTATTGGACAAAATTTATATTATACCAAATTTACATTAAATAAAAAAGAAAAAGTTTCTTTTAAAAATAAAATAAAATAATTTATTTAAAAATAAATAATATAAAAAAATAAAATCGAGTTTGCTACTCAGTTCTTTTATTTAATTATTTGGAAATAAATAAAAATAAAAATTATTTTTTTTTTAAGTAGATATTCAATTGTAATTAATTTAATTTTTAAATTTTTCGCAACACATAATTTTTAAGCTACGCGTTTTTCCTCCATCTGCGGGTTTTTTTATTTCAATTTTATTATTTTATTTATTTTAAATAATTATATCAAATCGAAATGTTTATAACATTCTTCTATTTATTTTTTTTTTTACTTTCTAGTACTTATTATAGTTATTTTTTTTTATAAATTATTTCCTTGTCTTTGATTTTGTTTCTTAAGTTTAAGAGAGACATAGTGCTCTTTCCACGATGTCTGAGTAAGCAAATCACAACTTTACTTGATAGATTTTCCTACAATCAAAAAAGTTCTAATTAGCTTACTTAGAACTTTATTCAGATATTCTGAAACAGACCCTTAGCTTTGTATATTTTTAAAATAAATGTCTCACTAAATAAAAAGATAATATATAATATTAAAAAAACTACTTGAAAAGTAGTTTGTGTGATGAGGGAAGGTGTGTTTATTTTTTCTTTCATTTTTGTTTGAAAAAATATAAATTTAATTCACATGGTCAAATGTTTTTTAAACTCTCTTAAGCTTGTAAGTCAGATAATTTAGGTTTAATTAAATGCTCCCCACCACAAAGTCTACATCGACTACAACCAACCATACAAGCATGCCTTAATGATTATTTTATGTTTTTGATAGCCCTATACAACCTCTCAAAATTGAATTAACCTCAATTTACATATTTAAAAAAAATGTTATTTCCCTCAAATCGATACCACCACCAGCGATCTTTTACGCCTACTTGTGAAATTCACTAGTTCATTCAAACAAAAATATTTCATCTGCCAATCAAAAACAATGTTTGACGCCTTTTTTTTTCTTATTTTGTCTTCGATTTCTTCATTGCCGCCGTTGATGAATTTAAATGATAAAAACATCAAATCATCATCATGGTATGGATATAAATAAATATTTCCCGCCACAACAACGCTGACAAGATAAACATCAATCCCCCTATATCGTATGGTTTCATCAATTTATTATCAAAAATATTATGACGTTTGTATAGGTCTATGTTTCATTTGTTTTTAAAAATTGAGTTTCTTTTGAAATCCACATAAACTAGCGTTAAATCAAATTTATCAAAAGTTTTATTCAAAAGCGAGATATAATAAAAAAGAATAGGGTTTCATAATATTTTTTTTTTTTTAGTTTTATTTCCTTTATTTTCCCATCATAAGTCAGGAAATTAAATCTTCACTCAGCATATGAATTGCTTAATTTGCATTCTGAATTATTATGGTCTCTCCATCTAGAAGGTGCTAAGTAGAGGTCTAATTTTTTTGTGATTTTTTTCGTGTTTGTAACTTTAGTTGAAAAATTTAGTTTGAAAAATTTCATCTCCTATTTAAAAAAAAATAAAATTGCGTTTTGCAATTAAATAATTATTGCAGATTATTTTCAACAAAATGATTCACTTTGTTTTATGAAACTAAAACCACACACACACACACACACACAAACACATAGTTGCGCTGGCGCACATGACATTTTATAAAATTCCATTTCAAAAAAGGCTTCTGGCGGTATTTAAAGAAAAAAATTCCACAAAATCGATTATAAATTCTTTGCAATTTGCTTGCACTTAAAGGCGGCTCAGTTGTGAGAAAATCTTGCTTCTATATCTATTTTTCTCATAAAAGCACATACATCGGCTTGTTTTTACTTCTTTTTTTTTTAAATCATCATCATCACACAATTAATACCGCTAGTAATGGTGGTGTGCAGGTAATTAAACTTTGCAGAGACTTTGTATGAACAGACGAAAGGAAGGAGGTTATGATAGGATAAGCGGAGAAAACAGATAGGTTTTATGAGATCATAAATTTATTTAACTTTGCCGGTAAGAATGAGAGGATGAAAATCAAGTTTGTTGCCCAGCAGCTTGCATGATGTGAGGGTGTAGTTGTTTTTGGTTTAAATTTCACATTACTCAGCAAAATTTTAAAAAAGAAGTATTTGATTCTTAAGAATTTTTGTTTTTGTGATGTGCGTGTTCTACGCTCAGCTTTTTCATTTTAATGCAATTATTTTTTAATGGAAAGATTGAGTGTTGTATGGTTGTTTGAAATATTTTCAAATTCAATATTGAATTGTCAAAAGCTTAAGCAGTTCAAAATTATTTGGAACCACTTTGCCCATTTTTTTGATATTCGCAATTATTTGTTAATTGTGAATATCAACCCACCTCAAGATGATTTTTCTTGTGGTCACCACCTTATATGAAGACTTCCTTTGCTGCGTTGACCTTTCGAAAAGCTCCAATTATATTTTCATGTTTATTTAATTTTTGCAGTAGAACCTAAAACTGCTTAATTCCTCGAGATTAAAGAAATAAGATTGGACTTCAGGTTTGTGCGCTCTTAGGAGTTCACTCAAAAAATCAGGATTAAATTTAAAAACTTTTGTTTTGACATCAACTAATTATTTAAATTTTAAAACTCTAAACACGTCTTATACGGTTTATCCAATTTATCATCTGTGCTGTAAGAAAATCGAATTCAAAATTACTTTCTCCAAATATTTTGTGTTCAATATATTTCGAAAGTATTTTAAATGGCATGGCAATTGTACGCTCTAGATTTTCCTTCAGCAGTTGATAAATTATAAAGATAAATAAAATAAATTAACTTAGAATAAAATAAATAAATTATTCACTTGTTTCGTGAAATCTACTATTGTACAATAATTTGAATAGAAAGGAATGGAATGTCACACAGCCAACACCTTATCACATTATCACCATTGGTGGTATACAATACAAATTTTAATTACTCCAATTATTATTAAAGAAAAATAGGGCTTGGTAATTTAAAGAGAACCAATAAAAAACTATTCTAACACACAATATACTAATAACTATTATTATATCAATCATTTTCCACATTAATTAATTATTGTTTTAATTTCCTTTTATTTTATTAACTCAAGATTGATTACATAAACAGCATGAAACTCATAAAAGTTATTATTTCCCGCTGGGGTGTTCTGTTCTCTTAATAAAGGAAAATAAAAAAAAAAATCATGATTAACCTATTCGCATGGCTCGCTATTCAAATCCGGTATTCAAAATATTATTTTTTTTTGTTGTCTTCTAATTAATGCAAAGTAGAATAAAGTTCATTATCTCTTATACTATACTTGTATGTGACCCGACTCAATGATTAAATATAGAAATAAAAACCCATAGCTATGTTGTATATTGACATAAAAACTTTAACAAGCTTACTTTTTTATAAGTGTCATAAAAAAATTATAATGCGCCCTAAGCTGTAAAATGAATTAATGCCGCCATTGACAGGTGTTGGTTTATTGGTTATTGATGACCGCAGATGTCAAAAAGATCATATTGATTGAACGGTAAGCGGTTGCTTGTTATAGATATTGATGTATGACATATTGATTATAGTCAATAAGGTTTATTTAGAACGAGTATTTTGTTTAAGGTCAAATTATTGGGGCTTAATCAGATTGGGACAAAGTTTTGGTTTTTTTTTTTAGCTTAAAGCAAAATAAATTGAATGCGTTTAGTAAACTGGAAATCCATTGATAACTAATTTTAAAAATATCATTTATGTATTTTTATTTATTTTTGTCCACATTCCAATCATATTTCAAATATTTCACAATTCTCTTAACACTCGAATAGTTCGCAATTATACAAAAAAATCCATGTATATAATAGCAAAATGAATAAAACAAACTTATTGAATAATATTGCTCTAATAAGTTGATGATGATGATGGAAGATCAAAGCATTAAATTGCCGCTTCTATAATACACATACATTATACTTGCCGACAAGCTCTTTGCATTAATTACTTAATTTTTTTTCTACCACCATAATTCCTAGTTCAACATGATTTCTTTAACTCATTTGCGCAATAAGCGCTCCTCATACAAGAAAAAAAAATTATTGAAACTCGATAAATCGGAATAAAAAATAAAATAAAACAACTTCAATAATAATCATTTCATTGAATCGAGATAAAAAAAATCTGCCATGGCGGCGCGGCGTCTTGATGTTAACATTATGTTGAGTGGTTATTTAGAAAACATTTTCCAAAGCTCTTTCATGTTTTTTTTATTTTATTTTTTAAAAGGTCATGTTATGAATTTTCACTTTTTTTTCTTTCCAAATTTGGGTCAATAATTTTTATGGATTCTCGATTCATCGAAGAATGAAATTAAGAAAATTTTCCATGGTATCTCTCTCTAAGATTTAATGAAAGTTTATTCAAATCTTTTTATCTTCATTCCAATAAAAAATAAAAGAACTATTCTTAATGTGAGTGAGTCCCCCTGTTGTGCTAGTGCCACAGAATTCTATCAATTAATTAAAAGATGGTATCACCACCTCATGTTATAAAATGGAGTGTTACAATTATTTATTTTTTCGATGGAAAATGATAAAAAAATAATAATTTAATTTCAGCGCATGCTGTTTATAATGAAAAATAAAAAAATCATGGGAAAAAAAATTCCAACAAGATGAAACCTTTGATACCACGTCAAACAAAAAAAAAAACATGTCTTTTTGTGGTCTGTTTAAAAATCAAAAAAAAAAAAAATGAGACGTCAAATAAACCTTGTCTTTTTCCCTTTTGGCAGGTTTTCATCTTTTTCTCTGCTTGTCTTTTGGCTGTCATGATTATGGCTATGATGCATCGAAAGGAAAATGAGACAAGAAGTCTTCCACATGTCAGTTGTAATTATTTTTTTATATTTTTTTTGCTTTCATGGTTTATATTTATTGCATAATAAAATAAACAAGACTGCAAAATTTTGTTCAAGGATTTGGTTTTATTTAATTTTCTTTTGTTAATTTGGTCTTTTTTTATTGATTATTAAATTCTACTTCAGTCATAATAAAACAAAAGAGCTGCGGTGAAAACCTGTTTATTAAAAAATTAGTACAGTTATTTCGTTATATATTTCATCTTCTCTTATTACTTGAGTAACATATAATGAAAGTCATATGAATCACTTTTTATATATTTTCATTTATGTTTTGTCATAAGATGAAGAGATACCCAAAATTATTTTATTTTTATAAAATTTACAACTATTTAATTTTTTTTCTGGAGGACTTAGACCTTTATGAAAACAATAATTTTAATAATTTAAAATTTACTTTGAAAAATAAAAACAAAAGATATTGATGTTCAAACTTTTTTTTGTTAAATTGGTTTCCAATCAAAAGAAATATAGATAGTTGAATGACTTGCTACTTTTTTTAATAAAATGTGTTTCAAATGAATTTAAATGAAAGAGTTGAGGCAAAAAAACTCATTTTAATTTAGCACAACAAAAAAATATGCTTAAAACCTATGAACTTTTTTAAAATAATTTAATGATTTGTTTAAAAATATACAAATCGAAATCTAAAATTTAGACAAATAAGTTATATTGATTGATTTATTCAACAAATTCTGGTCAATCTGAAGCTTTAAAGACATTTTATAGATGTCAATGCTTGTCCCGTATTCTGCAATATTTGAAACAATTTGTTCGTTTTAACTCAAACAACTCTTAGAAAGTATGCCATTTTAAAATCAATTAATTAAAATATATTATCTGTTCTGCATCCGGAATGAAATAATATATCAATTTTAACTCCACTTACCTATAATGCTATCAAATGCATTCTATGACATCTGCAAACTATTTCAATTTTATATACTTTCCACCTGCTTCTTTGTATATACTCAAAGCTAACTAAAGATACCTGTGACATTAAATTAAAAAAAAAAACAGTTCTTTTTGTTGTTGCATCCTTTCAACGCTTGCGCAAAGATAATAATCAGATAATCTACCTCGGTAGGTTTCACAACACATAAACACAAAGAGTTGTTCTTTTTAGCGCCAATTTATTCCAATCAATGGAAAGCTTCAAGATACATCTGTAATAGCACTTTTCACAAAGCAGAAAAAAAAACAAAACAAAATAAAACGCTCTTGAATTATAATGACTAAAAAAATTCTGATCAAGTAGTTTAACAGTTTAGTGCGCTCTGGTTGCCGCTGCTGCAGTGAAAAAGAAAAGACATTAGAAGCTGATTCGCTATCGATCGATTACAATCAACGCCAATCGCGATAGAAAAGTTTTTTTTTTTATATATATATATTCAGCTTTACACCCCCCTCCTCATCATGTGGAGTAGATGTTTAATAGAAGAGTATTAATGATGATGCTATAAAGTGTGTTCGTTCCGCAAGCTCAGCTCAGTTCAGCTTGGTTCATCTCCACAAGGGAGAGAGCGCGATTCTATATAGATATAAAGATTTACTTTATTGTATAGCCAACAGTTTTGTGGCGCACCAGAGTGATGCCCCAAAGGAATTCTAACAATTTTAATGACCACAAATACCAAACCAAGAGACACACTTTCGCAATGGATAGGTAGGTAAAATAAAATACACACAACAGCTACCAGCAGCAGCTAAGTCACTGAACAGCCACGACAAAAAGAGTTCACTATTTCCATCACCATCATCATCATCATCAGCAGCAGCATCAGCATCAGCATCAGAGTGTACTTACAGAATGCCCAGATTGATGTATCTATATTTATGAATTCTTGTCGTATATCTACACCGCATTCGATGGACAGTAATGATGCAAACGGACCTGATGGACAGACATATATGTACGTATGACTTAAAAAGCAAAATAAAAAAAAAAAAAAACAATATCAATCATTTGAAAAATTGTGAACAAAATACCAAAGGGCCTCTATGGAAAGTCGGATAATTAATAAAAATTTATCAATTTATTTATCTAAGCTGCTTTGGACTTTGTACGTAGTTACATGTCTCTTCCAAGGCTCGAATTTATAGGATTACAAATTTGTCAGCCTGGCTAATCCCTCTCATGGAGCTACTTAGGGAACAAAATCCTAAGTGGCACAACCGGACACTAAATGTCAGATTTTAGCCACAGATACAGTATCTTTATCGATGTGGTGTGTTGTGTGTGTTTTTTAGTTGGACAGGCGTGGAGAAGCGGAAATGTAACTGACTCATTAGATCTAAAGGCATAAGACTAAGCGAGTGAGTGAATTAAATTGACTTCTTTAACGAGTTGTGCACAAGTTTTTTTTTAACTTTAACTTGGATCTGTTCACTTGTGAATGATTAATTTACGTCTTAATCCGGGGGTAAAGCCTACAACCTATAGAAATCAGAACTTTAGTCATTTGATCGTCGTCGTCGTTTCCTATATATGTACATATGAAATGATTTTTTTGGATTTAAATTATGCACTCTAGTCTTGATTTTTGTTCAAAATTATTCAAAACAAAAAAAAGATCAATGAACTTTTTATAAATTATTAGGTCTTAAAATTAGTTCCATTTGCAAAAATCCATTGATTTTGGATAACAATTAATCATGAATTTGTGTATGTCCACTTATACATATGTGTGTATATTTGTTTTAAGATTCTAAACCATATTGGCATTTTTAAATGTTCGTCAATTAATTGATTGTTTTTGTTTTTTTTAATATTTTTGGGCGATATTGATTTAAATTTCTGCCCTCTAGGAAAAAAGTCGAAATCCATTAATAGAGTCTGTGCAAACATAAATCATTTAGCAGTAAATACCTTTGTTTTGGTTGATTTTAAATTGTTTTAGCGCTAAATCCAGGTAAGGAGGGTAACCAAAGTGGCAACTTTGCTTTAAAAAAAAAATGAGGTCAAGCTTTAAACCATATTTATATGACTATACAAAATGTGATTCTTCTATATGTATAGATACTTTGGGTTAATTATGTAAAAGATTAATGTTAGCTTTTAAATTAAAATTAAATACCTTTCAGATAGTACGAGTTATGGGAATTAATTATTATTATTTTTTATTTGCAATTTCAAGCTGTGCGTGTTATATTTTTCACACGAAACTAAAATAATGTTCAAAGATTTTTTGCCGACGCATTACAAAAAAGGTGTTGTTTAAAGGTGTTTGTCTTATGACAGTTGTGGCCTGAGAGGTATTTTTTTTTTTTTTTTCAAAATAACCGTTTTAGTTAATTGCCTTGGGATTATTATTAGACACGATGAATCTTCTTTTTTTTATAATTAAGTATTTACAAGTTTTTAAATTTTTAGAAAACATAATTATACCTAGTGACCCAATTAGTGGTGGAGTAAGCCGTGTCGATCGCCGCGGTTGGTAGTTTTATATCACAACTCGCTTGACCTGTGAGTGTTGTAGACATTAAAAGGTAAAGGTATCTATTAGTTGAGAGGTCCGTAGATGTTTTCATGAGCGGATCTTCATCCGCATGTTTAAAAACTTTTCAAAGCTATGCCAATCTAATATTGGAATTTAAAAATCAGGTATTCAGCCAGGTTCTACATTTCACTTTCACTCGAAATGAAATTGAAGTCAATCTAATTTCAATTGATTTCAATTCTATTTCGAGTGAAAGTGAAATGTAGAACCTGGCTGATTATCTCTTGGTAGCATCTCTTTTACAGTATCAGGAGTTGAAAAATTAAAAAAAAAATATTATTATCAAACAAAGTTCTTCAAATTTCAATGAATTATTTTCATAGAAATTTTTAACTTAACTCATTTTTGAAAAATGAAATCTTTTATTAGGCGCAGTATATTTTAAATAAGGTAAATAAGGGTAAATCTGCACAAAGTTCAATGATTTATTTTTATATTTTAGCTAAGCAGAGAAAGCCGTTGACGTGAAATTTTTTAACTTTTCTCATTTTTAAAATTATAACGCGTAGCACTTTTAAATAAGGTAAACAAGGGTAAATGTGCAAATAGTTTGATGATTTGTTTTTATATAAAAATTACATTTTAGTTAAACAGAGAAAATCTTTGTCGTTTTAATTATTAACATTACTCATTTTTAAACTTAGGAACATTTTATAAGGCGCATACATTATTTGACTAAATAAGAACTTCGAACGATTTATTAAGTACTTTTTGACACTTCCTTTATAAAAAAAATACAATTTTTTCCAAAATATATCTTTCTGTGCATTTAAGTGTTTACGACCTCTTTCCGTTTTAAAAATAATTCCAAACCATCAACCATTATACAAGCAGATACTATTATTTTCAGCCTAAGCTCATTGCCAGTTCATAAGTTAACTTAAAGATAAATAAATCACTTTCATTACCTTAAAATACCATCTAAAATATTATCGCAACTAATAAATTTTCCAAGTCTTCGTCTCCACCCAGGCTTCCGATAAGATTGCAAAATGCTACATAAATAACCCATCCACAAAGAGTGGCATTATTGTCTTGGTTGTTGTTTTATTTTTTTTTTTTTTATTTTTCACCATAAATACTCCGTGATAATCGCTTAAAAATCTCAATGATGGGCGATGGCAAAACAACAACAACAACAAAAATAAATAAATAAACAAGCGTGAAAGAATTTTGTTGAATTAAATTAAAAACAAAAAAACACATTTCATCAAATAGCCAGTAGCTAAAATGTTTAAACCTTTTTTCATGGTGAAAAATTAGTCTTGTAATTTCACCCTTTAACTTCGAATAAACACGAAATTATAATTTTCTGCCAAAACATTTTAAGTTAATATTTATATGAAAAAAAAAAAAGAATTAGTTTCTGCTTTGGCTGTGGTTTGTGAAACTGTGAAAGCCTCAAACGGTTTTTGAATTATTATTTTTTTTTTTCCAAAATTACTAATTACCCGAACTGAGTACATAACCTGACCCCAAGCCAGTCATCTTTATTGATGTTTATTTTTTTTTTCCTTTAACCAAAACAAAAAGAGAGCCGCTCTTGTGCTTCTACCAAACAAGAAGAAGAAGAAGCCATTCAAAAAGTTCCTCCTTTCGAGTAATTTTGTATTTTATATTGATTGATGAAAACGCTATCGGGGGTATTTATATATTTTTCACCATCATAACATAGCTCTCGATGGTCAGTCGGTTGGTTGGTTGGTTGGTCGGTGGCGGCTTCTTCTTCTATGGTAGCGGCAGCATTTAACTTATCCACTGAGGATTAATAGGCAAAGATTCAAAAAACAAAACAAAAAATCGATTTCATCTTCACTTAAAAAAAAAACTAAAAAACCTCAGATAAAAACATGAAACAACTCCCTTTGGCATCAAAGCAATCGACATTTGATTAGAGTGTAATTAAAACCAAACGTATGGATACGCATTTGTATATACTTTTTTTATTTTCATGGTTAAAGATAGTTAAAGTATCTTCTTCTGCTTCAATACTATACAACTTCTTGTTGATTGTTTTTCTGTTTCAATCTTGCAAAGTTATATATTGCCTTCTAGACTTCTCGAGTATATGACGATGATGACGATGATGATGATGCTGATGATGAACAAGAAGAATAATTATGGCACTTTGACCTGAGGGTAAATTACTGATTGGATTGAAGTGTTAAAGTCAAAATGAAATGTTTATTGAGTGGATTTATCAGAAAAAAAACGGAGGGGGTTATTATTATTATCAAGCGTGTGTTTCATGTTTAAAAGTATCAGCATCAGCATGTCCAATAAATTGATCGATTGAATTAGGTTAATCGGTGTTATGATGCAATCGCGATGTTATTTTAAGCCTCCAGAAGGAATTTATCTTGGAAGCTCGATAATGTGTTGGTTAAGTTGATTTTTTTAGTTTTGTTTTTACGCAATGGAAGTGTTAAGTTGTTGATATGGAAAGTGGTTTTAATTAAATAACCCGTCTTTGTTTTTAATTTTTACTAAACAAATAAATACAAATGACCACAAAATGTGTCCAGATTTTGGGGCCTAAATCGGCCGTTTCTGAATTAAGAATTTAATTGCTTTAACTTTAGGTGAATTAAGTTGTATTCTTCTACCAAAGTTTTGTTATTTCTGTCTCTAGTTTTCCTTCAGTAAAAAATATATCTCCATAAATTCAAATTTGATTTATTTAAATAAAAATTCTAAATATCACTTAATGTCAATCAAATCTTCATTAGTAATAACTCAATTCCATTTAATCTACCCTATCCCTCTTTCTGGTTATAGAGCCTTAACTACTTATTAGTATTTTGCACATCATCCATACATTAACATCAATTTATCCCAATAAAAGGTGTAAACAAACCCACGACAATATACAGTAACGCAACATAAACAACCAAGAGTGCTGTCAATCAATCAAACAAAAAAAAAAAAAAAAAAAGAAATAACATGTCACCGATATATCAGCAGCAACATACATAAAAGAAAAAAAACCGTTTATTCTCTATAATACATCAAGGTATGTAAGATCTCAGTGAACTCAAACAGTTAACACCTTATTGTGAAAATGTCCATATAATGGGGTCTTAAATGCTTCGAGGTGTTAAATCATGATTTGTGATGGTATAAATTCTATGCAAATGCAATTGGCATTTAATTTATGCCCATTAATATAGCAAAAAAAACTTGGTCTTATTATGGCGCTCAATATGGAATTAAATTGAAGTGTAAAGAAATACCAATGAAGAATTAGCAACAAATTAGACCCGGAAACATAGATTTTATTAGCAATAAGAATTTCACACAAGAAAAATCGTTGACGAAAAAAACTTTCTTCCCACGGTTATTCCGGCACACTGCCAAAGATCATGTATTATCTTCAATCTATCAATCCGAAATGTTAAAGTTATGCTAAATAAGGTGACCAGCTTTATGAAATTAAGTGCGTTTGTATTGAACTAAAAATTATGATAAACTATTTTTTTTAGTTTGCTTTTCTGTTTAAAATTATCAAGAATGTGATAAATTTCTTATTGAATTTAATACAATTATCATTTTTCTGGCAGTAAATACGATAAAAATCAAAAAATCTTCCTTTTTAAAATTTGAAATCTATAAGTAGTGACAAATCATACTAATTATGTTATTCTAATGTGACTGTCAGTAATTAATAACAGTGTCAATTTAAGACTCAGTTTCATATATTGAGTATTAGGGAACATAAATAAATACTTATCTTATTTATCGAAAAACTTAATTTTTGATTGATTTTATAAATATTTTATTCATTTTTAAATTTAAAACATTGTATTCTATCGAAAAAAAAAACCTACTATGGTCACACTACTATGCGCCAATTTGAACATTTCAAACAGTTTTTTTTTTTCTGGGCGTGAACTTACATTATGCATAGAAAATGCATGTCAAACATGAAAAATGCATGCCACTTGACTTCTGTCGTATTTTCCCACTCTGTTTGTTTTGGTTTAAAGAAGAAACCCTCTGGCAAGCCTTCAAAAAATAAAAATCAAACAAACAAAAAACACAAATAAACTGACCAAAAGAATAAAACACAACAACACTATACTATATACATATGTACTGTACATGAGAAGAGAAACCTCTGTAGTTAATTTTCTTGTCAAATTCTGACAACACAAGACGCGAACGTATGCAAACGTCGTCGTCGTCTCGTAACGAAAGAAATTTTCAGATACGTACATCTAAGTACCAACATACACACATAATGTATTTTTTTTGGTTTGGAAGATTGAATTTTAACGTCCAGCACCTGGTTGGTTATGGTAAAAAATATAAAAAAAAAACTTAAAAAAGGAAAGACGATTACACTTGAGAACAAAAGAATTTCATTGTCGAATTTAATATGAAAAGTTTTGTGTAATGCGATTTTATTTTTTTTTTTTTGTTTGGATTTATGTTTTTGTTTTCTGGTAAACAAACTGTAATCCTCTTGCGGTCAAGAAAAAAAAACAACATCAGATATATATGCGTATCGAGTAGTATTCAGTTTATCTTGAAACTTATACCGATTTTTACATAAACAATACCATATATTTTAAAAAAAGAAACAAACTGAAAGACTTAAAGTGATAAGTAAAATCGAAGACTTAAGGATTCATATCGCTTTCGATTGATAAAATCGTTGTTTTTCTATTTCAACTATTTAATAAAATAAATATTTTGTATCCATTTTTATTGAATTTTAGTAACAAACATTTTCCCTTTTAAGTTTCACCAACGATATTTTTGACTTTGATAAATCAACTCAGACATTCTATGCTCTTAAGTATCGAACTAAGTTTTATTTTTAATACTAATTTTTTATTTGAAAACTGTGTTCTAATTTCTCTTAACAAATAACACTATGGAAGTGATAAACAAATAAAGAACTTGGTAGAACGAAAGAGCTGAACATCGAACTCGATTTTTATAGTTTGCTTTGAATAATTTGTTTCGTTTCTGATAAATTCTATTTACCAAAAGGGGATGGTAAAAATAAAAAGGCGGCGTGAAAATATAAACAAAAAAAAAAAAGAGTTGAATAGCGAACTCTATTATTTTGATTTTCTTAATAAAATTTTATTTCGGATACATTTTGTGCAAAACGGAGAAATATGTATTTTCTTCAGATAAATGAGAATAGTTGTGAACTTAAACCTTTATCTCCCTTACTCCTCCCCTCTTTCTCTCCATAACATCCAATATTTCGATGTTTCATGGCTAGTTAAACGTTTTCTCTAAATTTCTTGAAATTGATCCTTTTTTTTTCAGAGGACAATAATTACACCTGCACTAAATAATAATATTTTAATAATATTTCGTCTTAATTTAAATTTTAATAATTTATAAAACCAGTTCTTATTTTTGCAGAAATAATAAAAGACAGCCAAACCTCAAAATAAATCAATTTTGATTTCAATTTTCATTCAAAGCATTAACATGATTTATTTTAATGTTTTGCATAGGTAGTGAAAAATAATTAATAAAAAAAAATATTTTATCTTCGATATAATTCTTGTTTTGTAGCTTGTAAAACAAATTACATTCGGCAAAACATAATTGGTGGGTTGTGTGTTGTGTTGTGTGTTAAAGGTGGTGTGGTTTGCATTTCACCCCCCATGGGGACATTTATGAATATTTTTTTTGATACTTTGTTACCTCCTTACTCTCCACACACACAAACCACAAGACCTATAAAAACATGAATTCTCGTACGCATAGAGTGACGAAAAATTGTTAAATGTGTATACGCAATGATGTTCAAGTTTTATTATGCAATGTTTCTTCGAAAACATACAAAACATGCGAAGTATAAAATAAAAAAAAAATAAAAAAAAGAACAGCAACAAAAAATCAAGCCTGCGTGAAGTATTAAATTACATTCCAACCAACCGGGGAGAAATGTGTAATTATTATTGTTGGCAATTTATCAAAAAAAAAAAAAAATTTTACCTACTTGCTAAAAAATGTAAACAAAAAAAGAAGAGGGGCGATTTAAATGTGTAGTGAGGCGATGTAATTGTGATGCGACGATGATCAGGACTGAGAAAGGAGGAGATATTTTTATTTTTTCGTTTTTTGAATTTTGATGTTGGTTTCTTACCAGTTAAGTGGATAATTGGTAATTTATTAAATTTTTGGAGGGAAACTGCGTTAACTTTATTGGTGAACACCATTGCTAACATGGATCACCATCATACAGTAAATTTTTGTAGTTATTTTATATTTTGTTGTTGTTATTTTTTTAAATTTTTTTTATTTAACCAATAAGGAGGAATGTCCAATATGTTAACAACTACAAAACATTCAATTTTAAACATGACTTTTTAATTGGTTTTATTCTCATGATTAACCTTTGTTTTGTATGTTAAAGGTATTAAGGTCCAATGTTTTAGAGAGTAATTGACAGCTTCAACAAATTTTATGATTTAAAAAAAAAAATGTATATACAAAAAATTCGAATTGATGGTCTGAAAATTAAAGAGAAATTTATTCTCCTTATTTTCGAATGGTGCCACGAGACTTTGTTGATAATTAGGGCAATAAGTTAGACAGAATAAGGATATAGATATGAGGTTCGTCATCACCCTCATTTGGCTTTTAGTTGAGGCCTTATAGTTTTTCAGTTTTTTAATAAATCAGCACCTACAACCTCAAAATCCTTTTGACCCATCCCCACTCATAGTTATAAGTTTAGATTTAAGTTAGTTTTTTAAGTTATACTTGTAGCTTGAATTAAGCGGAATAAATGGGGGTTAAGCCCCCACTAAAATTAAAATTAAAATTAAAAATTAAAATTCAATTTACCAAATTTAAATATTTATTACCTACAAATTGATATTTGACATTCAGGGTAGAAGAATGACAGGGACAAGAAATGACCTGGGAAGAAACTTCAATTAAAAATAATTAATGTATCAAATTTTAATATTTATCAACTATCAATTAATTTGACTATCGTCAAAAAAAAACTTAATAAAATTCGATTACAAATAGTTCTTACGTACATTCAGATTTAGGGTGCTTTAAATGCTAAGGAACAACATTTACTTCTTTAACTTCTTCTTTATCATCAATCAATATGAACTCTACAAGAAAAAAAAATTGTTAATATTAAAAAAACCTCTCGAAAAGTCAATGATTCTTATTTCCCTTACCCACCATAAATTTCTCTTTCTTATTTTTTATTTGTCATTCCCAAGTATATTGATCAAAATTATACATATATGTATATGTACGTACACCTTTTATCATGTTGTGTCGTGCTGTATTTTTATCCATAAAAATTCAATTCAATTCAATGCTCTATTTAATTTCAATTGAAAATCAAACACTTGAACACTTAAACTCAATTGTGGTGTGCTTATTCATGGTTCTGTTGAATTTTTAAGAAGGTAAATTGATAATAAAAAAAAGAAACGACTAATACACGACACATAAAAAATATATATATGTACATACCTCCTTTTAGAATTAAAGATAAAAATTTTAACATAGAAAAAGATAAAAATGAAAATAAATTCAAAGATGCGTGGTTGATGGTCGCGTACACGTACAAGATATACTCTATGTATAGATTTATCAAAATCTTTCTTTTTTTTTTTTTTTAACAATCAAATTGCTTTTAATTACAATAAAAATTGTTACTAATCTAATTCGCCAATCTCACCCGCTGTGTGCCGTCGGTCGGGTTTCCATAGATCATCGTAGTTGTTGGTTCGAACATGTTTTTTCGCCTTGTTTTATTTTAATTTTATTTTTTTGGTTCAAAGGAAATTAAAAAAAAAAAAAAAACAACACTTGACAAGCTTAGTTAAAATATTTAATTTAATCGAGATGAGGGGGTGTTTTATATCGGTTCTTTGCCATCCTCCTTCCCCTCATCAGCATGTTGGTTTTTTTTGTGCTTCAAAAAAAAAAATCTCATCGAACATTGTCCGACTTCAAAAGTTGAAATTTATATCAAAGCTCTAGATCTTTGGAGTAAAGCAAAGTCTGTTCGTATATACAACTCTGTATGAACTATTTGTATAGTTGTTGTTGTTTTTGGTTGCTGTTGGCGTTTTCTCAAGTGTTTCTAGTTTTCAGTACCTCAATTTAATTTTTATTTAATTTTTTTGTTTTATTTATTTTTTTTTTATTTTGGTTGATGGTGTTGTTGGCGGAGGAGATTTTTAGTTATGATTCAAAGCACGCATGGTAATTTTGTAGTCAAATTAGTTTTTATCTCAAGCCGGTGATCTCTTAAGTGTACCTACTTTTTTGCTTTGGTCGTTTTGGAAGCCTATATATTTTTTGTTGTTGTCTTTGCTTCTCTCTCTCTGTGATCGTTTTAGCTAGTTTAGATGAAATATGCGTGTGAAGGCGTTATCCTCCTTGCAGCGCCTCCAATATGCAATTAGAAATCTTGTTTTTTTTTTTGTTGTTTGGTTCTATTTGACTACTGGTGTAATACTACTGTCAACTGAGGTAGCAGCATACAACTTGGCTTCAGGTGGCGTGTCTTGAATCATATAGTAGAGGTAGATTTAAATGCGTTTGTTTTAAAAATTCTGCGTGCATACCCTGCATGCTATTTTTTTTTAATGCTTGAGTTTCATATTATAAGTTTGAGTTTGTTAAAGTACAGTGATTTGTTTTGCATTTTTCGTGACGCATTGATCGTCATTCCATGGACATTATATGACATGACTTGTAGGCTGTTTGTAATGAAATAAAAAAAAAAAAACAAAAGTTGATTTATTTTTTAATGATTTAATAACATAGTGTGTTTTGGTAATGATATGTTTGAAAATATAGGCCAGAAAAGGGGCAACACTATAAAAATTGATCAATTGCTTGAAATTTAATATTGGGCTAGTATTTTTATTTTGAAATTCTATTTTCTATGTAAGCTGAAAAAATGTAATAGATTAAGATTTTTGTTTGGTTATTTTTTACATTGTTAAAAATATTTTCGTTTAAATTTTCACAAATGTTGTTTTATTAAGTTTATAAGATTTAATTAAATTTCAAAGCAATAAGATTGAAAAATTTCTTTTTTTTTTAATTTTGAGTTTTTAAATAACGATCTCCTTTTTTTTTCGAAAAAAAAAACAAGCCCAAAAAATACAAAATAAAAGAAATAAACAATTATCAATATTAAATTAAATGAATTACAATTAAAATCTTTTTTTTTTGTTGAATTTTGTGATGCTAAATATTTTTTTGTTTTTTTTTTAGATTAATTTCGGATACTTCAATATTGTTAAGAGGTATGTACAAGTTCATGATAAATATCTTAAATAATTTTAAAATTATTTTTAATTATTTATTCTTGAGATTAATTTTTTAATTCAATAATCATTTTGTTTAAAACAAACAATAATTATACCTTTAACCTTTTTCGTTTGCCTATATTTGTGTGTCTATAAAGGGAATTATTAATTTTTTAATTATGAAACTTCTCTGGGTGAGATTTAAGTGTTGAGCTCCGAATAATAATTAACTCTTACTTGTTTGCAGAAGCATAATATATTAAATATTTGTGTTGATATTATGATTAAGATCATAGAAATTATGATGGCATTTTATTCAACTATACTCCCTCAATTTAAAATCTCACAGACCTTCTTAAGAAAATCTCTTGCAATTTTTTCTGAATATCTTTAGCAATTTTTCCGTTGACGCTGTATATGCTTTAGATCTCAGCTCAGATCTCACAAGCTATCTGTTTTATTAATCATCTGAAAAACAAATACGATCCCGTTTGATCGTATAACATTCCACATTACAACGACCGCACAAAACATTTTAAGTCAACAGTCATTTAAAATGTTCCAACATACTTCCCATTCTCGATAAATAATTGTGCACTACACCGAACCAAGCCAAGCCAAACCAAAAGCAAAGCAAACCAAACCAAACCATCCGACCATCAACCCCGCCAAATGTAATTTAAGCCGAAAATAATGAAATTTCCGCCACGCATCTAAAACACTCGAGTATGGAGACAACAGTGGAATAAAAAAAAAAAAATCCCAACGGAAATTCGAGAACATCGAAGCTTTGTGACAAGTCTTATACCGCCGCCGCCGACGACAACAACGAAGACACCGCCACAATTTCTGATGTTATTGCTATTGCTGCTGCTGGGTGACGCCACCAACCACCACCTCACCATACATATATTTACCACCATCAGAGAGAAGAGACATATACTCAATGAAGACGACGACGACGACGTCTATAACGTCCAAGAAAGACTAAGACGACAACGACTGCTGCGACACGACATCAATCCCACATGCTCAAGATCTAGAACGATTTCTAGAAATGCAGTCGCCATGGTATGGTATTTGGAACTACCACGAGGTCCACTTCCGTGTTGGAACAAACTAAACAAAAAAAAAAGAATACTTTAAAAAAGATTCCGCACAGAAACGAAAATTAATAGCTCACTAGCCAGAAGCGCAAGAGGAAATGGCCATCTTGCTGATTCTGCTGCTGCCGCTGCTAATGCTGCCATTTCTTCCATTTTTACCGCCACCACACATTTTCAAAAAAAAAAAAATTGTTGTTGCCAATGATGCCTATATGCCTATGACAGTGCGGTGCGGTGTACCTACTGTGAAAACCTGGAGAGGATTCCGAGGAGATCGATCCACCTTCTGCGATTTCATTTCGCTGGATTTATTTATTTTTGTGGCAGCAAGCGTGCTGGAGGTTTTTTGCTTCGCTCTTTTATTTTTTTTTTATTCATAAACGAAGATGGAAACTGGGATCTCGGGTGTTTTCAGGGTACTTCGATTTCAATACATAACTCACTATAACTGCCGGGGAGCGTCTAACAACGCATTATAAGCGACCGCCTATGTCGATGCCATGGTGGCTGGCTGGCTGGCTGGCTTGGCTGGGATATAGCTTAGCTTATGGCCTAGCGCTGGAGATAGAGAGATATACGTGCTTTGCTGCTGGCGGATTTTGAGATATATATAACGAACTAGTTGGACCAGTTTAACATTTCGATTCGAACTGATGATGGAGAGTGGTGGTATAGATGTGGTGTGACATGTGGACGGCCGATGAGAGGGGGTTGGGGGGGTCGTTAGTAGGCTATTCCATGGGGTAGGTGAGTTGAAAATGTGTTCCAGTGTAATTCATTCAATATATCTACTTTTTTTTCTTTTCTTATTTATTTCTATTCATCGCACTATACGAAATTATATCGCTTGTATATTATAAGGATAAGATAGTTAATGTTTGGCTTATAGTTGAGTAAGTTTATGATACACCTTGCTAGAGTATTGGATTTTGTCTTCTTTTTTTTTTCGTATTTCTTTGTGATTTTATAGGCATTGAGGCATGTAGCTGAAGAAGGAGGAGGAGAAGAGATTGAGTATAATATTTATGGCGGCATTTTAACAACAAAACAGTCAGTCATATGGTGGCGTAGGTGTCCTAATGTAGCTTAAAATTATTTTTAAATGGTTATTATGAGAGTTAAGCTTATATAGCAACAACAGCCCACCCTTGGATATCATATACATACTTGCCCATAATTCATTTTTAAGGCTCATGAAAAATCAAAACCAAGGAGAGATTGTGGAATTTTTTAATAGGTATAAGATTTGAAGGGAAAGGAATGTAATAAGATTTAAAAACAAATTCCTTTTGTTTATTAATTTTGACAAAAATCGTTTTGATTATTTTCCAAGCTTAAAATGGGTAGCTATTTTGGACTATTTTATCGAATAGAAAAATTGATCGATTTTAAGAAGTGGTTTTTTTTTAAATCGATTTTTGTTCTTCCCTGATATTTTACTTTGTTATCTGACTTGAGCATAGAATGCCAGGATATTTTCTCTATTTACCGTTCAAAAGGTGGTAAAAATCCCTTGAGTGCACATACAAATGTAAAGAAAAGTAAACCAAAAGAAATCAAAAGAAAATGTTCGCTTCTCAAATCTTTCATTTTAGTAAAATACAAAAATTTCGTTTTGGTATATTTTTTTTTGTAATTCATAATCCTACGTACCAACCACGCCAAATAAAAGCGATCAAAGTTCATTCAATTTTTTTTGGTTTCGTCAACAGGTGGTGGTGGTAATTCTTCACTTCATGATGTGTATGTGAATTATTACTTAATCCATCAAACCAAGAAAACTTAAACAAAAAAAAAAAATAAACTCTCACTCAAAGAAACTCTTAAACAAGAAATCATTACAAAAAAAAATTATTAATGATTGATAAATGGACAGTTGTGTTAACCCAAGAGATCAGCACCAAACCACCTTTGGTCTCTTCTAGTCAAACGCTTGTCAAACATCCTAAGATGGTGGTAGATATTCGATATTAAATTATTGCTGGCTACGAATGCCAAATATTATTTGAAAATATACTTTCGTCATTTTATTTTTCGTTTTGTATTTTTTTTTTTTTGTATATAAAGAGATATCTAACTTTTTTTGATTTGGCATCGTCTTCCTTTTGGGTTCAAAACAGAGAGTGACACTGTTGTCACACAATCATGTTAACTTCTTTGACTCTTTATACGTACAAAGAAGATTAATGATCAATTATGAAACGTTCATTAGTGTCAATTCAACCCGAAATGTGATATTTTTTTTTTTTTCGAATAGGATTTGTCATGTCATCTAGTGCGCGGTTGGGTTGTAATAATAATTATGTTTTGTGAAGGAGTTGGAATTAAATTGCAAAAAATAAATAGTGGAAGGAAATCCACGCCATTCAATGGAAAAATATGGATTGGTTAAAGTTAATTGACTGATGGATCGATGACATTAAAATAATGGACAGTTTGGACATAAATAAAGTCACAACAAAAAGTTATTGAGAAATATCTATTTGGCTGAAAGTCCATTCAATCAATTAGAGTTTCATTTTGCAACAAAAAAATGCTTAAGCCAGGGAAGCAATAAAAACTCAACTAATTTCAATTGATTTTTGTAAAAAAAAAATGGTAAGCCAATGAAATAAACAAAAAATTGAATACACCACGTTAAGTATTTTGAAAATGTACCAAATGTATGTACTTTTTTTTAGCTTTGTTGGCCCGAAGTTAAAGGTTATACACTTTTGTTATGCGTAGCCAAGTTCTCTACAACCTTTGCTAATTAAGATTATTTCTAATGCCCTCACCCCTTACAAAACTAGAATTTTTAGAATCTATATCCTCATCTAAATTTTAATTGGTTAACATATTATAAGTTGTTCCTGAGTTATAAAAATTTTAAAACTTTAAATATAAAAAGCCCACAACACACTAATTTTAAAAACAATAAAAAAAATCAATGTTGACCCAAATGTCAACATTCAACTGTCACTGTATGTCAATTTTAAGAATTTTAAATTTTTGTAATGTTAAAGAATTGCCATATCTGCAGGCAGATGGCTTGTTTTTTGAATAAATACAAATAAGATCTGGTTAAGGTACTTTAATTTATTTCAAATAATTAAAAAACGCTTGATTAAATAACTAGGCTAACACCATATATTTAAAAGTTTATAACTTTTTAAAATCAAACCTCTGCCTATAAAAGCATATTATTTAGTTTTTTTATGTAAAATTCTTGAAATTTATGTTTTTTTTTTTTGTTAAAAAGAAACAACAAACCCTTTTTGGGTCTTGGGTGTCATAGTCTGTTTTTTTTTTATCAAAGTTAAATTATTCAACATACGTCATTCAAGTTACTTTTACGTATAGATCTAGATTGAGTAAGCAAATTGTACAATTTTACAGCTTTTTTTTTTGTTGTTGTTGTTTGAATTTTAAATTAAAATTTACAACAAATCTGAATTTGTTTAATGAATAATATATTGAAAGGCCTTTGTTGAATAATTATGTTATCTAAATATTTTACAACATTTTTCTTCTTTCAGCCATCAGTATACAATCCAATTTATAAATATGTATGTTTTTTTTTGTCAAATTTCATATAGTGTGACTTAGTTAATTTAATTATAAAGAATAAATTTATATTTAGGGAAAAAAGCTTCTGTTGTGGTAAATTTTAATTAGCATTCCTGTTTAAATACACCTTTTTTAATTTAAATACAACCACGTGCAGTAAAAAAATATAAACATTTAAAATAAATTGACGCATTTAATTTTTATAGCTACCAGTTCTCGTTGAAAATGATTAATATTTCGATCTTTTAATGAAGTCAAACAAAAAAAACCCTTGTAAGAGATAGTTACTTAAAAAACACAAATAATTAATGTATAAATAATTAAGTGCTAAACAAATCATGTGTTTTGAAATTCTGCATACGATTTTATTTAATTTTGAAAAAGAGAAGTTTGAATTCATTGAAAAAGAAAAAAAAATGGATTACGGAAATGACGTCAAGTTAAAAAAAAAAAATTATATCGAAAACTATATCGTTTGCCAATGACGAAATTAGGTAGAGAGAGCCCGATATATATGCAAATTATTATCGACATGATTGCTTCATCAGGCCTATAACTTGAGTTGAAATGGTCGTATCTTCAAGGTAAAGGTTTTTTTTTTAATGGAAATAAGATTTTACGCTTAGAAAGTGATAAATTATTCAAGTAAAGTGCCTGTAATCGGTTGCCAACCCGATATGTACACCTGATTTCTGATTTCTTCAATAAATTTATACAAATTTATGAAAAAAATTTAATAATCGTTGTAAAAGCTTCTTAAGATTTTTTAAAAAAATATTAGTTCAAAATTAAATAAAATTCAACTCACATCGATCTAAATTTATATTATATGTCATTTGATTTCCGTGAATTTATATATCAACTTTTTAATATATATTCAAATTAAAATGACTTTTAAAGTCTTACAACATTTACAACAAATGTAGAAATTCAAAACTATCAAAATGTCATTTAATTCTCCTCCCATTATATCTCTCACCCCTTTTTTCTCACTCACACTATGACATTTAACTGTCAGAAATGTCAACTAATAAAAATTAAGACTTGTCTACTTCCCAGTCAGTAGGTAGGTTTATATTTATGTATGTATAAAAAAAAACTAATTCCACACTGCTATATGATATCAACTGTGACAACTGCAACTGCAACATGCCAATCTGTCAAAATCTATCATAACACGCCATTTCACTGCATCGCGAAATAACCACCCAACCAAACGAAACCAAACCAACACCAGCGCTAATAAACTTTTCTAATTAGTTTATCGTAAATTAAAATCAAAGCAGCAATTATCTCCTCCGTATCTATGTAGATACATAGGTATTCGTATATAATTCACCAACATCATGCAACAAAACCAAGAGTAAAATTCAAAAGACTACCCTGCCACCTATCACACTAATTCGTATCATGCAAATAAATTTTTACCATTTTGATTTTTTTTTTGTGCACACAATGGCATTTCTGGTGGGATGGATATGACAAAAGTTTAATAATTATCGTTGCATGAGCACTCCGCAAAAAAAAAAAAATATTAATTGGAGTTATTCAAAGATTCAAATTTAATTGTTCCATATGGCACAAAAATAGTATAGGGAAAAAAAATGACGCCGACAAAAAAATGTATTAATATTATGAATAACCAAAAATGGCAACTTGGAAGCCGGCACTGGTAAATAGTTGAACAATAAACATTAATTTAACTGTTAACTGAATGGAACACACTTTGTATTCACATCAAGTTGCTGCCCTGCATGAAGGAAGAAATTAAACGAAAAAAAAAGATATAAAGTGCAGCTTCTGCTGCTGCTGCAGCTGTCAGTGAGTGCTGCCTTATTCATTGCTAAAACAAAAAAATGCCGATTCATCTAATACTACGGTATAATTGCTAATTTATTGCATTTTACTTCAGCGGAATGTTATAATAATCATTCGCGTAGTTGTTTTTTGTTTTTGTTGTACCACAAGATGTTGTCTGCAAAAATCCAAGAGACAGACAAAAAACAAAAGCGGCACGAAAGGTGAAGACAAGCAAAACTCCCAGCCCAGCTTCGTTGAGATGCTCTTTGCTATATGCCGTCGCCGTTGCCTCCGCGCCGCCATCGCTGCTGCCGCCGCCGCCACTGAATTGTGTTTGGGGGTGAGGTGCACCGACTTTAACAATAATTAACTTTATGGGAGCACCATCAGCAAATTACAATGGTTATTCTTTTTTGTTGTTGTTGTGTGGTTGTTTTTGTTTTAATTCTATAATCGATGGCGCGCCGCGGCAGCGGTGGTGTAGTGGCATAGATGTAAAGGGGGCTTGAGAGGGCGTGTTCAACAAAGCAGAGAAATTCCTCATAATTTTACATTGCTGTGCATAAAAATTATTTCAATACATCATCATTAGTATGAATTAAGACACTAAAACATGACTTAACTTTACATTTGAAAAGATTTTTTAACGAAGTAGAAATTTGTTTCTCCTCTTTCCTGAAATTCTTCAAGATATCAAGAAATGGAAGTCAATAATAAAGCTCGACAATCTTATTAGAATTTAAAGTTGATATTAAACTATGCCTTTATCAGCTAGACTAGATTCCCAGCAAAAGAAAAGATTTGTATAAACAAAAATTAGCTAATTTATAATTTCCATCTCGAGTTTTTTTCAAGCAATGAACTTGATATCTTCGATTCCTGTAGCTTATGGGGTTCATTAAGCTATAGTTCTTTTGATAAATTGACTATAATAGTTTTTTTTATTTTGGCTTAAATAATTTCATAACAAGCCTAAGAAATTTCATTTAAAAATCTATAGTCATCTGAATTAACTCAGAGAAATAAAAAAAAATCTGACAGCTGACAGATTGTTAAATTCAGTACTGTATTTCTTCATATTTATTAGTCTAAAACGATAGAGGGCACGCAAAACACTCTCATGATGATCATCATCGTCATCATGATCGAATATTGACGTGCAGATGCTTTCTGCTCGCGCGTCTAATAACTTTTCGCCATATATATAAATAAGCTGCTGCATAGCAATTTTTTTCTACTATTTTTTTTTACTCATTTCGATAAACTTTAAGGCAATGATGCAAGGAAAAAGAATTTTATGGTGTATTAACAGTTATGGCAATGGCGTTGATCAATTGAAAAGCAGAAAATGGGCAGGGCACTTAATTAAGTGACAAGCTGTTACAGTAATATACCATAGATTGTGTATATGTATGTTTTTCTATAATATTATTTTGCTATAAAAATATGTAATAATTCTCGATGGAAAAGGGGGATGTCGGAAATGGGTAAGTCTTCATCTGGAGTTGTCTTAAGGAACGATGACATAATTGCGAGTGATTTGTCGTTTTTTTTTTATGGAATCACATCACATGTCATACAGCACTCCTCTGAGTTTCATATTTGTTGTTGTAAGTCAAAGTATTTGAGGCATGAATATGAAAAGGGTATGTTCGTTAAGGTTCAGCTGTTGAAGTTTGAAGCTCGTTTCGAGTCTTTGTAAACACACATCGAGTTGAAATGAACTTGGGTCGACCAGGCTCGAAGTAGGTATACAGAGGGAGTCGAAATTTATAACGAAATCTTCTGGAAATTTCTTTCATGTTTTTGGAATCATTTACACGAGAAAACAAAATATCGAGATTTGTTGTAATTTCCTTTTAAAGTCTATTGGAAATGAACACTACGTGAGAATGTCAAAAAATCTTTGACTACTCTTGTCTACTGAAAATTTAAAGTTTTCTCTTTTCACACGAGGAAACTGAATTGCCAACAACTTTCAATTTTATCGGTGAGGGAGACACGAAGTAGGACGAGTGAACAAAATGTCCCTCTTCAGAGATTTCAGGAGTTTTTTGACATTCCTCTTCTCAAAATATCTCTTGGTATTTTGTTTCCTCGTGTAAAATATACAACGCACAAATTTCAGCGCAAATTAAAAGAAATAGTGAAACAGTATCCAGCAAATTGTTTTTTCTTAGTCTGAGATGAGAATTTGTATTTGACTCACGGCGATAAATAATGTGTACCCGAAACTTTTCATGCAGAACCGATCGATAATTTGAACCAAACTTTAAGCTCCGTGTTTTCTTTTCGGCTGCGAAAATGATTTTAAACACTTTGATTTTCAATAGATGTTAATTTTTTTTTAAATTAAATGAAATCATCTCTCCACAGTTTTTCAAGAACGATAACTCATTCAACAATTTCAATTTCAACAACCTGAAATCAACCCCCCCGGCTCGTTCATTAACAAAGTGCTTAAAAATCGCAATATGAAATTGCATTATTTAAAATCCGTCAAGTAAAGGAACGCACCTCTTGAACCAAATAACTTTCTCCTATGAGCGCCATGCGCCCTCTACTTTTGTTTCGATTCATTCATTTTTTTTAACCTTGAACGTTGTCTGTCATCGATGTAATTTCGGTTAAATGTTTTTGACTTTTTGTTGTAATTGTTCAGTGTTAGTGAAGTGAATTTTTTTTTTAATTTTTAATAAAAATATTGTGTGCATCAATAAGTTGCAGAATAATAGCGTTTACAAAGAAATATAACATCGATTTATGGATAAATACTTGAAAATTGCGTGATTTGTATGTACAAATGAATCTACTTAGGTATGTACATACCTTCAAAACTTGTGTTTGACTTTTGAATTATTCTCAAGATTTAAAAACTTGAAAATTGCGGCAAGATCTTTTACATTTAATAATTATTGGTTTCTTGAAGACAATTTTTAATCCAACCTAATAAAAAAAAAAAAACAAAAAATATGATTTTCTTCATACCGTCCTTCATTTTGATAATTCATTTAGAGCCTTTATGAATAAACAGATCTGCTCCATGTTCAACGGGCGGCCGATTTGGACAATATTGCACTCTTGAGAATTCAAAAACATCCAAAATGGTTCTGGACTTTTTTTCAGAGCAATACAAAAATTTGGGTTTAAATTTTATAGCACAGCTCACGCTTATAAAAGACTGCAATGTTTAAATTTTTAATGAAGTTATTTATACATTATTTATTAGTCCAAAATAAAATTAATTTCGCAAGAAAGGTAAAATGTTGAAATAAAAAAAAAAAAAAAAAAATCACGCTGGGGATCGAACCGGCGATCTCTCGGTTACAAATTAACAAGTTGAAATTTCGATTTATTAATTTTCTGACTTCTTGTTAGGGAAGCTCGCCCTGTTACTACTAGTAGCTGTTATATTTTGGCCTTCACCTGCACGATTACCAAAGATGATTCGAATCGGTAACCCATACCCCCATTGTTAACCTTCTAGTAACATCGGGAATTGAATGAATATTTAAAATAATTCTCAAAGAGTGTGGGGTTCTGCAGTTTTATTTGTAGTTCTTAAAATTTATTTGAAATTGTCAATTTTTCTATATAGGCTTTAAAATGTTTACCGTGATTCCTTATAGTATCTAAAAGATGCCAGTTCTTCACCGTATAATAGATATACATACATAAAGAAACGTTTAAAATTCTTGAAACCGTATCCATATTTATTTATGTTTCAATTGACCTGAACAAGAAAATCACATTGACCATTAAAGTCCATCAAGAATGTTCCATTTTCAGCAAATAGTTATCGATCATTCAATCGTACAACGGAAGACTTTCACTCATGGAATTCTTCTCTATACCAATATCCTTAACTTCTTCCTCTTTAATCATTTTTTTTTAACGAGAGTAAGACAACTATAATAATAAAAAAAAAAACACATAACCAGAAACAGAAATGAAAAATTGAAAGTATCTCTGTCGATCTTCCTATCTCCATCACACCACCTCACATAACATCGTTAAGTCATTATCTAGAAATGGTTTCAAAGCAAGTATTTTATATCCTCTCTCTATCTCTCTGAAAATGCAACTGGATTATGAATCGTTTCGGATGAATCGGAAAATGTAGAAATAAAGTCACCAACTGCAGAAACTTCAATAGCACCACAAAATACCAAAGAAGGCTTTTTGAAAACTCCTCTTACATATTTATTTTTGTTTTTTCAAAAGCGACAAAGATAAACTATTTTTTATGACTTTGCTATATTCATATAAATAGATTGATTTATTTATATAGCCATTGAGTGTATCTTCATCTTGGCCTCATCATCATCATGACCATCATCCACCAACAACGTCATTTCTCGTAGTAAGTTATCCCAAGTAGTGGATTTTTATTAAGGCACACAGTCGCTGTGGTATTCAGTGCAATAGATTGCATTTCATTGTCACAGGAATTACTAACGAATTCCATTAAGCCGTAATTTGTATTGAAAAAAAAAGTATTCCAACGAAACGAAGCTCAAAAGATCCAATTTGTTGGCAAGGAGCTAAATAAAGATAAGTGTTACTTTATAGACAGGGTTGTTATATTCTTTACTTTCTTTTTCTTTTTTATGGAAATTTTTTTTAATTCATATGTTTTCAAAAATACACCCTATGAAAGGTTTTCTGTTCCTAAATGTCTTGTCTTTCTTATCCTCCCAACGAATAAAGCTTGATGATGATGTTTGGGTTTATCTTACTTTGGTACTTTAACAATAATTTGAAAAAAAATTATTTTTTTTTATAAATTTATTTTAAAATTAATAAGTGTCAATTTTTTTTTTGAAAATAAATCGACTTATCTAAATTTATAAGCATATACATATAACATCTCTGGTACGTGGTCTATTTCAAGGAAAAGAGATTCAAAGCAGATCCCAACGGACGTTGGTCAAAGGAAATAAAACAAAACACAAATAAACATAAAAAATGAACCAAAGAAAAAACTAAAAAAAAAATTACAGAATGTGCGCGTGCTCAGCTTCGCGCTCAGCACACATCCCAGAGAAGAAATCTATGTCAATGGGCCAATGCAGGTTGTCGCCTCTAGATAAACTAGAGAAGGATCTCTTAGTGGTTGGTTGTGGTCGGTTGGATGATGTCAGGAACACTTTGTGGTAATGGTGAGGACAGCTGCTGCTGTTTTGCTTAGGAAAAAAATACAACAACAAGAAATAAAGAAGCCATGAGTGTCCACTCTCTGTCCAGTTTCTTGAGGAGTACAACAATATACATATATATGTATAAAAAAAAAAAACTTTGAAAGGTATTAAGTTCGATTTTATTTGAATCGTCACAATTGTAAATGGACTTCAGTTCTTTCAATAGTTTTGCCACTACTGTTGTGTGGTGGCTAGCTGATGGTGTTCCAGTTCATAGACGATATCTATTTTTTTTTTTTTTTGCTGAGATATGTGTTTTTCTTTTCAAGCGGACGTAACATATAACACATATAACCAGTTGAACTAGTTAGTTTATACGAATCATTGCTATAAAGTTGAAGCTGATGCCGGGAGTCAATTTGGAAGCATTTGGAATTCCAGAAAGGTGTCGTTTTTTTTTTTTTGGTTTAAAATTGTTGTTGTATTCTTTTCAAGCAGAAGTGTTATAAAAGGGTGACCGATTCAACTGGCCAACGATTTTATTTTACTTTTGCGTAGTAAAGGCATTTATTATATACCAAATTTGGATGTATTGTGGTATATGGATTTTTTTTGTTTTAGCCATAAAACCTTAAAAGGTCAAATAAGTATTTGTGGAAGTAAATCAGCTTTGTTTTTTTTGCCACTTGTTTTACATTTCTATAATGTTAACCAAATTTTAATTGAATATGTTAAGCTACTTCTTCACACTCTTGTAGTTGATTTGAATTTTTTTTAAGGAAATTCGCAATAAATTAGAACATTTCTGAGCGAATGGAAAATTGTTATAAATTTTGTATACATACTGTAGTTTCTAGCTAGGAATTGTTTTAAAAACAAAATAAAAAAAAAAACTTGCTCTTTTGATTTAAAATTAATTTTTGGTAATGATTCAAAAGTGACGTTGAGATGTGAAGACGACGGACGGTATGACGAAAACAACTCTCTTGGAAATCTCCATCATTTTTATCTTAAATTTGATTAAAATCTCGAATTTTATTTTAATCGAACCCAATGCTCCGTCTGTAGAGTGAATTGAACGGTTTTGCGCCGAGATTTGGGCCTTTGAGGACGCTAAAAGGATCCGATTTTCATTTATTTAGATCCCTTATAAAAATATTAAAAAAAAGTTAAATAGAAATAATAATACAAACATTTCTCTGTAAAAAATTATGACTCGCACTTCTTGGAATTATATCTAGATGAAACCGTTTATGTGTATTGTAAATTTAAAACTTATTGTAAGTGTCGTGCGGGCATTCACAGCATATTATTTGCCCACCAGATTCAATTTTATATTGATTATTTTTTTTAATAGTCTAGGAATTAGTGTTATAAATTTTCAAATAATAAAATATGTTTCCATTCACATTATGAATACTGTACCTACATACATATGTACGTACCGTAAAAGAAAAATTTTGTTTCATTGTTAAAGTTTTCAATCAATTTTATCGATGCGAAAGTTGAGGAACGTAGGCACTTGGAAAAAACTTAATAAAACTAAAATGTGATATTAATTATAATTTTAATCGAATAGTTTTGCACTTCCTACTTAGAACAAAAATGATACAAGTATCATTTTTTTAAATTTTTTACCATGTCAACAAATTATTTATTATAATTGCAGGTGTGATAAAAGTAACTTGATGTTAGATTTTCTTAAAACGTTATTTAAATCACTGTTTTTTTTTAGTCATATGTTTATATGACAACAAAAATAAATCGCACTAAAACTACTCATTAGCAACTTTAACCCTTAGACTATTTTATTGAAATCGAAAATGCCAAAGGTGCAGATGCAGTGCGTCGTCATTTAGATCAATTCTAGATCAAGGTTGAATAACGCGTGCATTTAATAAAAAAATGCAAGTTTTAACTTAAAGTAGAGTAGGAGATGTTGTGTATGTGTAACAGGTTGCACATGCGCACATGCGTATATTACATCATAATCATCATCATCGGTAATATCATCCAGGTGGTTTTGATACATATATATGTATATATTTTTTTAATAAAAAAAAAGTTGTTTGTCACTTTTTATTTTTGCTACATAAATATAATTGGGAAAGCTCGTGTGTGTACATTTATAGATACTTGTCTGAATGTTGAGAGATGCATTAATCAATAGATAATAATCAGTTTTTTTTTTTAATTGAGACAGAGATTTTGTTTGTATAGAAAATTCTACGTTTTCTCACTTTAGATTTGTTGACATTTTATTTTAGATTTTTTAATTGATTTTAAGTAGATAATCGTTTGACATTTAGTCAAATTGAGAGCAACGATTTTTGTTATTTGTTACAATTGCTTTTTATTTTTCTGGATTCAAATTTTTTTATAAAAAAAAATAATTAATAGAAAGACACTTCAAAATCTTAAAAAAATGTGCAAAATACTCATTTTAATTTCAAGTTAAATATATTCTCTGAAGTGCATTGAAATAAAAATTATTTTCAGTGATTTAAGAGAAGAATATTTAAATCAAGTTTTTTTCATTTTGAATTAAAAACATGTTTCCATTTGATTTAAGCAAATATAATATATAATTTCTCCGGGTGTACCTCCTGCAGTTAAACGTCCACATTTAATTTGCTGTTCCATTAAATATTTCTTTTTTATTATATGTATAATATCAAGCATTATATCGTCCTAATTATTTATTCTATCCAAAGCGTTTTATTATGACACTATTAAGCATTGCTGTTTAACTGTAAAAATAACAGATTTGTCAGTTTTATTACCAACGATTTCTGTTTTCGTTGTGTTTTACTCTGATCTTTATAGTGCGCGATGGTTTATTTAAAATAAACACACAAAAAACTGTTAAATAGTCAATATACCCCACATAACAACAGAATATTATAAACTAGAACAATCTTATGTAGTATGTGTGTGTGTGTATATCTGTCTTTCTTATTCTGGTGTGATATTTTATGTTTGAATTTTAAAATTCAATTAGATTTTTGTGAGAAGAATAACTCAAGATTTTAAATATGATTTTTGGAAGGTCGTTTTGCTAACAGGTTTTTTTTTGTTTTGTTTTTTAATTTGGATGATTTTAAAGAAGATTAGATGAGTTGTGTGAATAGGTTAAATTGGATTAGATATTTTGTGAATTTTTAAGGAATCGATTTTGAATAGTTTTGCATTTTTATTTTAGACCAACCACTGTGAGTTCGATAAACTACAATAATTTTATGTCTTGTATATATTTTATGAAGTCAGAATATTGGAATGCTATCTCCTGGTTGAGTTTATTGTTATTTTGTTCGAATAAATTTTTCTTCACAAAATTTTAGTTCTTCAATAAATAATTTTTTATTAATTTTTAATAATATAATTTCTGTCATGAAATAATTTAATCCTATGGTTTAAAGATGCAGAGCATCTGTACATATTTTAGACAACAAACAAACAAAATAATTCTTAAAATATATTTAATTTTTTTTAAAGCACTTAAATTAATCAACAAACGCAAAATCGAGTTCGTAACTCAGCTCTTTTGTTTTCTTCTGTTTTGATGATTTATTTAAACTTAAACAATTATGTTTTGCTTCTACATGTTCACATATATGTACATATTTATAACAATCTTTAGACATATGTACATTTGCTTTGAATTTGACGTTTCTAGTTTGTTAAGATTATTTCCAACCCTGCCTTACCTTATTATTATTATTTACGTGTTGGCTTCTTAAACTTATCATTGTAAATCAGTTCAATTGCTCATTTAGATACGCGAATCACGCTAGTATAATCATCCAACAATGGTATCACAAAGAAATCTATATACTATGGTCTAGTCATAAAACCGGAGCCGGATCTTGGTGTGCCCTCTTAACTGTATACCATGTGCAATGTGCATGCGCATGCTGAATGGGTGTATCTATTGGAATCAAATTTTATGCAAAAGTATCTCTCATACGTATCAAATGTTAATAGAAACTTCATAAAGATACATTGCTTCGATAGAAGTAGAAGAACACACCCAAAGCTTGCAACGTTTACGGTTGGCGGCGGCGGCATCGATGGACGACGACGACGACGACCAACAATGACGCTTTGTCTAAGGTTTTTTTTTGTTTTTGTTTTGTTAATGTGTGTGGTCGACCTCATACTCTGCGTTGCAGTTGCAAACTCTTTAAATTGCATCTATTTAGTTGTAGTTTGTTGTGTAAATATATGTTAAAACTGGAGATACAAAATTATACAAGTGTCGATATATGTATTTTTGTTGTTGTTTACGTTATTCCAATAACAAAATAGCCTTAAGTGGCTTATTTTTCCCGTAATTAGGGAGGTTTAAATTATAAAGATTAGCTATTTGAAGTTTTTGCATTAGAATACATTCATTCGACGTCGGATACATATTTCTTTAAATTACTACAATTTGTACAAAATATATAAATAATCATTTTTTACCGTTCTTGGCACTTTGTTGCACACAAGGATAAGAAATAAAATTCTGTTCTTCACTAGATCTTGAGTCCTTTACTTTGGTAAGTAAGTAAGTCTTTAGCTTCAGTCAGGCTTCATGAATTATGTCAGTTATATTTATTTTGCGCTAGGTTCTCGATGTAATTGCACTATTAAATGTCAATTGTCGGTATGTAGCTAGCTATTTTGCAATTTTAACTTGAACACATACTACAAAATAAAATCAAACAATGAAAAATAAAATTTAAAAGGTTAAACTGGAGGTTAAGGTCTCCTTCATGCAGAACAAGAACGTTATGGACGTGAAATATTTTGTTTAGTATTTTATTTGGAAATGAATCATATATTATGAGTGGGTTCAGAGGTCTAGAATGCCGCACAATTATATGTTATATTCGAACAAAAGAAGTTCGATTAAATGATTTATATTGAAAGTTCTTTCAATTAACAACGAAAAGGCAGCCTTGAAATTTGTTACTGTCGTTGTGGTAAGCAATGGGTTATACAAAAAAAAAAAACGATACAACTTAACATGGCTTATGACAAATAATTGAATTCAGAATTTTCAAATTAGGTTTTTTCAATTATTTGACATTTGGGCTTCTAAAACTTCACATTCAATTTAATTTTATTTAATTTTCAATTAAAACCTTTTCTTATCCATACCCAAAAAAAAATAAAAATACAAAAAATATTTTCCATACAAAAAAATTCCTTTACTGTCAGTTTTTTTCTTTCCCGTATCACAAACATTCATTGAAAAGTCCGCATTTCTGGGCCAGCTATAGTAAAATACCTTTGCTTTTAATTTTTTTAATTTTAGATTAATTTAAATCTACTTTTCCATTACAAACATTTACAATAACATACTTTTATCAAATAATAAAAATTCAATTCAATAGAGTTCACTCAGTTGATTCAAAAAGCTGATGACGAGACTTCAATACAAAGCAAAATGTTACCCCCTGCTGTTTGTCATTTCAAACTAAATTCCCATTTAAAATATGTAAAAAATGCATTCATTCATTCCAATGCGCACCCAAAGAGCCATTCCCATATATTTTTCTCTATACCTACAATAATTCTAAAAATAACTTTACCTACTTCATGAATTTTTCTGCACATAATTTTAATGTCCCAAACAAGGTATAGATCTAAACAAAACGATCAAAATAAAGTATTTGCAAACAAATCACCCATTTAACAAGACACTCATTTATATGTCCAAAGACACCGCGCTTGCTACTGCAAATAATTCCAAATACCCTGGTTAAACTACAAAATTAAATTTAATTACAAAATCCAAATTTGGTCAAAGCAGCTGGCTGCTTAATAATTAACAAATTGCCACCGCACACAATTAATGATTCAGAACTAACGACATTGCTAATTACCCCTTTAACCCAGACAAAATAAAAAATAAAAAAAAAAACCTCAATGAAAACAATAATCAATTATTTGATTCTGGGAACTGCTACCGCAATACCCGATTCTTTTATACAAATATGGATTGATTTTTGGAGCCAATGAATTAATAAAATAAAAATTAATGCACTCTTCTGACATCACATCGAAAACATATGTATGGAAGAAAAGTCAATTATCATTATGCCGGGTGGTATTTGGCGGCAGTGATGTGACTTCATCCGTTGCATATTACATCAATACCCCTTGCGGTACACACAAGAAGGTGTGTTTGCGTGCATTTCAAAATAGACAACGACAAAAAAAAAAAAAACAACATCAAAAGCGAACACCAATTTTTTACTGCCTATTATTTGCTGTTTAGATTTAGTTTATCGTTGAATTTTGCCCGCTCACTCCACCCTGACACGCTGTGCCTACCACCGACCACCCGCTGCTGGAGGATTCATCGCCATCATCGAAGAGTATAAGATATTCTCCAAAGCGCTCTTTTAAACTCCCCAAGCCGCCTTCTTAACCTAGAGACATACATACAGGTTGGCTTGTTTTTTTTTTATATTTCTCTCTTATGTTATGTTTGTTAGTTGTTTGATTGTTGTAGGTTGTTTCACATCATATCTAGATCTAATGTTTTTATTTTTATTGTATTCAGGTTATATGTTACAACAAAAACATTAATAACATATATTCCTTTTATTGCAACGCTATAGCTAGAAAAGTCCAAGCAAGTCACGACTTTAACATTTTTACACACATATTTGGCCTTATAAGTTATTGAGTTATTACTTTGTTGGCGTAGGGACACCGCCATCACCGCCGCCATTGAGATCGACGACGACGACTTATGTATGTCTGGAAAACCGTTGTATGATCACACTGTAGAGATTATTAAATTTTTTTCGCGTACACTTAGTTGTTGTAAATACATATCTTTGGAGGTTTTGGGAGAGTTTTATTGGAGCAATTTAATGATATGTACTTAAGTAGAAGAAAAAAATAAAAAAAACAGTTCGTTTCTCAACTCTTTTGTTTATTAGTGAGAAGAGAAATTGTTGTTTTTTTTTCAAAAGAAAAGCATTTCGATTAATTGAATAGAAAATGTTGTGTTTAATTAATTCTTTGCACATGAACCATTTACAATTATTTTGATAAAAGGTTTTTGTAAACGATGTTATCACTTTTATCAAAACCAAATTTCAAAATATTTTTTTATTTTAAATACAAAACTTTAAAATAAAAAAATAAGAATTTTGAGTTTAAAAAAAAAAAATATTTTGAAATTTCGCTTCGCTAAAAGTGGTAATTTTTATTAAAAAAAGAACCCTTAATCAAAATAAATTAAAGTTGTTGTTGCGAAAAATTTATGAAATACAACATTTTCTATTCAAATTATCGAAAATTCTTTTAAAAAAAAAACAACAACACCAATTTCCCACCTCGATATTTCTAAACAAAAGAGCTGAGCAACGAACTTATTTTTTAATCTGCTTCTTTACATCAATAAGAAATTAATTTATTCTTCAGACTTTAAGGGATATATGTACATTTAAATGCACTAAACGGTTCCTTATAGTTTCCATGAAAAATACCATTATTTTTCGAGCTAATTTCAATTTCACCTCAAGGTAAACAAGATTCGAAATATAAAGAAAATCTCTTCAGTCGTTTAGATTCTAGGTCGAATTAGAGACAGAGCGACAGGCCAAACGACAGGACCGATTTTATTTGTATTTTCTTTCATTGTAGTGTCTAGATTAAGTTCCGATGTATATTTTCACGAATACAAAACTTTCCCAATGGTTTCTATATCGTAAGTCAAATTAACAAATAATCTACTTAGACTAATTGGCTTTTAGAAAAAAAAACAGAAGCAAATTCCTTAGAAAAAAACTGCTTTTACGAAAATGTGTGGGAAGTACCAGATATACTTTTCATAGTTCATAAAAATTCTCTAGAAGATCTACTTTTCCTTCTTTACATTTTAACTGTGTGAAGGTGGTTTTTAAATATTCCCAAATATTTTATCAATTTTTATATTTTTATTTTTATTTTTTTTATTTCATTTTCTTATTCTTATATCCAATGTCCAAAAAAAGGTCCAAAACAGATCTTATCACATACATATAACGGGTCATTGAATAAGGTTTTGTTTTTATTTTTGTGATCTTAATCATATTGAAATTCATTGATTTAGATTTGATGGTCGGTATTTTTATTGCTCTATTTTTTTGTTATTTTTTTTAATGATACACAAGATTGCTTGTTTTATTAAATTTCTTATCTTTTATTTTTGGTTAATGAAGTTGTTTTTTGAGTTTAAGCGTAGGCGTGGACATTTTGTTAGCATGTTGATTCTTTTTTTTTTGTCTGTCTAGAATCTATCAAAGTATAATTTAAATTCTAATTTATTTTTATTAACCGATAAGGAATTGAATAAAAAATGTAAAATTGTTAAAAGTTGATCATACAACGTTAAAAATTAAAATACTTGTCAAGTGTTCTTTATTTCCTGGGAATTATGAAAAAAACAAATTATTAAAAAAATTGCTAAAAGGTTTTTAAAAGTTAACTAAATATTTATTTTTAAATTTGTTTTTATTTCAAAATTAATTTCGATCATGTGACTCAATCTTTTGAAAATATAGAAATTAGAATTTTATTTCAACGATATTTGTATTCAATATTTATCATCATCATTTAAAAATCTAATGCGATTCACCATTTCTCAACCGGACTTGAAGAAACAAAGATTCAAACCTGCAGTTTCTGTTTTTTAACCTAAATTTCATAGACTTCCCGATGGGGTCTTTTCAGGTTATTGTGATTTAAGCTTGTTATGGGCATCAATATAGATTATCCTCTGATATCAATTTACTCAAATGGCAACCCATCTTTCTTGCTTAGGTTTCAAGTTGTAAATTTATCAACCCCCTAGTGATGGTAATTTAAATCCCGTTCTTTACTATTTACAAGTGCTTACCAGGTTTTCTATATATATACCTCTCCTCCTCCGATTTTCCATGTTTTCTTTTTTCTTCTTAACAAATGTCCAAAAACACACTTTTTACAAGATTCCTAATCTCGAAAAAAATAAAAACCATTCACCTTCTTTATTACACATCAATTATTAATTGTATACAAACAAATAATTTATGTTTACTTTTTCCGTTGTACGCGCCGATATTTATCTTGTAAAGTAAAACAGCTAACAAGATGCGCTCGCATCTTTCACTTAAGTAACAAAAACAACAACAACAACAACAACAAAAAAAGATACAAACAGACAGACAGACAGATTATAAAAAATAAAATAAAATAAAATAGAAATAAATAATAATAGTCACATAAAAGAGAAATAATAATAATTTTAATTAAACACATTCTTTTGCATCTGCATCAAAAAAAAAAAAAAAAATAATCGCCATCAGTGCAGTGGTAGGTAAAGTGTTGTAGAGTTGTTGGTACAACAACAACAACTAAAAATGGTATAAGTACCATCAGCAGCCACCACCAGCGCTATATAACAAATCTTCACGCACATATAACATCTCATTACAAATCTGCAGTTTTGTGTGTTTGATTTGTGTGCGTTATGGGTTTTCGTTTTTTTTTTTTACTTTCTTGTGTAGCAGAAGCGCGGTTTCAAAATATCACGCAATCATCTATGTTTGAGCGTTGTTGGGTTGGCTGCACCATGCGGATGCGATTAGGCTGCACAACTCACACAAATTGTTTTGTATAGCGCATTGTTTATAGGATTTTCATTTTCTTTCTTTTTTTTTAATGTTGCACCGAAGCGATGCGGTTTTTGGTTTTACCCCATCGGATCGTTGTCGTTCGTATATAGTTGAGAGCCGATGATGATAATAATGGTGGTATATAAAGGAGTTTTCGTATGGAGTCTCTGATGTGAGTTTTTAGATGCTTTTCCTCATTTTTACCATTCTTCCCGGTGATACAAGCTTTTAATTCATCTTATTAGTTAAACCTACAAGCAGCACACGCAAGCTAACATCGGCTGTGGTTAATTGATAATGTCACAACTAATAAAACAAGAAGTTGAAATGCGGCGAACACGTTTTACACGCATCAACAGTAAAACACATTCATTTGGAGAGTTTTCTACGATATACGATTTATTTGATAACACTCTTTGCTTTTGTTGGTATTTGTACATACGAACTGGCACAAGTGGTGCTACAGACGTTGATAAATAATTAAAAATCTGTTACAAGTAAAATTGGTATTTTAAACTTGCGTAAGCATTGACTTTTATATAAAATGTGTGAAAGGCCTAACAGATTTAGGTATAGGTATGGGCCAAAATAAATTTATGCCCTGAGCAGTTAAAAAAAAATCAGAAAGCCAAATTCCTGCCGGATGTATGTACAAGGTGGCGTAAAAGCTATCACCCTATCGGAAGACGCTATAATTTTTCAAATTTTTGGTCGCAAGATGTCGCTTGTACTTCAGCAAAGATTTTGTTTAAAAAAAATTATTGCACAAAATAGAAATGATATTGTAGCAGGGGATAACTTTTGCGTCACCTTATATGTACGAAGAATAAATTACTTCATTTTTGTTTAAGATAAAAATACAATCTTGCTTTATTCAAAATTAAATTCAAACTTGTTTAAAAAAAGCCTATTATTAATATCAATATCAGGTTTTGTAAAATATCTCAGTTGTGTGTGCTATTTTTTTTTTGTAGAAGTCATTTTATCTTGCTGTTTAAAAATTTATAAAATCATTTAAAAAAAAATGTTAATCAACATTAAATTTATGTTTATTCTTACATCATTTTGCATTTAACAAAATACATGAATAACATCGCAACTATAAATGCAAAAAAAAAAATCAAAATTAATCGAGGCACAGAAGACCACTTATATTAACATTTCGCGCAATTGCATCAAATTATCACACAACCGTTTTAAACTAATAAATCCTTAACGACTTGACTCCATAAATGGTCTTTAAATTCAATAAGCACTTACATTTATATTTTTGAAAAAATATAAAATATGCTTCATTAAAGAAAGTACCAACAATTTTAAGAGGAAAAAAAATATTCAAAAACTCAAAAAGTACCTTTTGCACTCTACCCGACTCTATTAAGTCAAATCAACCAGTCATAGACTATGTATACCAAGTGAAAAATAATATCTAATCTCAACACAAAATGAGATGAAAAATTCCAAACAACATCGATTAGCATTCGAATTACACACAATAATGCTCTCTGCTGGCAACGCCAACGCCAACGCAAAACAAAACAAAATTTACGGGTGACTGGTGACTAGATGGCTGAGCGCGCGCGCTCGCAGCTTGTGATCATTATATTCGTAAACAACACTTTAGCTTTAATCCGCCATTATTTATACCTCTAATGGAGATAATTTAATAATTGATTCTCGATGATATGAAGCCCGGCGAGATTAAAGGTCAGATATTTAATTTCTAAGTCATTTGTTGAATCCGGATAAATTTTATTTTATTTTTTTTTCAACTAATATATTTATAATATGTAGTTTGGGAGGTAATGTTGCATTTGATAAAACACAATGTAAATATATTTACTATGACAATTTGTAAAAATTGTATTAAATTAATTTCTTAAGATACAAATATCAAGATTTTAAAGGCAAGCTAGTGTGATTCGTACTCGAAGTATAAATATCATTGTTATTTTTAAAAATTTCTATTGTCTCCAACTAAAATCAACTTTATATTGCTTTCTCCTTAGAAAACAGTTTATGGACCTTTCTCTAACCTTACCCTTATCCTACTAGCGGAGTCCGTCCAACGTTGTATCGTCAACAGCTGCTATAAGCTATCTTTTTCTGCTTCTATAGACATGTTGTTGGAGCTCTAATAAATTCTTCCCCAAATTTTAATACTTATAAGGGACTATTTTGTTTTAAATTTGATCCCCAGATTATCTGGATCTAATGATTATACCTACATATATTTAAACAAACATCAGAATTTTTATCTAACACTCAGATTTTTAATGAATAAATTTTGATTAATGCAAATAAAATAATTTTATAAATTACAACAAAATATCTCAGACTATAATTATCTTACATTTTTTGTATTTTTAAGATGAATGACATACAATTGGGGGACATATTGTTTTAACTTGAGTTTTCTTGTCGTCTTCTACAGGTGTTGCTTCTTTTCTGTTTTTCACATGGTTTGATCTTGTACGCCCACTTGTTATTTGGTTAGACATAAATCACAAGTGAATGTAAAGCCTACTGCTACTGCCTCACCAGTAGCCGAGGAAGGTGATGAAGGTACAGGGTCATAAGTTCATTAAGAAAACATTTCAAAGGAATTAAAAATAAAGATTGTTGGTGAGCTATTATCAGTGTGAACTTTGAGTCCAATTAAGGCTTGCCAAAAATTCTTTTATGTGCTGGGCTTGGGTTGTTAAGATTTTATTTTAAACAAAAGAATTGTTTATGTTTTTTAAAGTAAAATAAGGTTTTTTTTTTATTTACTGTTTTTTTTTTAATTATCTTAATATTTTTTTATTGCATTGTTTCGAAAGGTTTTTATTTTATTTTATTGCTGAGAAAAACTAGATCTTCATCCAAATAATAGTCAACGAGCACATACATACGAAATTTGCAGACAATTTATTGCAACAACTTCATGCCTTGATTTGTTCATAATCTTCCTTCTAACAGTTCTTAATTTTATCAGACATTGGTGAATTGATTCACTGGCATCAAGTTAATAAAAAAAAACATACAATTTCATCAAAATCTATTTAGTTGTTTTCGAAATAATTGAAAAAAACGAGATCATAAACTAAAACTACATCATATTCCTCTTTTCTTGACATGAAATTTTGATTAAAAAAACAGTCAGATAGTAAACTAATCGTCTTGGGTTCGATTCCCAGCTTATGCCACCTGCAAAAAAAATAGAAGTGTTTGGATTGAGGAAAATTGTTGGACCCCTCCATTCCTTTTTAAATTTTTTTTTTACAATCCTTCCAATAACATGCACACAGGAATGGTTGAAGGTTGTAAGTCACATAGGCCCTAGTTCTACCCGAGCTGTCGCGCCACCCAATTTATTTTTATTTAAAATGAATTTCTGTAGTAACTGGTATCAAATTATAGTTTTTCTACTAAAGCAGATCCCAATTTGTAAAATGAATCGAATTTTGGTTCCCAGGTAAATATGATACCTTAATATGATACCTATGCGTTAATTTAAAACCTTTTTCATCACCTTTTTTATTATTGTAAAACTATATGACCTAAAATTGTTTTCGTGTCTCTTATCAGCTCCCATCAGTGTACCTATATACGTATAAATTCATAACTATTTGATGAAATGAAAAAGACCTCCTGATCCATATAACAGATATTTTTCTATGACTCTGTCAATTTATGACCCTGCACCATCAACGACTACTACTGTAGAACATGCTATGATTTTTTTTTTTTTTAATTTTATTTCTTTAAACTCATTTCTCTACGGTCTCGTTGCTTGTGGATACGGAAAACCTATTAAGAAAATTATGTTAATGAATGTTATGGTTAAAATAAGTGTCAACCCAATTTACTGCGCATTGATTACCTACAACTCTTTTTTTTTTTTTTTTTTTTTTTTTGATTTTACATTTTTAATTTAATGAAAATAAATTAGAATTTGATCCAGCTAATGGAATCCAATTAAGAAAAGTTATGCACGATATAATGCTATATAGAGAAAAATTAATAGAGATGATATGCATGGAATTGTTTAGGCAAATTAGATGAAATGCACCTTGTAGGTTATGTTATTTTTTTTTTTGGATTTATAGCTAATATTGTTTTTCGAAAAAAAAAAATTTCCTTAACTAGTATCTTGAGATTTCTTTAAGTTGTGAAAAGACGGTAAACAGATAAGTGTTTAAGTTTAATAGCAAAACGAGTTAATGTATCCAGATTTTCATGTTAGTTAACTATTTAAGCTTAAAAGTAGTCATTTAGATTTTTTAATAATTTTTTTACAATTGCAATTTTCATGAATTTTACAGATCTCAAGTCTTGAGAAAACTTGCTTGTTTAAGAATTTATAAATCGGTATCTTGTTCATTATCCAAAGATTTACCCTAACGATGTATTTAAGCTTCTCTTTTTTTTTTATTATGAACATTTAAAATGTACAAATACATCAGTTTATTCAACAGCTTTATTACGTCTCCCTAAATTTTTTTTAGCTATCATAAAAGTCTTCATGTGCGGGTAATAAAAATTCAGTGAAATGTTGCGTCTTAAAACCTTTTAGTTTACATGTTTTTGGAAAACTCTAGTGTTAAAATTTCTTTGAATTAACTTGAAATTCAAATACTTTAAGAGTTATTTTTATTTATTTTTTTTCTTGAATATTTCAATAAATAAAGCACAAATTATTTATTCAAATTTCGTAATATCACTTTTTATGTTCCGCTTATCAAGAATTTGATCTCTTTTGACATGATTTTTCCTAAGCCACCTAAAAGCAAAAAAATGTTTTTCAATGGTACTTAACCTACTGCCTGTTGCGAGGAAGAGATAAATCGTCCAAGAGTACATATTCTCAAGGCAAAGGCCCTATTATCATAACTGTGTCATATTTGGCAGAAAATTCATTTCTGTTGACGAACAATATAAAAACAGGAATGGTTTGTTCTGGTTTAATACGATCGGTAGGGCCACTAATTTTTTTTTTTTTTGACATCTAATTGTTCATTAAACATTAAACATTTTTCTTCGTTTTTTGAAAATAAACTGCCAAACACAAACGGACTCATATTAGAGTTTTTTTTTAATAGAAAAACAAAACTTGTCTAAAACGTGCCTAAAAATTTTAATAAAAAAGTTAAATTTTCTGTTGATAATTTAATTTAATTATGTGTGTTTTTATTTCGTGAAAAATTTAATACCATATTTAATTACCCTAATTAACAGTAGCTTATCCAAATAGTGCTTCTATATCATATCCATGAAGGTTTTGCTTCTTCTCCTGTAGTGCGTCAAATTTCTATATGAATTTGTTGACTGTTTATGGTTTTTAAATAAATTCATTTGGGTTTCATAAAATTATATTTTATGACTTTTTTTTTAAGGCCTATTTCTTTATTACCTTCATTCCTTTTGATCTACAGGTTTTATTTTATACCATCATCTAAATTAGTATTCAAAGTCTGATAAACGTTTTGTGTGGAGTATTTTATCTAATTTTGTTCGATAGACTGTATTATTTATTTATTATATTGAAACAAAAAAAAATATATATTAATATTTATGGTCTTCAGGATTTAGTTAGTCTAAATATTTTTGTTTTCTTTTTTTTTATTTTGCATAAGAAGCTTTTCAATGGGAATTCCTCCAATCGCCAATTTAAAGATTTAATTTTAAGTTCTTCATCTTATTAGTAATAATTTATGATTATTTAAAAGAATATTAAGTTTTGAATATTAGAAACTTATTATTTTCTTTTTTTATTGATATTTCGCTATGGAACTATAAATTTCAGAGATAAAGATGGAAATTCTCCCAAACAAAATAAAAAGGGAACAGGATACGATTAATTTTCAAAAAAAAAAACATAAAAACAATATTGTAAAATTTCTTTTTTGCAAGTTAACCAAAATTTAAAAATTTCAAATATGTGGTCACACCTGTTTTCACGTAATTTTTTAAATGCGATTTAAATAAACCATCTCTTATCCCTCTTGTACTTGTTACCACGATTTTCAACAATGTTTATTTATCACACCTCAAAATCTGTTATACCCAAGTAGTATCGGATTAGCATAATTTTCAGTGCGTTTACCCACCTGGTCTGTCTCCATAACGTCTGAGCCATTAATACAAATCAATAAAACGCAATTTACAGAACCGGACAGGTAAATCAATGACAATATTCTAATTTATAGATGGGCGTAAGCCAAACAGACGTGAGTATGTGACCAAAAGAAAAAAAAAACTCTTAACATGTTTTTAGTATCCAAAAAAAAAAAAAACTCCTCTCTTAGGGAAAAAACAACACCAGCCCAACACTGATGATGGTTGATCCAATTTTTCGTTTGTCGTTTTTCGGCACAAAGTGATAAATTTATTTTATTCTTTGAGATGTTGAATTACCGCCATTATATCGCAGTATCACCGGCCACTGCGCCACTAAACTACCACCACCGCTCCGCTGAAACAACCTTAACAACAGCTCGCTGGTGCGGTGGATTGTTTGTTTGTGTGCGTAGGCGTTAAAACAGTAGCTTTCGTTGAGTGACGCATAAAATTCCGTTGAAATTGATTGATTAATAGCTGCTTTGTTATGACATTTTAAGTTGGCGTTGATTTAGCGGTGTTTTTTTTTATTATTTTGTTTTAAAGCCAAAAAATGTTTGTGTTGAAATAAGTTTAAGTCTTATAAAAGTGAGTCAAGATTTATAGATTAATAGATGCTAATGTGGGAAAAATGATTTTGCTCGTAGTAGGTATTGTGGTTTTAAGGGGAAAATGTGTATATAATACAAGGGATCTGATTGAAAGAATAAAACAAAAGAGTTGACGTAAAAACATGATTTTAGTTTTTTTTTTTGTTAGAACTGTAAATAGGTCACTTAATGACTTTTTTTGATGAATGTGTTAAAGATAAAGAACTTATGAAGATAAAAAAAATTCTAACGGCAGATAATTATTAATAATTGCATGAGACTAAGAAAAAGGAAGCAACTTTAAATCTGCCCTGCAGAGAAAGACTCGAAATTAGACCACATTAAAGTGATTGATTTGCTCACAAAGCTATTCGAAATTACTTTACTACTTAATCCGAATTGCTAAAATGAGTAGCACTTTAGCATGACAAGAGATACTCTTGGAGGATTTGTCACTTTCTCGCAAGATTTTGATCGAATTTTTCATAGCCAGGGAAAGGATTTTGCCGATTTAAAAAAAAATCATAAAAAGTAATGACAAACCTCTATTTAAGAAGTATTAAAATAAGACTAGATTGTAAAATTTTCAGGCAATAGTTGTCTTAGATTTTCTACGAAAAAACTCTTAAACGATATTATAAAGAGTACTTAAAGATAATAGAATACTAAATTTTTCACTTCTTTACTTCTAAAAAAACATTTAAACGTTTAAATTCTGTGATTCGATTCCCAGACCTTCATCATAGGTCGCTGGTTCATATCCGGCTCGAAGGACCATAAAGATAAATCGCACTCTTTAATGTCCCTTAAAAAATCGCTTTTAAAAATCTTCTCAAATGAAACAGAACTACAACTTTCTATACATTTCCAGTTAGTATTTTACTATGCCATTCATATATCCTTAGCATATATTTTAACAATTTAATATACAGTTGAGCGGCTTAAATGTTGGTAAGTGCTTCGAATACGTCACAACGGCTGAGTTCAGAGTGAGTTGATTGATGACGTAGGTGGAAAAGTATTCCATCGGACTAACTACTCAACTCATTCAGAAAAATCATGAACGAAAGTTAATCAAATGCGTTTTATGCATTGAAACCTTAAATAAAAGTGCTGATGTACAAACTTAAAAAACATTAATTCCTACAAAAAAAAAAAAAACTTGACATATTTCCTTGACTTATTCATTTGCCACTATTGACATAAAATCAATAAGATTTTTTTTTCATTCACAATAAAATTTATTACACTTCCTTCTTTAAAGTCTCATATAATATCAAGCATGATCAGTTGTGAGATGAAAATTCAACATACATTTCTTAAAATCTTCTTTTTTTTTGTTACTTGGCAAGGTTTATTGCCAAAAAGGATTAAAGCATCAAAGCGAACATAAAATCCCATTGCCCTACTTTACTGGCATTCTTTAGTTTCATGCGATTAAAATTTTAATAACGGTTGGTCGGTTGTTTAATAAAAAAAAAATGTAATCAAAAAAATTTCCTTCAAACTGACATTGGCATAGCAATAAAAAATTATTCGTTCATCTCATTCACATGTACATATTGCAATGCCATATAAAAATATCTGAGGCGTTTTTTTTTTTTTTAAGAAAATCCGACATCGTAACCCTGACAAGGAGACTTTGTTATGATGACAGGTTTCAACAAAATACATATACATATTAAAAAAAAAAAAAAAAAAAAACGAAATTATTTTAAACACCTAAAGCATGCATCAAATTTCACTTTTTTTTTTATTACTCTTCCTTCATTTTTATGGGCAAAAATTTTTGTGTGTCTGTTACCATACGCATTTTTTCAGAAATGAGAAATGAATTTTTATTATTTTTTTTTTAATTTAATGCGATGTCAAATTTATGTTGGGAGGACTCAAAAAATAACGTTCATTTGAAGACCGAGAAAATGTTTGGTTGTCTTTTAGTAAGTTTAAGTGAAACTACTCCTTCAGTGCATTTCTGATGGATTTTTATTAACATGACCACCATCGAAGATATTAAATTACAGTTATGGTTGATTTTACAAGGTGACACAGAAGTAATGAACCCATTTTGGTATAAATGTAAATATGATTTTTTTAAGCTCGTAATTAAGTTTAAAAACTTTAAGTTTAAAGACTCTTTTAAGCTTATAAAAAAAGTTAATCCGAAAAAATCGTATTTATGTTTTTTTTTTAAATTGGAAGCTTATGAAGCTTAATTTGGTTTTTCCACTTTATTTATTTGATTGAAGCCTTTAACTTCCCTTTTTAGCCAATATTTTTTAATTCCTCTACTTTTATTACAAAACCATTAATAACACAATCGATAAATTCTACCGAATTATTCCTTTTACGCCACCCTGTGTTTTTTTATGGTCACTTAAGAATTAATACAAGAACAGAGAATTTTCGTAAATCTTCTTATTTTACCATAAAAAACAATTTTTTGGAGGTAAGATTTTATTACAAGTTTGGACAAAAAAAAAAAAAAGGACACCATTAATAACGCAAGTTTTGTAATTAGCGTAAATCATTTGAATTCTTTTTGTAAACAAGAAAAATTCACAGCAGGAAAACTATAGTGACACAATTATGCGATGGAAGATGATATAAAGATATAAAATTATAAGAATCTTATTATAAATCAATATTTTTTATGAGTGATAATTTTTGTTTTATGGTAATAAAATATCTGGATAAAAAAAAAAACACAATAAATGTATTGTATTAAAAATTTTATTTGTGCGAGGTTTAAAAAAAATCATGTTTAGTCAAGGAAATTAAATAATGGAACTAATTTTATTTTTTAAATTTAATAAGATTAACTCTATCTTTAAAATAAGGTGGTGTGTTTTTTAGACTCTCCCAGTCCTTTAAAAATCAAATGAATCTGTTTTTTTTTCTCATTGTTCTAAAAACTAACGTTAACCATAAAAAATTAAAAAGAAGAACACATTAAAAAAAAAAAAACTATAATATTTTCTTATGCTCCATTATTTATTCTACAATTTTGTGTGAGAAATCAATAATATAATTTAAATTGCATAATTAAATTTTTAACACTTCGATAAACAGGTTTAATTGCTTCGATAAAAATTATAAAAATAATTGCTTATACAATTATTGTATCTCCGTATTGTGGTTATCGTTTTATTTACATTTTTTTAATTAAATTTTATGTAAAAAATTTTAAACTGAGGTTGTTAAGTATTACAATTTTATTTATACCTTATCTCATCTATGACGTGTCATTTGCTTTTTTATAGCTCATTTAACATTTAACAGAAAAAAAAATAATCACTTGAGGTTATATTTTTTCTTAAATAAAAAAAAATAAAAAAAAAATAACAACAAACCGCTTATAGAGTTGTTAATAATTAAAATCATAGTAACTACCTCTGGAATCATGTTTTCTTCCAGTTTTATTATTTTTTACCTTTTTTTTTTTGTTTTAAATAAATCTGTATCTCAGTGCAACATGGCAGAAAATACATAAAAATAAAAAAAAAAAATAAACGCAATTACATGGGTGTGCCATGAACTTAGGTGGCAACCGAATACGGATACCAATTGAAAATGATAATGTTCCTTACGAGTACACTGGCATCAGGCTGCTGCTATAGCAACCTTGAGTTCGTGAGTAGCCGGCCACCTTTGGAAAAAAAACAGAAACATAGCACCCGCAGCAAGTTATAAACGGACAGACAAACCAACCAACGGATACAAAAACTAAACCAATAACAACAACAACAAAAATGGCGGAAGGTATATATAGTTATACATATATCTGTAATTCTGAAACTGTAACGGCTCTTAAAAAAAAAGCGATGGTGGTTTAAAGTTAATAGAACGCCTGAAAAAATAATAGATAATAATTGTTAACAATTTGCAATTAGTAATTTGCTAGTTTTTTTTTTTGTTCTCTTCGATAGATTAATTTTTTTTTTTGTAGTCTTTCACTCGTCAATTCTAGGCAAATTATATTATTAGAGTTTGGTGGTGGTGAAACAGTTTTCCAATTTGCTAACAATTGAGCGCAAATTTCGTGGGAACTAAAAAAAAATAATTCTGTTATATGATTTTCGATTAAAAATTAAGTGTGCCGCCAATGACCTAGTTTTAATATCTTCTCGTTTGTTAATTTCAATGACAAATATATATAAAGGAAGTTAGTTTTTTTTAAAAGGTTATTAAAAATAAGTGGTGCGACAGCACGTAGAGAACTATGGCCTAGGGACTCACAATTCACAACCATTCTTGTTGGCGTGATGTAAGTCGACAGGAAAGGAGAAGACCTACAATTTTCTGATTTCCTTTTAGTTACTAATATGTACTAAGAAAAAATTGTTGTGAAAGGTCTGTGTTAAATTGTCGTACATTTTTCGTAAAATTATTGTGAAAGAAAAAAAAAATGCTGCTCTTTTTCTTCTAAAATAACCCCTGGGTATTCTTATTTTAAGTCAAACTCTGCTTCTTTCATCTTCCAGGTACTGACTCATTTATATGTAGTTTAGTTCATCGCTCTACATTGACCCTAAAGTATCGGTTAAATCATCGATTTATAGAGTTTTGAAGATTCTTAAACTTGTCCAGACTAAATTTTTATTTATATTTCATTCCTTTTTCGTTACCTTTAATTCTTAATTCAATATATTTGACGTCGTCTATCAAAAAGTAGATAAAGAAAGAAAGACCTGAAGCCCACAGAAATAGGATTCAAATATATTGAATTATTAATAAGAAATTTCAAAAATTTAATTACAAAAAAAATTTTTCTAATTGTATTTTTTTTTAATTTTCTTTACAGGTGAGCGTTAAAACTAAACATTATTTATAAAAGGTAAATATTTTAAAAGTTTAAAAAAAAAAATTCAAAATATTGCAGCTTCAAAATTTCTTTAGTAAGGCTTATTAATACTTTATTAAAAATCAATCGAAACGTCCACCCAACCGCCCAAGGTCCAGGGCGATTGGGAAATCTCAAAAATTCTTTTGAGATTAAAACGCACAATTTTAAATATATTTAGGGATCTTAGAAATTGAAAAATGTCTATTTTATGTATCCAAATAGTTTAGAGAAGTTATGTTCGAAATTTGTGACCTCTTCATACTCCATGGCCTTAGAACTTTGTTTCAAAAAAAGCTTACAAAATGTTAAACATTTCCATTGATATAAGATTCCCTTTTAAAATGCAAGTTCCAAAAGAAAAAAACTGTCATGTTTTCTTACCTGTTTCTTGTCCAAGACATTCCCTTTAACTGACACATAACCATATTTAAAGAAACAACAAAAAACAAAAAGAACAATATGCCACCCAGTTATTTTAATTGCTGTCTAAAAACTGTCTTAAATTTGTCCAAACACCACTTGGATACACAATACCTGTCACTGTAGGCCCAAAAACAGAGGTCCAAATCTCTAACTCAGAACAAACAAAAAAAAAAATACACATAAGGCCAAGAAACACAACTAATACCGTCAAACAATGGCTAACCCTCACATTTATCAATCAACCTGGATGAAAGGTGGTAGTAAATTCAAAGCAATTACCAAGTGTGCGTCCCTCATGTCCTAATGGCATTTGGAAAAAACAGTTGAAACAGAGTGTATTGGTGATATGCCGGCACTCCTGTAAATATATTCTAAACAATCTCTGCGTCTCTCCTTGTTTTTTTTTTTTTTTAGATTTTTAGAATCAGATGAAAAATGAGTCACACATGCACTATAGGTACTCTGTGCTGCGGCAGCAGTTGTTGTCGTTGCACTGACCAACATGGAATCTGGCCACCGACTCTTGATATGAACTCTTATGGCCAAAACTGAATATTTTTGTTCCCAATTTAAATGCAGTGCAATATCGATCAATATATATATTCCCGAGGGGTTTTGGCTGGGCATCGTCGTCGTCGGTCGTTTTGTTTGGTTGTTTTTTTTTTTTTCTGTATCCAAATGGATATCCGAATCGAATCTGAAATACCAACATACCAGTGGACGTTTTTGGTTTGTTGGGACCGGTACATTTGCATTGAACCCAGAAGAGACGCGAGGACGATCGACCGGACGGATTATCATCATGACCATTAGAGATTGTCCATACAAAGTACTCCATATTGAAATGGGTACTCGTTTATTATCTATATCTAAACGCTAACGCTGCTGCCGTGTTCCACTTTTGGCCCAAACTGATAAATTGATATCTGCAGATAGTCTTATAGTCTTGCAGCAGTCTTGAGATATGTTTTTTTTTTTTTTTTTTAGTTTTGTTTGTCAAGATACCGAAATAAGAAATATTCCAGACAAACGCTCTTTATTCAAATCTACACTCAATTGTATTGTTAATTGGGCATTCAAGTGTCAAGTTCAGTGCAGCCACATTAGCGTTGGCTATAAAAGGATCTCAGTTGCAGGAGAAGAGTAGCAGCAAATGAGATTTATTGCGCACATTGCTAAACTTGCAAAAAAGAACTCTGATGCTGCCACCGAATAGTCTAGGCACATTATTTTTAAACGTTTTTGGATTTTTGGTCTAATTTTTTTTATTTCATTTATTTTTTTTTTTGTTTCATCGTTCATTGTTGATGTCGACCAACTGTATTGGAGATTTCTAGTTCAAAGGAAAGATAAACAGGAAAGAAAACTTCTAACTTCTCTTGCTGTCTTGCAAGGGTCACACAAAAGCGCAAAGCCGCCTATTTCGGACATTCGGACGAGCCAGCAAGCACCGGGTGGCAAAGCCATTATAGGGCTGTCTCATTAGGATAATTGAATGAATACTAAAGTTCTTTGAAAGATTTTTGTCTTAGGTTTTTTTTTTTTTTGTTGATGATGCAGCTGTTATGTTCTAAATTTAGAATGGCTTCGTAGTTAAAGTCTTTTGTTAGAGCATTTGTTTAAATTTGATTTATTTGAAAAGAATTAATTGATACAGGAAATAGAATATTAAAGTCAGAACCATATAAAAGATCGAAAAAGTGGAAAATTAATATATTTTAAATTTATTAATTAAATTGAAGCCGATTAGCCTGTGTCAGTCATTTCGCTATGTTTTAGCAACACACCGTTAATATATGTATTTTTTTTTGTATTTAGTTATTTTTTTACCGATGAAACCAGGAAGTATAGTACCTTGTAATTTATTTCTTTCTTCTTCACGTTTTCATTAACAAAAATGTTAAAATTGAAAATGCGACTAATTTGTCACGCTATAAGAAAATATAATGCGAGAAATAAATCATAAGAGAAATATAAATTTCTCAACCATCAATTGATAAATTGACAATCTTAATAGTTAAACTTTCTTAAAGCAAATGTAGATAATAAATGTATGATTTGATTCCCTTAAAATTATTTTAATTTCTAAAAAAAATTATCACGGCCTAATATTGATATTAATATGTCTCTCCAGTTCTTATCATGGCATTTTTTTTAATTTAATATTTAGTAGATTTAAATTACAGTTTTGTAATTGTCTCAACATCTAACATAATCTTCAATGATGATTTGTTATCTTATTCCATCCTATGCAATTAAGTATGATGTAGAAAATACCACCCTGTGTTCCATTCACCACCAACCTATAACTACTTATTTTCCAATCAAATGCAGTAATTTTCACTCATAACAAGGCTACCTAAAGTACCTACTTCTACTCATCTTGTGATTAATATGTATCTTCCTCTTTTTCGCCATTTCTAAGAGGAAGAAAAAAAAAAAAAAAAAGAAAAAAAAATTCACGGATATAATTTTAAGTTTGAAGATACACACACACAATCTCTCTCTCTCATACTCTCTATACTTGACTGAAAGTCATTTCTGAAGCTATCTCTGCTAAATTTTCTAAAATAAAAAAAAATAAAAAGAGTCTTGAATTTCTTTTAGCTTCATATAATCTTCGACCAACACACCAATTGCGCTTATCTTTCATGAATTTGAATTATTTCAGAAGCCCGTAGGCCACTTAACCTAGAAATTATACCAAAGCTTTATGTATTATGTATGTATAATGTATATATATATTTGCCTTCTGTTAATTTTATAAAAATATATTATGTACCTACTACCTCTATTCGTCTTTAGTTCCTACATTAAAAAAAAAGTAAAAGAAGGAGAAAAGAGTCTTAAGCTATACATTTGCTACTTAAATTTAATGGACCACACCATGATGATCATGAAAAAGTATAGAAGCTTCAAGAGGTTCCCTAATTTTGTATTTTTTATTTTCATAGACCCTCTTCATAATTTTTTTTTGTTGTCGTCATTTTTATGAAAGAATCGTGTTACCGGATTTACTCATAGCTTTTTGAAGTATTATCCTATCTACATATATATTTTTTGTTATTGTTAGATTTTATATGTTTTTGGTGGGAATTTAATTTAAAGTAGCTTCAGATGAGTTAAGTGTCTGTACTTTTTTTTTGGATTGGAAATTTTATGCTGGTTGTATGAACCTACTTTTGATTTTGTTTGCAGTTCGAAATTTTGATAAGGTCAATGATTTTATAGAATTTTTTTTAACCTAAAATTTATTGATTTTTCTGTTTTATTTTATTGGTCATGCAAAACTTTCAAATTTGAATTTAATATTTAGGTTTTTTATTAGTATATCACAGTTTTACTGTTTTAATTCTTCGTTTTTGAGTTGCAAATGGATTCATAAAAAAATATAAACATTTTCCTTTGTAATAGATATATGTGCAAATGGAGTTTGCTACTCAGCTCTTTTGTTTTGACTTTTCTTTGAACTTTAAACAAAAATTTAAAAAATATCATCAATTCCATTTCATCTACTTAAAAGATAACAAATTTTCTGAATTAAAAAATTAGAATCTGTTCAAAAAAAACATCATATGTTTACTGTTTTTTTCTTGTTTACCTATTAAATTATTTATGGTGAAGTGAACATCCTCCATATGATTTGTTTTTAAATATTTCCACATCAATGAGTGATTATTATTTTTTCTTTGTATTGGCACGAGTTAAGCACACGCTAGAGTTTCAACCTACCTACGCAACGAAAATCTACTGATGATGGTCTTATAACATTCGCTTATCCCCCCAAAAAGAAAACATACTTTGGTCGACGAGTAGCTTTTTGAAATGAAACACAACACAATAGTACATATTTTTGTTTCGTGTTAGAAAAAAAAAATGTTTTTATTAATAATTATTATGTTTTCATTATGATGTTTGAGGGCGGCGGAAATTGATGAAACGTGAGGCACGACAAATTTTGTTTATGTGTCGATGATTTGATATGACAAGAAGTTGAAGCACAATCTTCACACATATTGAGAGGTGATGATGATGATGATGATGATGATGGGCGGGATGTTCTAACGATATGATGTGTGTTATTTCAATGAAGTTGTTTCAAAGTTTGAAAGTTAGAAGTGTTTTTTATTAAGATTGCTGATGGATATAAGTGCTTGTGATAGATTTGTCAACTTTTTATTAATATTGTGAGAGTAGGATGATGATAGAAATCATTTTGTTGGTTGTTATTTTTGCAAATTATATAGAAATCTTTTGCAATTTTATTGAGAAATAATCACGATCGTTTTGTACATCATACGTACAATGTAGTTGATTTATTGGTTTCATATGCAAATTGGAGGAAGTCAATTTTTAAAAATTAGTTCTTAATAGTCTCTTGGTGGTTTTCTTCAAAAAATATCTCTTCGTCGGTTTTTCTATCTTCTTCATTAATTTTTCCAAGGCAGGATGGTGGTATTTTTTTAGAATTAAATTTGAATAAGCAGAATGTTGATCAAAAATTAACGCAGTTCCTTTTAAATCATTTAAAAAAAGATTATGACTATAGGAACCTTTATGTATTTCTACAATTTTTGATTGAGAAAGGAAACGCACCTCTTATAAATGAAGACACATGCCCCCTAATTTCATTGTAGACTAATAGAGCTAGATTAAGCTATAAACAAAATTTAAGAATAACAAGGCCACCGCGGCGCTCCACTTTTAATCGATAATGGATTACCAGTAGAGTTCTATACGTAGATATGAGGAGATTTGTTGATAGGTTGGAATATTTTTTGAAAGTACTCAAAATTTTTAATTTAAAAATAATTTTTCAACCTAAGACATTTAAAATTGAATTGATGACAAAAGAGCTGAGTAGCAAACTTGATTTATATTTTTTTGTAAATACAAAACAAAAGAGCTGAGAAGAAAACTCAATTTGTACATATATTTCGATGCGAGAATTCTCAGAAACAAAGCATGGGTAAAATGAAGCATGCGGTATGCCATAAGACTTTACTTTCACCTCCGTAAATCCCCTATCTACAAAGAAGTCTAGTCAAGAAATATCGAGGGATATCCTCCTTATTCATATGATGCATTTAATTTTTTTATTTAACAACTGCTATATTTATTCAATAAAAAAAAATAATTTCCTCATGCTTGATAAAAACCAAGTTCAAATCTCCATTACCATGATTTTATAGTTTCCATCATTCGCAAACCATGAACAAACAACTGCAATTCCACCGCCATTTTTACATTATATTTATGCAAATTTTGTGACATTGTAATTTTCCAGATGGTATGCTTTAAATTTCCTAACTCCCACTATACCTATACTAACTAACCGCCATCATCAAACCATGTTTGTAAGTTTATACGTTCCGCAACAAACATCAAAATAATAAAATTAAAAATAATTTATGTGTGTCTATTTTACGACAGAGTGTAAATTAAAGAAAACATTTCACTTCAAAGTGAAATTTCATGAAATGCATTAATTTTGGCCAGTTGCAGTTAATTCAAGAAATAAAAATAAAAAAAAAAACACCGAAACCAAAACCCCAACATCATGTGAATACTTGAAGAGATTCCAAGATGACGACCGACGATGATGACGATGACTACGAAGTAGTAGAAGAAGAAGTTGTTGTGGGCATAATAATTTATCGTGTTATTATTTTATGGTGCTGCTCATGTTAGTACATCGAGGGTACTTGGGTTGTTTTTTTTTGTCTTTTATCATATACAAAAATATTCCTACTCGTAAAATCATTAAATTCTACATATCTTGTATTTTTTTGCTTTTCTTACATCCGTCTTTTGCTGGCATCACCAAATCTCACTTCTTGTGAATTAGTGACGGTGTTTGAATTAAAAAAAAAAAACGAAAAAAAAAAATTTATGAGCCATTTACAATATGAAAAGCTAGTTAATTCAATTTAAGCACAAACTCTTGAAGATGATAGGAGACTTTTGACGCATTATTGCATTTGCATTGCTGTAACAAGAATATTTTTTTGTTTATATATATTCATATTCATTAGTTTGTTAGTAAGTTAGTTAGTTAGTTAGTTAACTCCCCATTAACTTTTGATTCTTTAGCACGTTTATCTTGTGATCATGTGAACATAAATCTGAGACAAGATAACTCTAATGATACACGCTCAACAACATATGATTGCACTTGAGATATGTCTTCGTGTGAAGAAGAACTTCATGATTATATGGGAATGAAGTTATTTTTCGGTTATATCAAATTGATTTTAACAAGTTTCTTATGTATAATATACAGTACAGCAGGTGGCTTCGTTAGAAATGATTGAGGAAGTACACGAAAAAAAGGGCTTTGATTGAGACATAAATTAGACAACATTTTTTTGATTAGATGTTAAAAACGAATGTTTGTTTTATAAATTATTATGACCTGCAATTTTAGTCTTGAGGGATTCCAAATAAGATGGATTAAATTAGATTAATCATATCCATATCCAAAGAATTTATTTTTGAATCTTTATCTTTAAGGCGCTTACGAGTTGGCCCATACCAACAAACCCCCTCTGTCAGGTTCAATTTAATTAAGGACATTGTTTCGAAATAAAATCGATTTAATTTGTCTCAGTCATGTAAGTTTCACCTTTCTGTTTTTCATAAAAAACTCAATGTCCAAATTATTTGCAAAAATATCAACCATCATAACTCACCAGCTGACATTCAACTTCATTTTTTTCAATCTTTCCTTTATGCAAAAAGTCTTTGAAAAAAAACATTACCCTGACCTTAATTTATATTAAAAAAAAATACTCATAAACCCATTTATCAACATCATCATAATTCTTCAATCCCTTGACAATGAAACTCCGTCAAAGTAATAATAAAAATACCTTTCATCAAAATGCAATATCATTAAAAACAACAACATGCCCTATCAATCTATCAAAACATAAACATTCTGACACAAAAAAAAAAAAAAAAAACTAAAATAAACTGTCCGCCAAAAAGATCTAGATATATCGATTATGTGGATGCACAATGGAGTTACCATTTTTTTTTCTGTTGTTGTTGTCTTCTCTTTGTCAAATCACCATTACTGCCCTGTATATATACTGAGCTGTGTTAGCCTGCGCTAGATTTAATAAAAGGAGACCATGAACGAAAAATTAACAATTATCTGGATTGAACTGCCATCGATCACGTCTCTATAAAATCGAGACTTGAGTCAACTCTTTTGCCATTTTGATCATCATCATCGATGATAAAACATTGCGGTTCAATTGATTAGGTGCTCTTAAAAAATAAATTAATCAACTTTGGTTCAGCTTAAAGCCTAGCAGTGGTCTCCAACAAGAAAACGAAATTTTTGCGAAAACATAGTTGAAAAAAATCCATGGAGAATTTAACCAATTTCAAAATAAAAACAAAAAAACGCAATAAATTAAAGAAACAAGACAAGGCCGTAAAATGGTATTTTTTCACACATGTTCCGGGCACTAAATTCAGTACAAAAGACTGGTGGAGACTTCTCTAAATATTCTAAATGAACAATTTCGCAATTTCGTGCTTAAAGCATAGTCAATATTGTTGTGAAACGAAATGTTTCTATACTCTCCAAACAACAAGGCAACAAAATGCTTGCAAAAACACAACCAAAAAATATCCGTGGAGAGTTTCGCCATTGCAAAAATAAAAAAAAAAACATTAACACAAAAAATTCACAGAAAGCCATGCTGTAACATACACAAACACGAAAAGAACTCAAATTTAATTTTCCATACAAAATAAATGGTCTGTAAAATTAATGAAAAGTGAAGACTTCTTCAAATTTAGTAATTTTACTCAACGTACAGCGTCAAAAGCAGAGAGAAATTTTTCCTTTATAATTTCGCTGTGTAGTTTTGTTTGGGATTTTTCGTTTCGCATTTGTAGCTTTCAAGACCATAGCTATACAAATTTATATTTTACTTGTAGACCCGTTCTTGCGTTGCTTCACTTAGATTTTGAAAAATACATTTCTTTAAAAACAAATTTATCAAAAATTAAGAATTGCTACCTTGCCACTTGACAAAGTAGGTAATCTCAAGATTTTAAGATTTAAGATTTTAAGATTTTAACAACAAATTTTACTTAAAAATCAAAAACAAATAGTATTTATTGATTTTTTTTTGCAAATGAATTTAATCTAGCGACTCGCAGTCTATTTCAACGACACAATCACCCAGAAACAACTTCACCAACAGCTGCATATAATCAAAAGCCAATGTATATAGCTTAGCTGCTACTCTCAAAAAGCATGATCATCGTTTTTTAGGATTTTCGCGTATCTAACAGATACGCCTTTGTATTTCTTCCGAAAGCCAAACTCACAGCAATTCCTCCCTCCACCCCAGAATTTTTTTTTCTTTTGTTTTTGTCAAGCAACCCTCAATCAGAAGTTAGAAGTTGATTTCGTGGTGCATCGATTTCATAAAAGAAAAATAATACTTAATAAAAATCGTGCCAGGTCATGCTTGCTGATTACTCAGCTCAATTCAACTCAACTCTCAGTTCAGATGCTTGACTTTTTAAGACTCCCATCATCAGACTATAGAAGAGAGTCCAACTAGCAGCTATTGCTCTATAAGCTAAGACGAGACAAGTGTTATAACAACAACAACAACTCGTGGCGGCGATGGAAGAAGCAAAAAAAAAAAAAACAGAAAGCTATTTCATTTGTTAGAGGAAATAATCTCTCAGATAGCCGGCGATGGTTTTGAACTTGAACGTAGTAGCTCGTCGGCGTAGTCGTCGTCGCCGCTTGTGGTGCAAGAGCGGCTACAAGGTTAACTTGGTGGAAACTGCAAACGATTGCACCGATTTGAGGTAAGACAAAAAAAAAAAAGACAAACTTCAATAGAAACAGCTTAAGATTTGTATCTTCTATTGAATCTAGTTGAATTAATGAACAAAAAAATAGGATTGTGTGGTAAAACATATAAATAGTTAGATAGAAATATCTATAGAGAACATTTTGTTTCTTAACATAGAACAGAAACAGTCGTCACAACAGGTGGAAATTGAATTTTAATTAAAATGGAAAAAAATCTCATTCCAACTATAATTTTTCACTTATTTTTCTGGTAATTAGATGAGTGAGTGACTTTAAGAGTTATTATTTTCTTTTGTTGACTTACTGACTGGCTGGCTGTGCAAGGTTTTTAATTGTAATTACATATATTGCTAATTTTATAATTTAAAAGACTATAGGGATACAAAGCGGAAAAGATATTTACTATGATTTTATTATACGTACATGACTTCCGTAAAATAAATTAATTATTTATGAGAATTTTGTAATTGTTTGGATGAAACATTTTATAGAAATTAATATTTAAAAACAAAGCAATGTTTCTAAAATAATTTAGTTGATTTGGGATATTTTAGAAATATTTCAAAAATGTACTCAAAATATCAGAAATAATTTTAAAAAATTTAAAATTGTTTACATTTAAAAAAAATTAAAGAAATATCAAAAAATGTTTCAGAAAATTTAGTAAACGTTTTAAAAACATTTTCAAAATTTTGATATAAAAATCTTTAAAATTTTGAAAACATTCTCAGAAATATTTTAGACACATTGAAATTAAAAAAAAATCTGAAAATTTGAAAAACAGCGGCATTAAAAAAATATACAAAAAAAAAATTAAGAATTATTTAAACATTTATATGTACATTTTTCTAAATTGGTTCCGAAATGTTTCTGAAATGATTTTTAAATATTTCTGAATTAAATCTAATTGTTTCTAAAACATATTTAATCAAAGGTTTTTTTTTAATTATTTTTTAAAATTTTTCGCAATATTGTTTTGATTTTTTCTTTATTATTTAAATGTTTCTCGATATATTCCAAATTAATGTTGATATTTCCTTATATTTACGAGTATATAAAATTCTTATTAAATATTTTAAAAATTCATATATTTCCGTAATGTGAATTATTTTTTACATATTTCTGAATTTTTTTAAAAATATTTCTGATCTCCATAACAGGCAAATCCCTGTGGTCCTCCAAACTAAACTTACTCAGCCATTCTTAAGGTAGGAAATTTTATATTTTAAATTTATATATTTTAAATTTAGTTTGATCGTAAAATTTTACAACTCAATTTTGTCTCAAGATAATCTTACCCATTTCTATCTTGAACTTGAGTATATTCTCCTAATTTAATGCCCATATCGAAGCCCACACGTGTGGGCTCTAGCGGCTTGAAGCAATCCTTTCATCATTAAATATGCATTGAACCCAATAATTTGCTTCAAAGCATATCCCCATTAGCCATTAGGTACATATATAAGTGGCACACCTTCCAAAAGCCGGAAGATCAACAAATTAAGTCATAAAACTTAGAAAATACACAGAAACACTCCACGAAGAAGAGGACCATTGAAAGATCTCTCCTCTCCTGTGGGAATTTCGCGTGTCTCTTAATATGTCAACTGCAGGCGTTTCCATTTCAAATTGGAGGCTAAACATTTCCCTAAGCCTTTAAGAATACACAAAGTTGAACAAAAAAATAGAAAAAACTTTTTTTTTCCTGCGAAAGAGCATGAGGGACTTTTTTAAAAACACCATCTGACCAGAATAACAAAAAAAAATCAAAATAATCATAAAACCTCTAAATGGACAGGGAATTGCTTCAAATTAGACATTTATTGCATTTTAGGCACAGCCAGTAGGCTCGGAAATATTCAAAAAAAAAAAGGAACACATGCATGCAGCCGCCCAAAGGGGTGTGTGGATGTGGAAATGCTAGTTGGTATGTAAATGCAAATGCGTGCTAACGCAATTGTTACTTGAGTCTAAATATTTTTTTTTCTATATTCCCGGGGTGACGATGACGACTACAGTGGTGGTGTAGAACAGCGGCGGCGGCGGCGGCGGCGGCGCCTAGTTTTGCTTATTTTCAAACAAGGACTGGTCGACTTGTTTATACGCCTTTGTGGTGAAAAGCAAAAAAAATTAGAGTACAAATTTTAATGTCTTCATTTTGTGTCTTTGGGTTGTGCGAAATTTATACATTTATGTTGCTAGATTTCGGTATTTTTTTTTTTGGTTTTATTGAAGAACACAACAGTTGGTCACATGTATAAGACTGGGGCTGGGAGAGATAGTTTGGCTAACGTGACGAAATTTTTTGTTAGGTACATAACATTTGTTTTATTTGAAAACATACAAACGAAAATGGTGTTTTACAAGTAAAATCTATTTAAATGAAATGAATATTATGGGTGTGACGCTAATGCAGGGTCAGAATTGAGTTCAAGACTTGAACATGCAGAGGTCACGATGTTTTTTTTTTTCTTAATTTATTTACACATTCAAATTCAAATTCCACAGTTATTTAAATTCCACAGTGCCACTTGTTTTTTTCAATTTTGGTTTTTATTGAAGAAATTGTTTTCATCACTAGGGTTGACAGCAAGGCGGAACTTTCTTTAAGGTATACGCGAGACTGAGACGAAGACTGAAATTTTCATCAATTGATTAAAAATCTTCTGAATACAAAAATTAACTGAGAGTCTCGATGGTCTCAGAAGAAAAGATTTCAAATTAAAAATTTAAAGTTTTCAGTCAGGCATTTAACAGCTTCTAAGTTCAAACTTTAGGTCAATATTTGTTCCACCAATCAAACAAAAAAAAAACCCACCGAAACCGAGATGATACCAAAACGAGACAGATTTTTCAAATCAGAAGATTTTGCTTTTAAATTTTTTTTTTTTTTAAATTGGTTTCAAATACTCTTGAATTATTAGTTTGCTACCATATAGTCCAAGAAAATTCCACTTCCTAAAGAAAAACCCATTCAAACTGCTTATAAATAAATTATGTATCAAACTTCCCGCCCAACGGAAGTATTTTTTCTTAGCTACCCAATAAAAATTAACTAGAAGTAGCAAAACCAAACAAAACAAAAAAATTAAATTGTTATTGTTCAAACCAGCTCGTCACACATTCATTTAAATACTTGACTAATTTAATTTCCCATCCACTCCCATTTTCTTCTATTTTGACGTTGAAATCTAAAATAAAAAAAATAAAACTCATTATCAAGGTTTGTTTATAACCTCTCTTCAGTAAAAAAGGAAAAAAAACATCAACAAAAATCTCTAATTTCATCGCCATTCCAAAAGATCTAATCGTCACAATTGCAATTGTTTAACTTAAAAAAAATAAAAAAAAACGACCCAGAGACAGAAGCTAAAATAAGCACCAGTTGAAAATACCATAAAAGCTAACAAGAAAAAAAAATAACAATATCAGCAGCCGTCTAAAAGGAACCCTAATTCCCTCATAATTTTCACCAACTAAGAAGGTCGTTTCCGGTATTTTATTTTTTTTTATTTTCAGAAGTACTTTTCTATTTTTCGCTTTATTTTACAATTCGTTTGTTTTGTTATTTTCTTTTTAAATTTTATTTACTTGTATAATGGTAAAACAATGAAAAGAATAAAAATTAAGAAATTTCAGAAAAAACCGTAGTAAGTAAATAAAATCGACGATGTTTAAGACGGCAAGGCGGCGGAGTACGGTGACGACGACGTTAGTTGGAAAATTATGCTTTTCCTCTGTATATACATATTCGTTCATTGTAATGAAATGATAATAGATGTAAAAATAAAATTCCGTTAACCGCAAGACCATGACAATGATAATTACCATTGCCATGGCAAAAACGACGACAGTCAACAGCCAACAACCAAGATGATGATGATCTGGTCGTGATTGTGATGTTGGTAGGTCGATAAATTTTACCTATTTCGTTTGTCATATTAATTTTCTCAACCAATTTGATTTTGTTTGTTGTTTTAACGGTTGTATTGTATTGATCCTGAGACAGGAAATACCTTGGAAGTTAATTTTTTTTTACAGAAATTTTATAAAAAAAAATTATCAATTTTAAAATAAAAGAGCTGAGATGAAAACTTGAAAAAAACATTCAATTTTGATAATATACAATTTTAAACTAATAATACATTAAAATTCTTATTTCTAAATTAGTTGTTATATGAAACAAAAATATTAGAGGACGAATTCACAACTGTCTGTATTTTTGCACCTAAATGGGTAAAAAATCGACAAATTAATATTTTTGGAATGAACTCTAAGTATTACTAAATCAGAACTTTACTCAGACATTAAAAAACAGTTCCTTGCAAATCTTAAAATGAAACAAAAGAGTTGAGATACGAATTTGAATATGGATATTTGTCTCTTTGAAAGTTTTAATGTGAAAAATGTACATAAAAAATGTGTTTAACACTAAATTATTCTAATCTGTAAAATTTTGCGCTGCAAAAACTGGAAAATAACCGTCTTAAATGGCAAACTCTATTTAATCAATCATTTATTTTCGCAAAAGTTCCTTTCAAAAATTATTGTCACCTATTTGCTCCGTTGCTGTCGCCGCCGACCGCCGCACCGAAAGCAACAGGGAAATCAAACACTGACCCCATTGGCTGCTTAAAAAAAAAAAATTAACAAAAGCAACATAATTCAGATTCTCTATTATACTAAAAAAAAAAAATTGTCCAAACATCTAGCAACTGCCAACAATTTTTTTTTGCTCACAAAAGAGCAAAGTTTATTTATCAATGGCATTTCAACACAAGATTCCTCGACAAAAATGAAAACTCTTTTCTTGTCGAATAACAAAAGATCCAAACCGAACCAATTTGTTATTTTGATACATAATTTATTTGTGTGACAAATATTTCCTCAGCTGGAGTTAATCAAATAATTTTAAACCACAAAACCATTCAGAATTCTGAAGTCACGTCGTCGACGGTCGTTGGTTGTTGGTCGTCGATCGTTGTCGAAGTCCGTGTGTCCGTTCCGTTGTCATTTACGTGTGGTGATAGCGATATTGTTGCAACAGCATTTAGCTATGGTAAAAAAAAAAATAACCATTGTAATTACATTAAAGGCGTATAAATTCCTAAGTGCAAGCTTCTAATCACAAGAATTGCACTAAGCGATAATTTTACAAGCATCAGCATTCAGCATACAACCAAAAACACACACACACTCACTCACAGATTGAGAATAAATCTGCAAATGAATATAATGAATTTTGGACGCAGTCAGAGCCTTTAGCTTTGCTCCTTGTGCGCATATAAGTTTTTTTTCTTTTTTTTTTTAGCTAAAAAAGAGAGATCAAGTTAAAAGATATTTCTTAGCTGAAAAATGATTACAAAAATATTTATAGCTTTAGACCAGCCCAAGTGGCAAAATGGCAACAAAAATCAGTTTAAGCCACCACAGAAAGATCGTTGCAAGTCTCAATGTTGTTCGTCCATTCATATCGGCGAATAAATTATTAGATTTTCAGTTGTTAACCGTCGTATTTATTAGCTGCAAAAACCGAGCTCGTCGTCGAGACACGGAGGGTTTTTTTTTGCATTCATTGGTGAGTTGTTGTTAATTTATTGAGGGTGGGCAGTTCTGGCGACCGGACAAGGGGCGCGAATAGTTCGGTGTTTATATGCTTGAAATATAGGAATGTGAGACTGTGATTACGATGTTTTATTATTTTTTTTTTAATTCTTCATTTCAAAACCAAACACCACACCAATTGAGCAATTCAATTGGTTTTTTTTTTTTTAAGCTTGATGGGTGATTTATGTCATCGTTCTTTTTTTTTTTTTTTGCATTCGTCTAAAAAGAAAAACGAAAATATAATTTGATTGAAATCTAATGGGGCATAGTAATTCTGCGACGTGGACCATAAATTTAGATTAATAGCTTGTGTTTGTTGACATGTTAAAATGTCATTTAGAAGGCATTAGTTTGATAGCAAGAACTGATAGCGGGAAGTATGTATGTATGTATAGCTTTGTGTGGAAATATGTAGCTTTGGTTGTTTTTTTTTTTTCCGTCGAGTTTGCAGAGTTTGATTTTAATTTTTTTTCCCACTGACATGAGTAGCAGAAATAAATTATTTAAAAATGACATTTGTCATAAATTTTATAGAAATTCCTTAATGGCGCCATTTACATTAGTTATAATATTTTTAAAAGTGTTTTGGGTGTTTTTTTTTTTAAATATCAAAAAAGTATACCTACTGGCATAGAATTTTTCAGTTTGCTGTTGGCGTATCATGGCGGACTGGATAGATAGACTTCGCTTAAATAAAATTTGGGAACAGAATTAAAAGTTCTATTTAAAAACTGTTTTTATTTTTGGAATATCTAATTCAAATATGTCCCTAAATTTACCCAACATGCAGTTTTTTTTTCTATAAATTGTTATTTTTGATTGAATCATTAAGTAGATAGGATAGGGTTATGTATGGAAAAGCACATAGGAAAAATTGCCGTAAAAGCACATAAATCAATGCACTCTTTTGTCGGAATTTTCCACGACCATTTAGCATGAATTTCGTTGATAAAGCGTTAAATTTTCTCCTCCAATGCACGGGTGGTTGTGGGTCTTCATGGCTTAGACTTTTGACTTTAATTAACCCCACGAAAAAGAAATCCAATTGATCCATCTGAATTTCTAAATTACTCTCTTCATAGTTGACCACGTTAAATAAATATTCCGACCACACTTTGCATGAAATTTTCGAACTGCGCCCTCCAAAATTTCAAATCTTGCATTAATTTTAAGACACCCTTTATAAATACTTGAAATTCAGTTTTCAAAGTGAAGTACGAAGTTTGATCAAAATCGTTAGAGTTGTTTTCGAGAAAATTTGAAAAAAAAATCATTGTCTTGCAGCTACCCAATCTTATTGCTAGAAACAAAAATTCAATTTTTTCCTCTAGGAAATCACGTACAAATTTCAAAATTCAAATTATAGTCAAAATTAACAATACCATGATGGAGAAGTCCGAAAAGATGGATTTCGTCATACCATCCGTCAGTTGGTGCATCGGTTTTTTTTTAATAAACGAGAGGACTGATTTTTTTCAAATTTAATTTTTATGTGATTCCTTAAAGGTGAAATTCGAATTTCTGTTTTAACTCATCGAAGACGATTTTGTTTTTATTTTTCGAATTTCCTCGAGAACGGCTCTAAAGATTTTGATTAAACTTCTTATCTACAATGATCAAAGTGATTATGAGAAAATAGTGTTTCAAGTTTTTCCAAAAAAAAATTCACATTAGGGAAATATGTTTTTGACATTTTTTAGAAAATTGTCTTATTTTTATTTTGATTTATATTTCTTAGTTATTCATGTATAACTTTTTAATGGCTTCACCGATTTTGTTAAACAAATTTAATCTTTTGCTTCTAAACAAGTCTAAGAATATTGCATTTAAAAATTTTGAAAATAAATTTTTTTAAACAAGAAAGAAATCAAATAAAAAATTAATTTTATTAGTACTTTTTCTTTTTTAACATTTTCTCGTTAAAATGTAACTGTATTTAAATTGTTAACCACAAGAGCAAGCGATCAATTCCTGTTTATATTTTATTGGAAATCCGTTTCGAATAGAACTGATTTTACTGCAAGAAATTTCATTCAATTTGGAAAATGTTATTTATCATTAAGAAATATTTGTTCCCTCACGTTTAATTCACATTTAATTAATTCCATTTATGTAAATAAACGTAAATAAATAATTGAGAAATATGTAACTCTTGGAAAATTAAAAAAAAAATACATACATTCCACAATAATTTTCTCACCACTTCTGAGCCATTGTAGAGCGTCCAGAACACAATGAAAATAGTCTTTGAAGTAGCATGAACAAAAAAAAATTAAAAATTCATCAGCCACCTATAGTTTCGTTTTTTTCAAAAAAAAAAAAAATGGAATGTAAAGAATGTAAATTAGAAAATTTCACTTCGACAATTTATTATTATAAATATTTAATTTTGAAACAAATTCTTCTTTGGACATTTTATCGATAATATATAAATATATCACTTTAAAGGCTAAACTGATTGTGTTTAAGCTAGTTATAAGTAAATTACAATCTAATCGAAGAAACATGACATTCAAAACCAAAGTCATGTTTTTTTTGTTACAAAAATCAACAACAACAGAAAGAAAACAATAATTTAATAACCATTTGGTATTCTATTCATAAATATTATATTGTTTCGTTATTTATTTTATTTTGATTATGTATAATAAACGATAATCAAAACATAATAAAGACTCGATTAAGTGAAGAAGATTACATCGGATTATCGAATAGAATAGAATATTTGTACCACTTCACCAACGCTATGCATATATACTTGATTTTCCACTTAGATTTACAGAAAATATCTATCTATGTCTTTTATGTTTCTATCTTTACAATAAAAATCATCGTTTTGTGTTTCCATTATTTTAGTTTTTTTTTTTTTTTTTTAGTTTAAGATATCAATTTTATTCCTTTGATGTTTTTTCGTTTTTTTTTGTTGTGGTTTTTGTGTGTGTTTAAATATGCTTCGGGTATATGAAAAGGCTTGACAGGCTACCTATCGATTAAGAATTAACTGATCGGAAATATGACATGATCAAGATTTATAGAGTTGTGTATTAGAAGAGATTTATTGGATGTCTTGAATTAAAAAGCATTTCAGAAGCCCTTTTGTCTGTAAAGAATTTTTTGTAAATAAAAAAAAACACACTTTTTAGTTCAAAGCTCATCGAATGTCATTGATTCCAAGCCACAATTATAAAAGAGAACAAATTTCTGACATAAACTATAATTCCCACTAACTTTATTCAGCTAAGTATAATAATTTAAATTTAATTTGAAAAGAAAGTGTTTAATAATAAATGTATGGTCCTTATTATAAACAAAATACATTCATCTTAAAAAGTTATGTACGCCCTCTGAATAAATTCATGAAAAAAAAATGTAAAAATAAAAAATTATAAAACACATTATACGCTCCAAATTTTCAATACAAATCTCTTTTAATCACACATAATAATTAGATACATGACTTTCCAAAAAAAAAAAAAATCAAAAAATTTACTTTAAATAAAAAGCACACACACGTAATATACATCTATGAGATCTTTATATATCTTTTAATATAATTTCAAGATACATACATACATAGATATCTTTAGATGTAAAATAAAATACCATCTAACCTGATGATGATGCTCATCAAAATGATTTACAAGCTATTGTCATGCAGAAAACAACCAACCCAAGTATCTAATGCTATGCGCGTGTGAGAATCAGCTTAAACACAACATGAGCATTCATTTGCACATTAATTCAATTCTCTTTCGTGTTTGATGTAATGAGTCTAATAATTTATTTTATTTTTTTTTCTATATAATAAAAAATATAACAACATGAGTTTTAAATGTCATTGTCAATGTGTGGCTTAAAGGAGAACAAAGTAATTGCTCTATGAAAAAAAAGGAAATAAATACAAAAAAAAATATCGATTTTAATTTTATTTAACACGCAAAATCCTAATAAATTAAATTGTATTTTAAAAAACAATAATATTCATGACATAAAATAAAATTGTTTTCATACTATTTTTATGAAAAATGTCTCACCTTTGAAATGATTTTTAAAACTTTCGCAACATGTGTCCAGACCAAATGAAAATTCGGAAAAATATTAAGAAAACATTTAAACATTTTTTTTTGGTCTTGCAACACCTACAAATCAGTGTAATTATTCGTAAAATTTTTCCAATATGTGTTCAGGGCAAAAGAAACATTTAAAAACGTTCTGATATGTTTCTTTTGGCCTGGATATGTCCAAACTAAATGAAACAATTCGGAATAAATAAGAAAACATTCTTGAAACTTTCCTAAGATGTGTCCAGACCAAATAAAACATTTCGGAAAAATTCAAAACATTCTGAAATGTTTCAATGTTGCTAAATAATATGTTTAACGTGTCTTGAATTATATTTCAATTCGCTAAATTCTAAAATGTTGCTAAGCTGCTTTAAGTGCATACCAAACATTTTGCTCGTTCGATTTATTTTCCAATTTTAAAGCACTAATCGAAGACAACTGGAGAAAGATGTGAGAGTGATCGTGAATGTTTTTGTTAAATGTTTCTGCAGCATTTCTTCTTTTGACGTTTTTTTTTAAATGTGTCTACAAATTTAAATTAATTTTAATTTTATTTAATTTTTTTGAACGTTTATGAAAATATTAATTTATGTTTTCAAAGTTCTGAAAATGTTTTTTTTTTTTGTTTTTTTAATGTTTTAAAAATGTTTATGAAGAATTAATGAATATGAAAACTGAATGAATATTCAGTTGTTTTTCTAATTGGCTCACACATTTACCGTGTGAAAATCCGTATGACCTTTTCCCCAATTTGATTGGCAGCTGTGAAATGTGATATTTCACTTTACAGTTTAGATAAAAGTTAAAATCTTTAGCCTTTTGAGGACCGCAATAAAAACTCTCAATTCCATCGATTAAAATTTTGTCCGCTGTCCATAAATATTTTTAATATTTTTTTTTTTTTTTGCTATACTACTTAATGCTTTTTATTGACATACAAAATTTTACAATTTTATGCGTGGATTTTTATTGCAATTTGTAATTCGTAAATTCTTCTGACCATAAAATCATAATTATATGCAAGTATTTTAAGTAGACAATTAAGACACAGTTAAGAGTATCGTTTGATTTTTTTCTTTTTGCAACAATGTATATTTTACGCACGCAAGTGCATTTTTATTACAAGCAAACTGTTTGATTTTTTTTTTCACTACAAAGTAATAATGTTTGGTTTTATTTGATTGGAGATAAGCGTTTATTCGGTCAAATAAAACAAGTTAATAATAAAAACAGCGGTGTGTGTATTAAAAATAAAAAAAAAATGAGTTTCTACAAATAACTTTGGTAGCAGGTGCTATATGAAGTAATTTTATTCCATAAACTAGGTTTACTGTGTCGGCGGCTTGAAGAAGAAGAAGAAAAAAAAATTATACTCTTTGCAACATTGAGATAGTTCATAAATTTAAGTTATTTATCGCTTCTGCAAAATCTATAGGTAACTTCTTCTTCTTCTTTAGTGAAATATAATCTATGGCCATAGATAAAGATCTCGACTACTTTGCCTTCTTCATTTTTTTATGGCTCTATTTGGTTGCAAAGCTACATATACACGGATTATGATTATTATGATTGTCTATGTGGGTTTCTTTTTAATGTTTTAGTTTTTTTTTTATTTTGCTATAAAAATTGTAAAACATCATCTCATTGAATACAAAAATTACAGTAGGTACCAAGAAGATGTAACCGCCGCCGCCCACTGATAATTTTTTCCAATAAACCACTACGATTAAAAATATAGTGTAACGGTTTGGTACTGTTTACCCTCATAATATTTAGCCAATCAAACCATAAAATGTTGTTTTTAATAAAAAAAAATGTAGAAGCTTTATTTTAAGCAACTTCTGTATGTCCTCAATCAAGTGACGCTGAGAAGATAATATCTCAGCTTAAATATTTTGCTTTTCTTAATGTTGACGCAAAAAATATCACTCCGAAAGATTTTTTCTAATTTTTTAAGATTATTATAATTTATTTGTGTGAACAATTTTTTTTGCATTAATTTGCATTGTGAAATATTGGAAATAAATAATTTGAATATCAAAAAAACAAAAAATATGAGCCTTTTTGACACATTAATAATAATATTAATAAGTGTGAGAAATCTTCTTTTCATTATTTGTTTTGTTCCACTCAACAAATCCGCCTATGGCTTTTGATTTTGATGATAATTCCATGTGTCATATAAATTTTGATAGAAACCTAATCGTTTGCGTCGTCGTTCAACTTAAAAAAAAATCACAAATCTTCTTCGTTCAATATTTTGACAAATCAATCAGCTTCTTTTTGACTTAATGTCAAGGTTCAAAATCCATCAAATCAAATCACATAAAATTTCTTGTATATGTATTCGTAAGCTAATATTTCTGACAAAATTTTGAATTCCATTTTTTTTGTTAATATTTGAATAACATTTGCATCACATTAATCCTTTGCCAAAAAATAATCCTGATCTATTACAAACTACTTGTCAAATTTATTATATAAATCTTTTTAAATTAGCAACCCTCATTATAATAATTTCAAGCCTCCTTGAGTGTTAGTTTTATTAAACCGGAGATTGGAATATTATATTAGTATGAATGTTGGCCCCATTTATGTGATCATTTAATCAAAACTCTAAAGCAGCAGCTATGTATCTTAACCTCAACGATAAAATCTATTCCAATTTGTTGTTGCCTTTGCTTTGTTTAATTTATTTTTTTTTTTGTAATTTATTTTTTGTTAGTTGAATGAATATTTATAAGTTCAAAAAAGTGTGACGCAAATGTATTTTAATTTCTTGATAAATTTTCGCATTAATTGTGTTAAATTTATTACTATTAAATTTTAGATTTTGGAATTGTATATTAAATGTCACCAATCAAGGATTTGTTCTTTTGTTAGTTAATTTTTGTATACCTTCAGAAGAATATATAAAACAAAGTTGATATACAATTTTTTTGTTAGCTAAAAATATTCTTGGTATTTAAAATTTTAATAGAAAAGAATAGAATTTGGCACGATCTATAAAATTTAATGACATAAATGACAGTAGAACTATTGTAAGTTTTTTTTTTAATCTTTTTAATTAAAAATTTAAATCTTTGTTGATTCAACAAATTAGTTTTGAGAATTTTGTTTGTTTTTTTATCTTGTAGAAAATCAGTAAAGGTGTTAAAATACAAAAGAGGTTTTTTTAGATGTGGTGAAAAAATGGTTAATTTGATTGAATATGGGAAGCTGAATTTGAATTCATTATTTGCGATTAATCTTACTTTACTTACTAAAAAATAAAAAAAACATACATATTTCTTAAAGATTATTTCTTTCAAATCTTGGCAAACAGCTCTTACTTCATAGTGTGTACCTATCGACTTCCTTAACTTGAAAAAAATGTACCTACACAAAAAAATTAAACTCAAATTTTAACCGGTAAAAAAAATCATTGAATATATGTATTTAGATGTTCAGTATCCGGATCGTGCATTCGATAGGCAGTATTTTTCAGATACAAGAACCCTCTATTCGCGTAAATTATTTCCGTTGCCGCCTTATTTTCATACCTATACCGTACCGGGTGTTAAGAAGTTTACCTACACATAAAAATAATTAATTTGCCTCTACCTCTAGTAGGTACATTATATCAATTAGATAATTTCTTGATTCCGCGAACGAGAAATTAAAAAAATATTTTTTCACAGTAAATTGTTGATATTCGTTCGTAAAATTATTAAATAAGTATTTATTAATATGAGCTTTCCATTTTTCAAAAAAAAATACGTACCTATACATTTTTTTTACGAAACTGTTGAAAACTTCTTTTAATGTTCTGTTAATGTTGTTTAGTTTTTTTAAAAAAATAAATGATAAGATCCACGAATTATAATTTAAAAGCCAAAACCACCCTGTCATTCAATTTATTCCTCAATAAATCACCTGCATCTACCAATCCTCCATCAATCACTTATATAAAACTTTAAAAAAAATATAGGTCAACATTATGTACATATGTACCTACCTAATCACCCCTAGAAAAAAACAAATAAAATTTAGATTATATACCCTACCTATTTCCCCAATTCATACTATAACAAATTCCCCATATCAATGACACTGCAAAAATAAAATGTCCATGCATATATTATACATATGTATGTGTGAGCTTTTTCTCATTCTCTTTCTCCCCCTTGCAGTTTCATGTTCAATCCTGTTCAGTTCAGTTATCAAGTAAAGAAATTTCTCGGTTGATTTGTTCCGCGATCGGGAGATTAAAACAATATTTTAAATTGTTAATATTCGGTCGTAAATTTATTAAATAAGTGTTAATTAATATGTTCTTTCCATTTTTCAATAAAAAAATTTTACTTTTCTTTATCAAAAAGTATTTATTTTTACAAATTAAAATTCCATTAAATTGTCTTCGTTGTTCTAATAACGGTGTCATTTTTTTTTTGCCGTAGAATACAAAGTCGCCGTGCATCGTCTTTGTCGGTGGTGGTTGGATATTGTTTTTTCTTCGGTTCCGCGATCGAGAAATTAAAAAATACTTTTTTCACAGTAAATTCTTAATATATTATTAGGTCGAAAATTTATTAAATATTTGTTTATTAATATGTGCGTTCCATTTTTCAACAAAAAAATTTATTTTTTTTTCGAAATACCTAGTTAAAATTTCTTTTATTGTTCTGCTTTCTTTTTTTAAAAAACAGCATCGTTATTTATATGCCGTCGTCGTCTGTTTAATATTGTTAGTTTTATAAAAAAAATTACAAAAAAAAAAAATAAGAACAGGTCCACGAATTATAATTTAAAAGCCAAAGCCACCCTGTTATTCAATTCATTCCTTAATAAATCACCTGCCTCTACCAATACTAACCCATCAATCACTTTTCGTAAACCTTTTAAAAAATATAGGTCAACACACATAACTATCCAAACACCCGCAGTGAAAAAAATTAAATTTAGATTATATACCCTACCTATTTCCCCAATTCATACTACATATGTATATCAAATTCCCATCAATGGCACTGCAAAAATAAAATGTCCATTGTCCATGCATATATTATATGTATGTGTGAGCTTTTTCTCATTCTCTTTCTCCCCCTTGCAGTTTCACGTTCAATCCTGTTCAGTATCAGTATCAACTATCAAGTAAAGAATTTCTCGGTTGGTTTGTTCCGCGATCGGGAGATTAAAACAATATTTTTTCTCAGTGAATTGTTAATATTCGGTCGTATATTTATTAAATAAGTGTTAATTAATATGTTCTTCCCATTGTTCAATAAAAAAAAGTATAATTTCTCTTTGCTAAAAAGTGTTTTTTTTACGAATTAAAATCCCTTTTAAAGTTCTGCGTAATTTGTTTCAATCACGGCTTCATATTTTTGTTGCCGTTCAAAGTCGCAGTGCGTCGTCGTCGGTGGTGGTTGGATTTTTCTGCGATCGGGAAATTACATTTTTTTTTTGTCACAGTAATTTCTTAATATTCGGTCGAAAATTTATTAAATAACGGTTCATTAATATGTGCGTTCCATTTTTCAACAAAAAAAAATATATTTTTTTTACGAAAAAGTGTTAAAATTTCTTTTATTGTTCTGCGTCCTTTATTTTTTAATAACAGCATCGTTACTTTTCGCCGTACATCGTCGGTGTCATTTTCCGCCGTACATTGTCGTCGTCTGCCTGATATTGTTACTTTTACAACAAATTAAATTAAACAAATTAAAAGATCCACGAATCATAATTTAAAAGCCAAAACCACACTGTTATTCAATTCATTCCTTAATAACCACCAACCTTTACCAATCCTAACCCATCAATCACTTTTTTAAAACACATATAATAACTATAACATTATGTACATACATAACTACCCAACACCCGCAGTAAAAAAAATAAAATTTAGATTATATACCCTACCTATTTCCCCAATTCATATGTATATCAATTATCAAATTCCCCATATCAATCACACTGCAAAAATAAACCATACATACATTATATGTATGTGTGAGCTTATTCATTCTCTTTCTCCCCCTTGCAGTTTCATGTTCAATCCTGTTCAGTTATCAAGTAAAGAATTTCTCGGTTGGTTTGGTCCGCGATCGGGAGATTAAAACAATATTTTTTCTCAGTAAATTGTTAATATTCGGTCGTAAATTTATTAAATAAGTGTTAATTAATATGTTCTTTCCATTTTTCAATAAAAAAAATTTACTTTTCTTTACCAAAAAGTGTTTATTTTTACAAATTAAAATTCCATTAAATTGTGTTCGTTGTTCTAATAACGGCGACATTTTTTTTTGCCGTACAAAGTCGCCGTGCATCGTCTTTGTTGGTGGTGGTTGCATATTGTTTTTTTTTCAGTTCCGCGATCGGGAATTAAGAAAATATTTTTTTTCACAGTAAATTCTTAATATTCGGTCGAAAATTTATTAATTATCTCTTCATTAATATGTGCTTTCTGTTTTTCAAAAAAAAAAAAAAAGAAGTAATTTCTTTACAAAAATGTTTTTTTTTTTGCAATAAAATCTCATTTAATTTCCTTTCTACTTTGTTTCAATAACGGCTTCGTTTTTTTTTGTCGTAGCTAAAGTATGTACATCGTCGTCGCGTGCGTCGGTTGTTGTGTGATATGGTTTTTTTTTTTGGTTCCGCGTTCGGGATTTAAAAAAAATATTTTTTTCACAGTAGGTAAATTCTAAATATTGAGTCATAAATTTATTAAATAAGTGTTCAATAATATGTGCTTTCCATTTCCAAAAAACAATGTCTTTTACGAAAAAGGGTTGATTTGTGCAAATTTCGTTGTTTTTTGCCGTACATCGTCGTCGTCGGTCATTAGTAAAAATGTTAATAAATAAAATTAAAATTGTTTCGGCTTTGAACTTTAATATTAAAAACTTTATGTGCGTTGTTTTTTTGTTTAAGAAGATGAAGTCAACATTTCTATATATTTATCCACAAATTCGATATCATCTTTTAAATTTTGCGGTAAGTTATTTTTTGAAATATTTGAAAGCTTCATACATACATATGTAGGTATATACAAATTAATGTACCAATATATGTAGGTATTTATTTATTTTTCCTTTTTTTCCATCTTTATACCTACCTACTTTGTGAGCTTAGGTTTCTGCCTTTACAAATATAAACTCTGTTCGTAGGTATAAGGTACATGCTCAAAATTTACAATTTTAGACCAGAATCTTTACGTTCCAATTCATACAAAGCTTATCATTTTGAACATTATTTTTTTCTCAGATCCGACTCTGCAGTCATTGGGGTAATAACTTAGTAGGGTATTATTTTTCAAAATTTTTAAATTGATTGTTGTTTCTATGACCCCTCCAATACATACATAGGTATTTATTTTATTGTAATTTTTTTATTGCACGCAATCAACGGTGTAAACATTTTAATATTGGTATTATTACCGCTGAATATATTTACCTACCTTAATAATTTCATACACTTCTTTCTCTTCCCCTACCCTATTACATATTATTTAGATTCATAAAAAAAAAAAACATCGAAAAAAATACCTAAGAATAAACCAAAACCACCCTGTCAAACTAATTCTATGTTAAAATTCACCTGCATCTAGCAAACTAACTAATAAATAACATATTTTTAAATTTAAAAATAGGGCAACATGTATTCCTACCAAAACACCTCTAAAGTAAATAAAATGAAAAATGTATGATTGTATGAAGATGTATAAATATGTATGTAGATGCATTAGAATGGCCATTCTGCCAAACCATTATTGTGAATTCGCCATTATCAGTGCAACTTTAAAACAAACAACATCACTCAACTTTAACTCAACATCAATGTGTGTATGTGTGAGGTTTTTTTCATTCTTGCAGCGTCGTGTTCAATTTTATCATTAAAAAGTGAATTGGTTGGTTTGTTCTTCGATCCGGAGATACAAAATATTTTTTTCGCAGTAAATTCTTAATATTCGGTCGTTAATTTATTTAATAAGTGTTTATTAATATGTGCTTTCAATTTAAAAAAAAAAAAGAAGTTTTTTCTTTACTTTTCGTGTTTATTTTTGCAAATTAAAATTCCTTTTAATGTTCTGCTACATTAATAACGGCATCGTTGTTTTTTTTTTTTTTTTTGACGTATGTACATCGTCTTTCGCGTCGCTCGTCGTGCGTCGGTGGTGGTTTTGTGATATTGTTCTGTTATATTTATTCCAGTCGGCCCTTTGCTATAATGTGTTTAAATTTAAAATCGAAGCCCAGACAATTTTTTTTTTTTTAAAGAAGGTGAAGTGTTTTTCATTTACCCACTCGTTTTAATCATGATTACTTGGTGATAAATAAAAAGAAAATCGGTTTTCGCATTTAATTTTTTTAAATATTAAATGTGTGTTTTTTTCGTTCGGTATTATTTAAAAAGTTCACTGTTTTTTTTTTTTTTAATTGTTCTAAAAGTAAATTATCATCTTGTTTAGGAAAATGAAATCAACCTTTCTACTAACACATTTATCTAAAGATTCGAATTCATTTTTTAATTTTGAGGTGAGTTTGAATTATTTGGTACCTTCAGACAGTTCAGGTTTCTGTCAATTTTAACTAAAAAAATATCAACGTTCATGCATTATGTAAAAAAAAAAAACAGGGCAATATACCTATGCCATTAGGAGAAGGAATTGAGATTCTACATGCCTTTTTTTTGTTAATGCAAGAGGGGGTTGTAGAGATTCAATGGAAGAATTGTGTGCAAAAATATATTAAGCACACAGTGTCATTTTCACATAATTATTTTTCGTTTTAAAAATATTCCCCTTTCGGTTTTACTAACTATCTAGAGTTTGTACCTGTTATTGATTTAAAGAAAAACTCTTAATCGTTCTTCCAAGCTTTATAAATCAATAGTGATAGTAGCACCCATATGTACCTATGTAACTAACATACATCATGTAGATACATAGATATTTTTGTTCAAATTTTCGATATTGTTTTAAATTATGTATGTAGGTATATTCGTTCCAGATCGTTCATATACATTTTAACTAATACAATTAGATACTATTAATTAAAGCGGTTGCTATGAATTCAATTTATGTAGGTATCTCTTCAATAGATACTGACCTATGAAGTTTTTAATTGAAAAATATTATATTAATTAAAAAATATTGCCATTTTATTGATTATAATAAAATACTTAAATTCACTTTCATATGCTTTTATCATTCATATATCTCTTAATTGCACTCAATTTGTCATGCATACATGAAAAAAAAAACTAATGAAATCATATTTTTATTTTTTTTCATTGCAGGTAAGTGCCTTCATACCTACTCATATATACACCTAAATGACGACCATCAAAAAGCCAATGCTTTTAAATCTTTTTATTATTCCATTGATTGCCGCCGAAATGCCCAAAATCAGCTGACAGCTAATAAATAATTTAAACAGCAATTATATTACTACCAAAGTAAGTGAATTAAAAATCATAAATATATCACAGTGCACCAGGTTTTTGTTGGTTTGGTTTGGTTTGTCTCCCTTGATCGAACCGACAACGAAAAACCGACACCGACACCGTATAAGCTTGTTAAATTGGCTTAAACGCTACACTCTTAAGTATAAATGATTCGTGTTAACAAGTTGGTTCACAAAAAAGCCACACATTAAATTATTGTGGACACCAAAACCGCCCACAGGTGATTGCATTTACGATTCTTCTTAATTACCCATATGAAAAAGTTTTTTTTTTTGTCAATTCACCCTATAAATTCCCCTGAAGGAGTATGTGTGTGTGAGTGTGTGTGCTAGAGCGATGGATTAATGTGTCTTTCCTGCTGAATATGTCAAGATCTGGATCAAGCTTAGAGCACTTTAACGTCAGCGTCAGCAGCGACATCTAGATATACCCTAACCCACATGTATAATTACGATAGGAAACGCTATAGAAAAAGCGGGTTTAGCTAAAAAAGAAAAAAAAAAACTCAACTCTGAACAAAGTTGAAGTGGGGTTATAATTTCCATTTCGGCATTCATAAATTTAGCAATAAATCAGTCAATGTAGCCAATTAAAATTTCTTTTGAAGTTGCAGTCTTTAAGATTTTCAGACTACCACAACAGAAGCGGCCAATGGGAGTACTAGATGTCAGCCATTTCGGTCATATTTATTAGTTTGGGTTTCATTTTTATTTATTTATTTTAATTATGCAAAAAACCACTACCACTCGTATGTTTCATTTTATTTTTAGTAAATTTACTATTTTTTTGTCTGGTTGTATTTTCATTATACGAGTAGTATAATGTTGCGACAGAATTTTAAAATTTATTCCATGACAATCTGAACCCCGGGTTTCTAACTAAGATGTTAAGTTGTAGATTATCGAATGTACACAGACGCTTTTTTTTCTTCTTTTTTCGTTTTTGGACTGAAAGATACATGCGTATCGGGTATCGAAAGAGTTTTTTTTTGTTGTGTTTTTATTTTTTGTTTGATAAATGTTGAAACGTGAATAAGATAAGTTTTTTTTGTTTTGTTTTTGTAATATTTTAATAGTTGTTAGAGGTTTGAGAGTTCCACATAAATTACTTGAGGTCAAATGTGGGGTTAGGTCAGATGAAATTTGTTGATGTGGGTTGGATTTAAGCATTTTGATTCGTTGCGTTGTGTCGTGTGAAACAAATTGGTTATAGAGATTGGTCTAGGAGGTATAGAAAGATATGTCTATGTGTGTTAGAGGGAAATCGTATCGATAATAAAATTGGTATTGGGTTGAAAATTACAGACTGCATGGCGGGATACTTATTTTAGAGGTATAGGTATTATGACTGATTTATCAAATGATCAGGTGTATGGATATACATTTTTGGATTTTTCTTAGATAAGAAGTCTTGCAACAAATTGGAAACAATTTCATAAAAATGAAACTACATATTTTAAACCGGGTTTATAGATTTACTTGATTTTTTTTATTTAATCAGTTTTATTTTGTCGTAATAAATTAAATCTTTCAGAAAATTGTATTGTTTATTTTTATAAAAAAGTTTTAAAAGGATCTATGTTGAAGGTAGGTTAGGAACTTCCACTTTGTACTGACTCAAACTTGATACATATACATATTTATAAAGACAAAAATAATTTCTTCAGTAATAAAATCAAATAAATAAAAATGTACGACTAGATGAAGGGAACTTGCGGTTGTGTTTCAAAGTCGAATTCCTCAGGTTTATATTCTCAACCCTGTACTGTTTTCTCTTCATAAATGAACTGCCAGGAGTTGTAAAGCATTACACTTTCTTCAACATTTTGGTTCGAAAAGTTTAATTTTAAATATTTTCACCAACCAAACAAAAATTGAATGAATTAATTTCTATATTTCTACAAATATAAATCCTATCTCAATTAAAATGGAAAAAAGAAAACAATTGTAAGAAATATCTTACATATTCCATCTTTTTAAAATTAAAAGAAAAAATCCAAATTAAAATTGAGATGATTCTTTTTACAGAATAAATAAAAAAAAAAACAAATCTCACGAATTTAGACTTCTTCCTCGTGAATTTATTCATTTTATTTTTATTTATTAGTCTGTTTAAACAAAAAACGATGGCAAGGTGCTGCTGAAAATAGTATGGGTGGCAAGCTGATATCATGATAGTTGATGGTAACTAAATTTTCAATGAGGAGTTTAATGGTTGCAACTAAACTAACGGCAGCATCAGTGAGCGCATCGTATCGAGTTCGATGCTCAGCTCCTTCGTTTTAGTTTTAATTTTTTTTTTTTGTATTTTATTTTGCTGTCGATTTACAAGGTTCTGTTGCAGTTTTCTCTCAATTTGTTTTTGGCATGAGCTTTAACGCTTTAGGAAAAATATACAAGTGCACGAAATAGCAAGTCGATAGGTTCATTCGATAGAGATAGATCATGATTAGACCTCACATGTATTTTTTCTTTTATTTTTATATGAACCAGCAAAGTTTTATACAAAAAAACAAACACTGAAGATGTGTAAGGTGAATCTTTTTCCTTTTAAAACTATAAAATGAACAAAAAAAATTGTTTGCTTTGATTAAAACGATTAGAAGTAAATTAGATAGAAGCGAAAACAAGTTAACGATGTTGCTTGTTAAATTGGTTTTGTTAAAAACGAAATCTTAAACTGATAACAACACAATTTGAAGTGAAAAAATCCTTCTTATGTGAGTTTTAGAAAGTTTTTTTTTGTTCCATGAATTAAATTGTGAAGTAAAGTAAAAGGAAGCTTAATACAAAATTAAGCAATTTTTAACGTTAGAGAATCTACGATCAAAGAGACAGTAAAAATTTATATTTTTAAGTGCGTGGTTAGTGCGTAGGATTACCTAACTTGAGTTTGAAGGGAGGTAAACAAACGTTGAACTAGGACTAAACATAAGAAAATGTATTTTTTTTTATTTGAAATTAATTAATGGATTTGTCCTTTGTCTGATGAAATCAATTCCAGTTTTTTGCATTAAAAAAATCAACATCTAGCCTATGAGCTAGGCTCGAAAGCATTGTTAGCCACCTTATTATATCTTGTTTTCGCTAAGTTATTAAGCCTTGATGGCTCAATAATCTTAATCAATTCTGCTCCAAACCTTTGTAACGAGTTCAGTTACTCTGTTACTTTTGCAAAAAAAAAAATACCATACCATAAGTGTTTTGTTGCAGCTTCAACTGATCCGTAAAAGAATTTCATAATTCCCTCATTAATCATCCTTCGGTGGCGGCACTTTTATCCATAACTCGCTGAGCGACGTCACTGACATTTCCATGAATACCATGCTATACACTGAATGAGAAGAGAACGCAAAAGATATAAAAAAAAAAAAAATACGAAGCAATTAAATTGCCTCGAGATTATTATTGTCATATTTATCACAGACACGCTGTCTCTCAATTAATCAAACCTTAATTCATTTAAAAAGTCATAGCGGAGCGGTACTCATATATACCCATAATATGATGGCTTTGAGCTACAACACGTTGATGTGTCCCGCATATCACATGTGTGTGCTGCTACCATATTGATATGCTTCCTCCTGTTCCCGCTCACGCTTCTGCTGCTGCAAAGTACGTTTTTTCATTGAAGATGTAGGAAGAAGAAACTAGATCAAATTACTGGGGCGCACATAAAAATAAAGCCATCACCATTGTCCATCGACGACATCGTCATCGTGTTTTTTTTTTGATATACCTACGTATACAAGTCTTGACATTGGTTCGATAATGCAGAAGCCTTTTTTCTGACTTTTGATTTACAGCCTGTCACTGTTTGGTATCGCCCCCATCCATGGATGTGCAGCATCATGGACAGAAGTCTCCCTCCTCGGGTGAGTTCCTTTTTAAGATATCCCGCTGTGGCGGACTTTGGTGAATGTCTGAATGGCAGCGATGTCCTAGCTGTAGATAATGTTTTAAACGCACGCGTACTCTACTTCCACACTTGTCTATCTTTCCTCGTTTCTCGATCCAATATCACAATCATCATCATGAACATCATCGTCATCGTTATAACTATCGTATTTTATCGGACACTGATCCAGCGCACACCGTTCGAAACGCCCACTGACCTTTTAAGCCTTCGGCATCGGCTTCGGCCCAGTCTTGAAGTTGAAGATGTTCGTATACGCATGCGGACGTATGGTGTTGCAAAAAACCGATTAATGGATTGGTGGGTGTGGTGTCTGGAATATCGTACTACTTCTCTTTCGTATGACGGTGGCTTTTTAGTGTCGTCGTTGTTTGATGGAGTTGGAGGTGGCGGCGGTGCGGTGGCAGTGGTGGCGGTGGCTGTTACTGTGGCAATGGAAATGCTGCGTAGGGGGTTTTTAAAGAATTCAATACGCGTACGTAATTGCGTTTTGCCTTGTGGTCTTTTAAAAGTTGACAACACATGAAGATGTTAAGAAAAAGATAGGTAGTTAGTTGTTTTTTTTTTTATCTTGGAAGTAACTGTCAAGTGCATTGAAATTATGTCGTTTAGCTGATATGGAACGGTAAATTGATTGCTGACTTAATTTGCCATATACAAAATAAGTTTTCATAAAAGCTGTCAGATAAATAACTATAGACAAGGAAGTGATTTGCAGAAAGCCTAAGGAACTAAACCAATTGGAATGCCACACAAAATATAGGTTTTAAAGATTAAGGCTTCAGACCGCGATAAAAATAAAGTGGCGACAGGAGTGAAAATTCACATTATCAGCGAAGCATAACTAAAACTTTCAAAATATTTTTATTTTTTCTTCAATTATCATAAATAAATAATTTACCTTCTTTCCTATCTGTGGAAGCCTTAATTTCTATCTAATATGGCATTTAAGCGACAGTTATACCACCCATACATTCTGGTCCCATTTAAAAATTCAATATTAAACTCCTTCGTTTAATACCCTAATTTCTTGTTCGCTCGATCGCTGCTTCTAATTGCCATAATAATACCACACCTTGTATATGTCAATGCAAAAATTGAACTTCAAAGAAATGTCAACAATTCTCATGCTACAACATTTTTTTTCATGAGAGCAACGCCTCAACTTATCTTCCCATTGTCACAATCATTTCCAGGAAATCATGAGCTGCCATAGACATACTCAACCCGTGTATTGTTTTTTATTTAAAAAATGTCAAAGTTGTTTGACATCGAAAAAATGTCGACCACACGACTGCCAACAGGTGCTTGTCAGCAAATAAATAAATAAATTAAAAAAAAAAACAATTTAACATTAGAGAGGCCACGCCAAACAAAACAATGTTTATTTACTTTTTTTTGTTTTTGTTGTATTTTACAATTAATTGTTCAGGTTCGATGAGAAACGAAAGAGTTGAGCGGCAAACTTTTTGTGTGAGAATAGTAGCGCACGCGTCTTAATTGGCATTTGATGAACTAAACGTGAACGGATTAAGACCATTCTTTACAAAACAAAGTAAAATTCAACAATGGGATGTGATGATGCCATTCCAATGGACAACATTAACAACAACTACGTTGACAACGAAACAGGAAGTTCAATTTCTGATTAGAACAACCTTTTGTTAATCTTTGCGGATAGAAATGTTGGCTGCTTTGATGGTGCTCCACCCGATTGTTTTACTACGTGTACTGATTTTGATATTTACGTGCTACATACTTCAATGGCAGAAAACAGAGTTGCCATGTTGAGATTTTTAGAGAAGTCAGAAGGGAAATGAAGGAATTTAATAAATTAAAAAAAAATTCAAGAAGTCTAATTACATAAATTACAAAGCCAAAAAGACTTCAAGATGAAAACACTTCAATTTCTCACAATGACTTATAAAAGTCAAAAGACTTCAAAAAGTCAAAAACTTCAAAGATTCACAAGACTTCAAAAATTCAAATGACTTCAAAAAATCAAAAGGCTTAAAAGTTACAAGACTTCAAGTAGTCATACCTTAAATACAAACATCTAAGGAAAAGGAATTCAAAGTCAAAATACTTCTGAAATAATAAAACTTCAATCCCTTTAATATTAAAAAAGATAAAAATAGGTTAACACCTTTAAATTCCTCTTCAATTTATAAAAGTGTTGAATGGCAACCCTAAAAGAATACAAGGAACGTCATCGTAACCCGGGGGCAATACGAACGGTATTGTTTTTTTTTTTCTAGACTAGATCAACTTTGGAAATCAGCCATAATGTTCCTTAAGAAGACAAAGACCGCCGGCCGACCATTGGCGACACGGCTATATGACGACAATGCGGCAGCTTAAACGACAACGACGACATTTCGACGACGAGTGTTAGGCCGCACGACATTTAACATTGTCATCTTATTGGCGGGAGAGCGGTGATAGCGCAGCAAGCTCTAGTAGAAGAAGAAAAAAACACAGAAGTTGTTTAAGGACTGGTATACTACATGAAACTTGGAGAAAACTGTACCAGTGCAGTATGGCGGCATAATGCTGAAGAAACACCGAATACCGATCAAGACGACGGCAGTTTTGGCTTAAAATATGGCTCAGATTTTGAGGTGCCGCTGCGAGACGCTGCTATACGAAGGCTGGTAGTGCGGGGGGGCTCAATGAAGCCCCATTGTCGGTGCTTTCAATCAATCGATAAAGATCGTCGTCATGCACTTGGGCTGGTTGCTGCAAAGTTGTCGATTACCCAGAGATTAAAGGTCTGTCTGTTTGTCTGATGTGAAACTCAATTATTTTTTGTTGTTGTTGTCATTTTTCTTGCTTCACTTGTTGTAATTGTTGAGAAGAGAGACGATCAAGACGCATTTTCACATATGTAGTAAATATAATGTTGGAGAGCAAAACTACAAAGTGCGGCATACTCTGTCATATTAACTCAGTCATCATTATCGTCGTAGTCGTTTTTGTCGTCGTCGTCGGTCGGAGGGTGATGAATCGAAGGCGATGATGATCTCGTGTATTATGATGACAGTGATTTTGTGCCCACAAATGATGATGACAAGCTCTCTTCCAATGGCTGACTAACTGCCTATATGGGTGATGGGATTATGTGCTATCTGAGCATCGATCGATGCAGTTGAGCTCCTCGCTATACATACATCCACATTGGCTGATAGTGATCTCTTTGCATTTGTAATTGACGTTGTAATTGGTAACAAAATGATAATTGTTGGCATTTGCTTGCTGTTTTGCAGAGTTGACATTTTCGACGATGAGGGATGAGGTTGCGATTATGAAATCGTGTTTTTTTTCTTCTATTTCTGATGAACAAGATTATTGGAGGTATACAGATGATACACACACAGAACTTTAGAAATAGATCGATCATTGTTCGGTGTTTATTTATTTATTTTTTTGATTGATGGTTAATGGTTTATCTTGAAAGGTGACAAGATTCTATAAAAGAACTGATGTTGCACAAGAATTTTGAATTAAATTGTCACATATGTAAGTATGAATAGATTATTTAGGATTCTGATTAAATTTGCAAACATATAACATTTCACTTATGCAAATTTAAATGATAATTTGTCAATTTTGTTCACAAGGTCGTATGAAAAGGAAATGTGCTCGAAGATGACAATAAAACTAAGAAGAATCTTTGTTTAAGGATGTCTTAATCTTTAAGGTTTAAAAGCTTTGGAATTTGTGGTGGTTTCTGTTATAGATTTCCCTCAAGGAGCTTGTACGTAAATCTGTAAAAATAAAAGGCCAGCTAAAGCTTAAATTTATAAGAATAAATAATACTTATATGAAAAGTATTTGTTTTAAAAAATACCTTTCGCTTAATTATTTAATCATATTTTTATTTAATTAGAATTAAGCTGTAAAAAATCACTTAAAAAAACCAAGATTTATTTGGAGCTCAATTTGTCTTCATTCCTAAACTCCATGTGGTTTTTTGTTTTAACATTCACCACCGCTCTGTGATCTTAAAATCGACTATCACCTTATCACTTCTTGTTTTGTCAACCATCCAATAGTGGCACAAATTTAAATTTAATTAGTTATTACATCTAGTTATATTGGATTGCGTAGATAGATACAAAGATAGAAATTTCGCAATATCAAAAAAAAAATGAATTTCCTGTTGTTCAGGTGAAATATCAATCCCGAAAACTAGATGGCGCTCAATCTATTTCCTTTTGGCGTCCATTTAGTCTCCACAAAATATCCCAAAATTTCCCTCATCAAAACCTTCCTTTTAACTAACTTAATTTAGTTCTTTCTCTTTTTGTAATACCCATCTTAAAGGTAAGACCTATAATAAAGCTAAACTCAACCCAACACTTATACTCTTTTATTTTCCACTTGATTTTTTCCACTGAATCGGCACCCCAACATTGGTCCATACGAGCCAGATAAGTTTCAATCCCTGAAATTTATTGGAAAAATCAAGCAGAAATTATACTCACCCATCATCCCATCTAAATTATCGTCAAAAACCCGAAGATTATCAGGATAAAATTGGATTGCATCCCTACATCCAATAAACCCATCTCATCTCATCATCTCATCAACCCATCGAAACACATATCTACTCATAAAACATCAACCCAAGATTTCATCCAATCGCACCCAAGAATCCACACCAAACATTCAACACATTCATACGACCTTAACGAACCCCAAGAATCGTTAAAAAACTAATATCGCATCACCAACCGTCAACATCCAAAAAAATATACACCGCTACGCATCACCATCGAAATCTACCCAACGAAGAGAAATTGCACCAGATACACATTTTTTATCGACAATCATCATCACCATCATAAGCTCAGCTTAGCCAGAGCCAAGCTTCTAATCAATCACTTACGGTATGTACATTTATGTTGATGAGTGCATTGTATAATAAATTTGGTACAGTTTCTTTAAAATACCTATTCTCATTAGTTTACTTTTATTCTCGCGCGCGGTCACATTCCTTGAAAAGTTAAAGGAAAATCGAAAAAAATCACATGTTAAGTGTATTTTCAATTTCGTTTTTTATTAGTTAATTGTCATATTTAGACAATAAAAATCTATAAAACCTTTAAAATCGATATACATATATGAAAAATATAAAATATACGTTTTACCCTTTTCTTCCCAAATTACTTGCTTACAGAACACGTGTTTTACAGTTCGTAAAATATCAAAAAAAATACCCAAAATCGTGTTCTTTATCAATAAAATTTAAGTGCTTAATTCGTAAAAGCTAAAAAGTGAAAAAAAAAAAAAAACCATTAAAAGTACGAATTTTCATATATTACATATAATGTATATATAATTCTATTCAACCCTCAGTTATATTTTATGATTAATCCCTTAATCAATTAATTAAAAAAAAAAAAAATCATACCCACACTCGTGTTAAAAATTAAAAAAAAATTATTACAAGTTCTCTAAATCCATAAATCTTAAATTCAATTTCTTGATTAATCTTTTAATTAGTTAAAAAAAAAAAAAATACGCATACACGTAAACCATTTAAAAAAAGTGCGCAAGTGCATATTTATCATTCCCATTCATTTTCAATTAAATTCGTGTGATTAATCCCTAAGTTAAAAAAAAAAAAAAATATACATACAAATTAAAAAAAAATAAATCCCTACAACAGAATAGACATACAGTGATACGAATTAATTGGAATACCTGCTCAGAATTTTAAACTTAAACCTAGCTCAAGAATTTTATTAATTTACAGGTGAGTCTCCTTTTGTATCATTCTTTCTTTGAGATATTTTACCTTTCCAATCAAGATCTTCTCAATCATTTTAATTCGAAGTGATAATAAGATTAATATTTACTCATTTTATTCTGTTAAATTCAATCACTTTTCATAAATTTATTTTGTTAATCCATTGTTTACAAAATGATTGCATTGGACGATTTTATTTTGGCTTCAGATCAATTGGTCGAATTCAATTCCGATTTTAAAAACAAACTTCCTACGGATCTTACAATCAGTTCTTTAGAAGCTAATAAAATTGAATTAAACAATCTTTGGATTGAAGTGAAGAAAAGTTATGCATTTTGTATTCGATCTAGTGAATGTACAGAAGACTCAGATAAATTAAAATCAGTTAAATCAAAATATAAAGTAGCTTCAGATACTTTCGTGAATTGTTTAAGTGATATCATCGATCTTGAAAGAAAATTATCAACAATTTTAAATGATAGTTTGAACGGTACTCCATCGAATCTCAAAGATAATTCAGCTCAGGTTATAAATAAATCGCAAAGTGAAGGGCTTTGTCTAAAGGTCCCTCCATGTGATACTGATGTTTTTTATGGTTCTTATCAAACATGGCCCTCCTTCAGAGACATGTTTACTGCAGTATATGTGAATCATCCTAAACTTTGTGCAGTGCAAAAGTTATATCACCTTCGGTCGAAAACTCGAGGTGAAGCAAACAACATTGTTACCAAATTTCCTCTTACGGATGAAAGTTTTAAGCTCGCGTGGGAAGCCCTTAAGGATCGCTATGAAAATACCCGCATTCTAGTGAATAGTCAGCTTAAGAATTTATTTAATTTACCACACGTTTCTCAAGAATCTAGTGAAGGTGTTAAAAGCATTCAAAGGCAAATTAATGATTCTCTTTCCGCACTCAAAGCTCATCAAATAGATACTTCAAATTGGGATTCTATTCTAGTTTATCTATGTTCAAGTCGATTACCTGACATTACTCTTTCGTTGTGGGAGCAATCTATCGAAAACCCAAGAAAAATTCCTTCATGGTCCGAGATGGATATCTTTTTAACCAATCGTTATCAAGTTTTAGAAACCGTTTCAGATATTCGCCTCAAACCCAAATCTAAGCCAACTTTCAATAAACCCCATGCACATTCACAAGCACATACATCTCAATCGGTTCGTGAAAGATCTCACCAAACTTATCACAACAAGCAAATTAACTTTACTTGTAAAATTTGTAATCAAAATCATCCCTTACGCTTTTGTAATAAGTTTTTACAAATGACAACTGACGAACGAATTAAAGCTGTCAAATCTAATAATTATTGTTCGAATTGTCTTGCAACTTCTCATCTCGAAAAAGATTGTAAGAGTTCATATACATGTATCCAATGTAAAGGACGTCATCATTCGCTTCTTCACCTTTTACCCATCACTCAATCACACTCAACGAATTTTAATCAAATCGCAGAACCCATTACAACCCTTGAACACTCGAATATACAGTCCACTCAAACCCAAGCTTCTACCTCTTCGCATTTACGATCATATCATACCAGCAATTTAAACCGCGTTTTACTAGCTACTGCGTTAGTTAATATTGAACATCATGGTATAACGTTTACTCTTCGTGCACTTTTAGACCCGGGGTCTGAAGTGACATTTATTTCCGAGGAAGCACAAAAGAAACTTCAACTTCCAATAAAATCGATTCAAGCTCAAATATCCGGTATAAATAATGTTATAACTGCTAATTCTTCGCAGCTTTGTTCTCTTCAACTCAGATCTAACCAAAATCCACAATTTAATCTCAATGTTAATGCTATAGTTCTGAAAACCCTTACTGGAGAATTGCCATCTTGCTATATAAATCTATCTGAGATATCAGAAATCGATTTTCCGTTAGCAGACCCAAACTTCCACCATAGCTCTAAAGTGGATCTCGTTCTTGGTGCTGACATTTATCCTTCTCTTATTCGAAGTGGTTTGAAACAAAACATTCTTGGTTCTTTGGTAGCACAAGATACAATTTTTGGATGGGTGCTATCAGGACCTCTTTCTCAACGACCCGTAAACTGCTTCTCGACTTTTCTCTCTTATGCAAGTGAGATCTCTTTAGATCAAGAAATTTCAAAATTTTGGGAAATCGAAGAGATTTTAGAACCCATGTCTTCTTCTCCTGAAGATGAAATATGTGAAAAGTTATTCTCAGAATCCATAAGCCGTGGTGCTGATGGTCGCTACACATGTAAGCTCCCTTTCAGGGATGAAGTTTCAACTCTAGGTTTATCTAGAGAACAAACATTAAAACAATATATCCGTACCGAAAATTCATTATCCAGGAATCCAGAATTTCACACCGAATATAACAACGTTCTCGAAGAATATCTTACCCTCAATCATATGAAAAAAGTAAACCCGTTCGAAATGCAACAAGATAATGAAATACGCTCTTACTATTTACCACATCACGCTGTAATAAAGCCGGAAAGCACAACAACAAAAACCCGCGTTGTATTTAATGCATCCAGCCCAACTACAAATGGTAAAAGTTTAAACGACATTCTCTTCACTGGCCCTAGCTTGCAATCAGATTTAATCTCATTGATACTAAACTGGCGTTTCTACAAATTTGTTTTCAACGCAGACGTAACAAAAATGTACCGTCAGATTTATGTTCATTCTGAACACACCCCATTTCAAAGAATCCTTTTTCGAAATTCAATAAATGAACCCATCGCCGATTATGAACTCCAAACCGTCACATTTGGTGTCAATTGTGCACCGTATTTAGCGATACGAACTCTAAAGCAGTTAGCAGAAGATGTTCAAACCCAGTTTCCGTTAGCCTCAGATATCATCCGAAATGAGTTTTACGTTGACGATGTTCTTTCCGGTTCCCATGACATTGAAACAGCAAAGCGTTGTCAGCAAGAGTTAGTGACTGCTTTAAACTCAGCTGGGTTCAATCTCCGGAAATGGACTTCAAATTGTTATGAACTTTTACATTCATTCCCTTCTGCTGACCTTTTAAGTCAAGATTTTTTAAAACTCGAAGAAAAATCTTGTGCTAAAATGTTAGGCATACAATGGAATGCCACAAATGATAATTTTGAATTTTCCTTAATTCCCGACTTTCAAGAAACCGACTCATCTCCAATCACAAAAAGAAAAGCTCTTTCGAAAATTGCAAAACTGTTTGACCCTGCTGGCTGGCTCGCTCCAGTTATTATCACAGCCAAGATTATAATGCAACAGATTTGGCGCGATGGCACGTCCTGGGACTCGCCTCTAAAGCCCCTAACGTGTCAGAATTGGAAGAATTTTGTAGCAACCCTTCCCGACATTCGGAACATCCAGGTTCCCCGATGGATTGGATATCATCCTTCCGTTTCCATTCAGCTACATGGATTTAGTGATTCTTCCGAGCGTGCCTACTGTGCTGCATTATATATCCGCGTAAACCATAACAATACTTTTTCTTCTCATCTCCTTTGTGCAAAAACAAAAGTCGCTCCCGTTAAGCAAATAACCCTGCCAAGGCTAGAGCTTTGCGCATCCGTATTGCTTTCAAAACTCATCAAGAAAATAGTTCCTCAACTCAAATATCCTATAGAAAATACTTTTCTATGGACAGATAGCTCCATCGTCCTCGCATGGTTAAGGAAACCCCCACACACTTGGAAAACTTTCGTGGGAAACAGAGTTTCTCAAATATCCCAAAATGTTTCTCAAACTATTTGGCAACATGTCCCAACTGCAGATAACCCAGCAGATCTTGCAACCAGAGGCTTAACCCCCTTTGAACTCCACAATAAGCAATTATGGTGGCATGGTCCTGCTTGGTTATCGCAACCACAACATTCATGGCCTAATTCCATTCCAAATAGTTTCGATGAAGATGATTTAGAAGCTCGCCCAGTTCAGTCTTATGCGACTATGCTTTCCCCAGACATAGAAGCAATTCTACGAAGATTTTCTTCTTGGAGTAGAATGATACGCGTTATGTGTTACGTTTTTAGATTCACTAGAAATTCAAGATCCCGTTTTCGAAATCTTTTCCATTATTCAGATTTTGCTTTATCCCGAGAAGAAATTTTAGATACGAAAACCCAAATAATTCGTTTAACCCAAAAACTTTATTTTCCCAACGAATACTCAGCCCTTTCTGAAAACAAAACGATTCCAAAGAAAAGTAATCTTTTGACTCTTAACCCATATTTAGACCCAGAAAAAGTAATGCGAATAAATGGAAGACTCGCTTCCTCTACTCTTTCATTCAACGAAAAATTCCCTATAATATTACCATATTATGGAACGTTTACAAAACTTTATGTGAACTTTGTTCATGACGTCACATTACACGGAGGTAATCAACTCGTTGTTCGAATGATTCGATCAGAGATTTGGATACCAAAACTCAAAAATTTAGTCAAAAACTATATTAGTAAATGTAAAGTATGTAGAATTTACAAATCGAAAATGGCTAACCAAATAATGGCAGCTCTTCCCGTAGAAAGAACTCAACTTTCACTACCCTTTACAAATACCGGCATCGATTTTGCTGGCCCGTTTACGATAAAAAGTTTCGCCGCACGTAACTGTCGCATCTCAAAGGGTTATGTGTGCCTTTTTGTTTGTTTTGCCACAAAGGCAATTCATTTAGAACCCACAAGTGATCTCTCCACAGCCTCGTTTCTCGCAGCCCTTTCCCGTTTTATTGCTCGTCGTGGCCTCCCAAACACTATATTTTCCGATAACGGAACCAATTTTGTCGGCGCTAGCAAGGCCCTAGCTATTGATTTCAAACATTTTATAACCTCGTTTGCAAAAGATGTATCTGATAGATACCAACTTCAAGGTGTTACATGGAAGTTTATACCTCCTGGTGCCCCCCACATGGGCGGCTTGTGGGAAGCGGGTGTCAAAAGCTTCAAAACCCACTTCCGTAAAGTTGCCGGAGACAACAAATTCACCTTCGAAGAGTTTTCGACACTCCTCGCAAGAATTGAATCCTGTCTAAACTCTCGACCTCTCATACCCCTAACTGATAACTCTAACGATATTTTACCTTTGACCCCTGGTCATTTCCTCCGAGGAGCACCTCTTTTGGTTCCACCGGAATCCGACGTGACTTCTAGCTCTTTAAATATAAGCGATAGATGGAAAAAAGTAAAAATTCTTCACCACAACTTCTGCCTTCGATGGAAGGAAGAGTATCTTAAAGAGCTCCAGAAAAGGTACAAATGGAAACACTCAAAACGTGATATAGCTTTAAACGATCTAGTCGTAATCCGCGAAGAAAATGTATCTCCAAATCAATGGCGTTTAGGTCGCATCGTAAAACTGTATCCGGGTTCTGATGGCAAGGTTCGGGTAGCAGATGTTAAAACGCAGAACGGTGTTTTAAAACGTCCCATAGTTAAACTTTGCATTTTACTGGAAGATGAAACTGAAGATACACTTTGATTCGTTTAGGAATTAAGATTTAAAATATATTTTTAACAGAAATAAGAATTTATTTAACAATGCACAAATCTCCAAAAATGTATGTATTTGTAAACAAATTATTTTAAAACTCAAAATTGAATTATATTTATTATATTATCAACTTTTAAATTTAAATATTTATAAACATTCAAAAATTGTATATTCCTCTCCCATACTAACATATCCTTCCTAAGGAGTGAGTAGAACCCCTCTACACAAAAGGTTCTCCAACCCCAGTTAAATTTTCTTTTATACATGGACTGTTTTGCAGGAATCCTGCAAGGCGGCCGGCAATGTTCAGGTGAAATATCAATCCCGAAAACTAGATGGCGCTCAATCTATTTCCTTTTGGCGTCCATTTAGTCTCCACAAAATATCCCAAAATTTCCCTCATCAAAACCTTCCTTTTAACTAACTTAATTTAGTTCTTTCTCTTTTTGTAATACCCATCTTAAAGGTAAGACCTATAATAAAGCTAAACTCAACCCAACACTTATACTCTTTTATTTTCCACTTGATTTTTTCCACTGAATCGGCACCCCAACACCTGTGTTTATACCTCTCTCGATGGTAAGTGTTGGTCATAATCAACATTCCATCTTTTTAAATGATTACCTCTCTGACAAGTATTTGCAATATCATTTGTGAGAGTAGTTACCTACTATCAGTCTTGAGTGTGTGTTCAACAGAAAATGCGATTGCTGCTTTTAGCAGTAAGACTTTGTGCTGTGACAGCTAATAAATCTAAATGACATGTAATCGTCAAAAAGTATATAAACGCAGAAGGAACTAGATTCTCAGAAAAAAATAAATAAATTAAAATTAAAAACAAAATAAAAAGAGAAAAAACATTAACACAGTACAGTACCAACTATGTAAACAGAAATCCATAAGAAGAAATTGTTCGGAGTTTTTTTTTTTCTTGGAATATACTTCGACATTAAGATGACATTTTATTTGCACCATTAATTAAGACTCGAATGACAATAATTGAATGCCTCAATAGGTGCAATCAACAACCGGTGTGATGGCTTGAAAGGCGTTAAAAGTTACCACACAAAAAAAAAGAAACTGTAACCAGGCAAGAACCAAAACTGGGCTATACCTAACATAAAATAATGCCTTCGACTGTGACTGGGTTGCAGGTCTTTGCTCTTATTATTGGTGACAAATTAAATTTTTAATTGACTTAAAAAAATATGTTTAAATTGTTTATTCCAGTTCAATATCGATTCGGATTATTTCGATCTTCGAAGCTGGGCCTTAGAAATTTGTGGAAATATAGACAAACATTTTAACACCTTTCTTTGCTTAATCTGTTTAAGTGACAAGATTAATAATTAATATTACACCATTTAAGATTTGTAAATTGATAAAAATCTCAAACTTTCGTAATTTTGTTGCAAGATACTAATAGCTTCAAAAATTACTATACCATCGTCTTTTTATAATTTTTTTTTTTAATTTTAATTTGAAATCCACACCACATCAACTTTTTAACTTATGTACCTGATGCAATAAATAAATTAATTAAATCTTAATCTTTTGCTTTTATTTCTCTGTCTCGATAAATTAACCGAGGAAAATTGATTTAGCTCTCATTTTCCAGATGCCAGTTGAATAGGAACAAAAAATACGATCTTATAGCGTCTCTTAGCCCCAATGGTCAATGCACTTTCAATGTGGAATTAGATAGAAGCACACAACAACACAAAAAAATTTCCTTATTGTTGGATGATGGTTGCATAAAATCTTGTTTTAGCACAGAAAAAAAAATTTCGTTTTTTCAAGCTGCATTTTATTTTTTTTGTTATGGTATTGTGCACAAAAAAGATATCACAAAAAAAAAAAACACAACAAGTGGCACGTGAATTCTGCTGATGCAGTAGTCAGTCGGTAACCCAACCATTCGGTGGCAAGAAGAAAAAAAAAAAACTAATAAAAGCCATAAAGTGAGACCATTATACTCTGTTGGTAGTTTGTAATTACAATAATTGCTTAATAAATGCACAACTTTAAATTGAGAATGTCGTGTTAAAATTGTTTTTTTTTTTTATCTAATTGGTATAAATTAATAAAACATCTATTTGAGGGCTAAATAACGATATGATGATGAATGTAGTTGATAAAAAAGTTTGAAAGGTTTAGTCGTGATTTAAAAAAAAAAAAAAAAAAAAAAAAAAAACATTCATCATGTCTGGACTGATCAAAAACATAATGAATATAAATTCATCTCAATGTGCATAATTGTTTTTTTAATTTGATGTTAACTAAGGATAGTCACGCCCAAACAATCTTTTGCATAAAGTCTGGAATTTATATTGTTTACGAGTTGAATATGAAATAGAAGATAAACTTATAGGACTCATAAATTTAGAGAACTAGATAAAAAAGTTATACTTGCATTCTCGAAAGAGATGATTTTGAATTTTTAATCTAAAAGCACTGATTTTTTGTTTTTGTTTTTTTAAACTTGTTACATAACGTTGTTTGGGTATTCCTCCGCCACGTTCTTTTCAATTTTTTGAAGGATTAAAATAATGGTACCTACCTGCCATACAAATTTTTTCAGCAATTAATGAATTTTTTTCAAAAACTTTTCCACAACTTAAAAAAAAAAACAGTTTTTTGTAATACATATGTAATACCTTTTTGTAAAAAAAAACTCCGAAAAATGGTTACTATGGCTACCTCCGAAAGAACCGTTTTTTTTTTAGATTTTCTCGAAAACGGTTCAACTTATTTTCTTAAATTTTCTTCTTGTTCCTTATTTTTTAAAATAAAGTTAAAATTTTTTTTTTTCAAATCTTAATAGTAATTCAAAACTATTCTTTCTCGATTTGTATTAAACTTGGCCCCCAGCAGTTATTCTATTAAGTTATTTATTTTTCATTTTATTTTTTGTTGAAGAATGTTTTTAAATTTTTCGAAAAATTGTTTGTTGAATTAAAAAAAAAATCAATTTTTTGAGACCTCAATATTTCAAAAACAATTTTTAATTTTTTTTAATACTTGCTAGAACCCAAAATTAACAAATAAAATTTCCAATGATAGCCGGTCGTCGCGTGCGTTGGCGCCTAAATCTTCGACATACATAAAATGTATCCAAATATTTTTAACTGTGTAGTATAAATCACTGAAGGGGTGAATGACAAGTGCCATGACAGAAGTATAGTTGCATCAAAAATGGTGGTATTACCAAGCTCGCTTTGATAGAAATGCAAACCAACTTGATGTGATATTATTTTTTTTTGCTTATTACGAAGCTCTGGCTTTTTTTTCTTCGATTCGATTATTATTATTATTAACTCATTGTCGTGTAGTATATATGTATATACATACCCGTATACCTCCATAGGTCTTAAGTTGAGTTTTTATTTTTTGCAGAATCTACCATTATTATTATTTACACATTTCTCACACCTCGCCCGCTCTGCATCAAACAGACGTCTATCATTTTGTATTTTCTTTCTTTTTTTTTTAATTCTTATGGTTGGGTGGAGGCATGTTTACGGTAAATATAAGGTATTGTTGTTGGTGGTGCTGTTGTTATTGTATGGTTAGTTACATTTACTCGCTTTTATAATGATAATTGTTTTAATTATATATATCTGGGTATACCACCACAAAGAATTTACATGCAGATTGTTTTGTTTTTTCTTGATGGTTTGAAATTAGTGCCACAATATTATAATAACTGTTTTTTTTTATTGTTTTGTTGTTGAGTGACACAAACTCAGGTGTGGACGGATTTTAAATTGATCATTGATTTGATTGAAATGGAAAAATTATTCTAATTGGTTAGCGCATACTTTAATTTTACATATAGTTCGTCAAGTAGAGATTAAATTTTCTGAGGAAGAAAATTATATATATTTTTTTTATTATAATTCATTTTAAAAATTCTCGGAAATGACCTTCAGTTCCGTAGGTGAAGAATTTTTGAAGGCCGTATTAGCTTTATTTTACTTTAACATTTGCCAATTAATAATATTTTTCAACAGGGGTCAGTGAAATAAAGGTTTCACCGTCACGCGGACACGACACATTTTTTTATGAATATTTTATTTCCATTTAATCTTTATATTCCATCATAAGTTTACACACATGTAAACCATTTTCGTTTTTAATTCAAACCAACATCTTAACCTACCGACTTATGTTACTTCATTTAAGCAAAAACAAAAACCTTTATCTCCATTAAATAAAAAAAAAAGTTCTGCCCTAAACAAAATGCATCACATCCGCCGCCGCTGACTCGATAACAATCAAAAGTGTTAATTTCACCTGCAATTATTTTAATTAGTCAACATGTTTCATCCTACCACAAGAGAAGACAAAACAAAAATGAAGAAGCCCTTGCCCCTTTAACTCACAGAAACAATTCATCATTCTGATACCAAAATAAAATTAAAAGAAAATTCTTGATGTTAAAAAAAAAAAAAAAAAACAAAAACAAAACTTGTGGTGAATGAGTCCACAAATCATTTTAATTTGAGTCCCCATGCATTTTCAAGCAAAAGAATTGAAAAATTAAATTTTAATTGGCTCACTAACAGTTTGATGTCTTTAATAAAACATTACCATCTCTCAAAAAAGGGTATAATGAACTCAAAACAGAAAGAGGAATGTATAAATAACTGTCGTAAAAAAAAAATACTAACTTGACAGGTTAACATTACTATACCTCAAAAAAGGGTAAAATTATTAAAAACAAGAAAAAGGAAAGTGAAAATAACTGTCGTAAATTCATCGTAAAATGTACATGCTTGTTTTTTTTTTTTAAGTAACCACTTGCAATGCTAACTTGATAGTCAAGTAAGCATTACCACCCACAAAAAGAGTTGAAACGTGTAAATAACATTCGCAAATTTGTCGTAAAATTGTTGTAAAATAAATAGACAGTTGCGCTTGTTTTTTTTTTTTTTTTAATAATCCCTGGTAATATCACCCATCAAAAATGAATAAAATTAACTTAAAACAGAAAAAGAAATTTATATAAATAACGGTCGTAAAATTTTCACGCTTGTTTTTGTTTTGAAATAACCCTTGGTAATGCTGACTTCATTCTCAAGTAAGCATTACCAGGGGTTATTAAAAAAAAAAAAAAAGTGCAAAAATTTTACGACAAATTTACGACCGTTATTTTCACATTCCTTTTTCTTGTTTTTAACAATTTTACCCTCTTTTGATTTACTCGCAAGAAGAAATAAAATGAATTTAAAGCATAAAATAAATGTCGAAATAGATGTCGTAAATTTATTGTGACAGAAAAAAAATTATATTTTTTTATTTCAAAATGTTGTAACATTGTATCGGTAATGCTAACTTGACGGAAAAAAAAGCAGAAGTGTGTAACAAGCTGTTTCTTTAGAAATCTACTACTTCACTCTATGAACAAAAATAAGAAAAAACTTTCTTTTATTCCTGATATGATACAACTTTTGTCATACTCAACACGGTACCTACCGGAAATGTCCCCAAAACTTCATAAAATTTTATAAAGTCTTTTCCTTCTCTTAATAAATATAATTGATGATATCATAAAATTTTACATAACCATTCAACTAAAATCAACTGCAAATACAGTTTCACATTGCACATTATATTAAAACTTTTATGATTCAAAGAAAACCAATACGGCACACATGTGTTTTTCCGAAAAAAAAAACACTTCTTCGACCCCATGGTCGATGCCATAATACAATCTATCTCTAATGAGAGGAGTTCCAAAAGGAAGTTCTCCTCTCTTCAGACTTGTTGTCTGTTTTCTGTGTCCGCGTCCGTGTCCATGTCCATTGTTCTGCATCACTTCAGATTGCGTCTCCTTTATAACACAAAACAATTTTGCACGCTCCATTGAAGAAGAAATGATTTATCTATATTTCAGTTTCATCGTCATTCGCAGTAGAATGCCAAACCCTTCTAAAAAAAGTAAAAAATATATAAAGACGAAGCCATGCACCTGTTTCCATTTTTCCAATCCAAGTCTACATACATATAAGCCAAGGAAATCTCCAAAGCACAGCCCAATTGCAATTGCTTCCCATATATACCTAACAAAGGTTAGTTATACCATTTAATCTAGTTCTTCCTGATGGTGTCTCCCTCTGATGGTGTGTGTTTGCTTAAGCTGCTCTTCAAACAATTGAACATTTTTAAAAGAAAAAAAAAAAGAGTTTTTCCTTTTTTTTTAATTTTTTGTTCAAGAGTCTTCCGAGGAGGAAAAATCAGGTCTCTTGGGGCCGAAATAATAAATGTTAATCCATAAATCTTTTTTACCCAGAAGAGAATAGAAGCCTCCGCAGAAAGGATATGAAAGACATGAGTAGAATTGGACTAGATAGACCAATGTTGTTGAGCAAAGAAATGAAAACCAACAAACAAAAAATGCATTCGACGAGATGAAACATAAATGTGCATAATTATACTTTTGGTTTTGGCTTGCTTTTTTCTTACATATTTTTTTTTGTGTTAAGTCTTTCGAGTATGTTAAGACCAACCAAGAAACCGCCATGAATATAGGTTTGGGTAGCTTTAGAATGAAGTGGTGGCCTCCACTCAGTTGGGCTTCTTCTTCTTCTGCCCGATGCTATTATTTATGGATGTGCTACAGCTACAACTACAGCAAGATCGAATTTCTTCAAGTCTAGTTTTGTTTTTGTATTGTCCGATATCATTGGGTGAGATTAAATCTGCACTTGGGATAAGATATTATCCGTTCGTCTATCCGTCGTCATCGTCATCGTCATTCTGTCCTGCCCAGCCCTGCCCTTGCACATATACCTACCTATCTGTTGTCATAAGCATAACATTCGGTTTGGATTTTAATTATACATGCCACCCATGTTGGTGGGTTTTTTTTCTTGCTATGCAGCGAGTTGCAGGGAGCTCGCTCGCGGTAGTAAAAAGTTGCAATATCAATTTGGTGCCGGCTACTGTTGCATTGGGAATTGACAATTTGACAGTAGTTCGACTACCTGAAATGAATTGATTTGTTACTTTTTATTTATGTATGTATGTATATAAAGTTGCTTCTGATTCTATAAAGCAGTGGGGAAGAATAGACTCAATGTGGGATTTGAATGTATGATCGTGATGAAAGTTTACCCTCAGAAGTCGGATATCATTTTTTTTGTTATTCTTGAAAATGGAGGACTTTCAAAGTAACATTAGACTTGTTGACATTTTTTGATTTTTCTTATGTTGCGATTGGGTTTATTGAATGTAAGATGAGACCCTTCTAAAGATAAATTTCCGAAAAAAATTGTTAAAGATTACAAGTCAAAATTTTACAACAAATTTACGACTATTTACAATTTTTCTTTTTCTGTTCAAAAACCATTTTACACCTTTTTGTCGGGTGTTTAAAATAAAAACAAGCGGGAACTTTTTTCTTTTATGACAAATTTACGACAATTTTACAACAAATTTACGACAATTTTATAACAAATTTACGACAATTTTGCAACAAATTTACGACAATTTTGCAACAAATTTACGACAATTTTATAGCAAATTTACGACAGTTTTACAACAAATTTACGACAATTTTACATTTTCTTTTTTTTTTCAGAAACCATTTTATTTTACACCTTTTTGTTGGGTGTTTTAAATAAAAACAAGCGAAAACACTTTTTTCAACGAGAACTTTACGACTATTATTTACATGTTTTTTTCTGTTTGAGTTTATTTTACCCCGTTTTGGGGGGTGGTAATGTTAACTTGACTGTCAAGTTAGCATTACCAGGGGTTATTTAAAAAAAACAAGGTTGACAACAACAACAAACAAGCGGGAATATTTTTCTCTTTCACGTAAATTTTACGACCATTATTTACATATATTTTTTTTAATATTATATTCAATTTACCTCGTTTTTTTTGGCGCTGGGATTATTGAAAGTTTAATAAACCTCATTTTGGGGGTTGGAATTATTCCAAGAAAAACAACCGCGACAAATTTACGAAAATTAAATTTCTGAAGTGGCTAACTTTACGCACCTGAAATTACCTTAAAACCTTATTGGCTTTTTGGAATCAATTGTTTCAACTCATTTAAATCCAATGAATTTAATTTCACTCTCCTACCTTACTTCCCCCATCATGGATGCGTGTATGTGTGTTATAGGTCTATATAATATTACAATATAAATTGGCCTACATGCAGCAGCAATTCATCTCCAATTTCATGACGAATTTCATTTCGAGTGATGAATTTCTAAGATAAATTTCATTTTGCTATGCAATTTAACAGTCAAATCATAGTTATACTTCCACTGTGCATATAGCCAGTAAAACATTAGGCAAAGGGGGTGCGGCCGAAACTCAAAAAAAAAAAAAAACACAAAAAAAAAGTTACAAAGTTGCATTTCTTAATCATTTTTCCTCAGCGGCTCATGATTCGTTCGTTGGTTTCAAGTTAAAGACATCAGACGGCGGCGGCGGTGGTGGTAAACATCAGAGCTATGTGTATAACGACTATTTGTTTTGACTATTGCAATGCAATATATCACGCGGTCACGGAAGACTCGAGAGCAAGGTATTAGAGGTTGTATATTTATTTGAAGTTGGAAATATGCGCTCGCTCGCATGCCACCGAAACTGAATACCATACCGACTATAACTGTGCGACTGACGAACCACCCACCTTTTGGTTGGAATTTCTCGAGATCAACCAACCTCTCAGCTTCAGTTGGTGGATGAGCAAAATATTATAGTCAAGATTCATATTTATACTGAACGAACTGATGGCAAAACTGGGGACTTCTAAGCCAACGACGATGACGACTACGAATACGACGACATCGACGACGCAGAAGACGATGGACTTTCTGGTGGGTTGAATTCGTGCTCTCACTTCATTGATGAGTTGCTCTGTTAACACGACAGGCCGTGCAGCACCTGTCATGCCCTGACGGTAATGCTGAAGCTAAAAACAGGTGGAAATACAGGAAAACAACAACAACAATAACAACGGTCTTTGTGGCGATGAATATCGCTGCAGGAGAAATTCATACCACCACTTCTTCACTCACTGATGGTGGCGGTGGCGTATAGTTTTGTGGTGGCGGTACAAGCACCCGTTGCACATCAGACATATTGTTGCAACTATGACGACGACGTCAGAATTTCTGCTCTAATTATGTTTTGGAATTTTTTCATTTTTTTATTTTCAATGAACAAAAAAAATCTTCCTCCAGCGATTATTAAATGAAATCATTATTTTTTTTCTTTCTTCATTCTGGTTGCAGTTTTCTTTTTCGTTTTAGTTTTTTTTCTTCCAAACACAGGTGCCTTTTGTTGCAGTAACAATTAATTTGTAAATAATGCTTGCATCATATTTGGTTTCGCTTTTTCTTATTCGACATGATGGGGATATGACTTTTTTTTGTTTTTTTTGTAATTACTCATTCATAAATGATATTTAAATTCTTTTATGCAAAAAGAGAAAATTATAAACAAATGAAAATGATATCATATTTTTTTATAAAAAGAAAAAATCTTACTTTGGCTAATGAGGGAAGAGAATATAACTCAGGCTTACAAGATTTACTCTTCCCACTAGATGCACAGAGTTCTACTCAGGTAAACTTTTTATTGACAAAATTCTTGCTAAAACAAAAATTGGATTTAACAAATATGTAGTTAAAAAAAAATAGATCTTGGAGATCTTCTCATGAAAAGGACTTCTTACCAACATGTATAAGCTTTCCTGTCAAAATGCTGATTAAAAAAATTTTCCATTCGCTTGCTCAATTTTTGGCAAAGCGAATTCTCCGTGATCTCATTTTTCTTAACGTGGCTAATATTTCTCTTCATTTGAATATTATAGACTTAGCTGATTCAAACTTGAATGAATAGAAATTTCTTTTTGAAGAATTCTAAGCTCTTAAAGATTACCTTAAGTTATGACAAAAAAATTATGTCTTAATTTTTTTTTTTACTCCAAAGGCTCATTAAATTTATCCCACTTTGCCAAATTATCTCTCTTTATAGAACTTCAAGCTTCTTGTGCTTCCACGCCATGCTCTTTTTACAACAACAACAAAAAACAGCAACAGTTATAATTTTTTTATGACACCGTTAACTCATCGTCATCACTCTCTAAAATTGTGTGTGTGTCCCAAGAATGTCCACTTGACTGCGCCTAGTAATGGAGTTTTTTTTTTTTCTAAAAAACAAATAAAAAATTTTGATTGATGACCATGACCGGGGTCTTCTTTTTCTATATTTAACTTTCTTCCGGGGCTCTCAGACATGCCAACCAACAACTACAACTATATAATCCTCAGCTAAAAAATAAATAATTATTATTTTGTCATTGTGCGTGACAAACACTCTTCAAAATGTCCATTGAGGCATCATTGTACGTACTGATGTTGTGACTTGCAAGTCGCGACTTCTTCTGAGGTCGTTGTTGTTTATTTATAGAAGGTGGATACTACTATACCACAACAGCAGTAGTGTGCTACCTGTCTGCGTCTGTCCATTCATAATGAATGTTTATAATGTTTGTTTAAAAAATAAAAAAAAAATATTGTCAACCTCTGACACCTATCAGACGACAATTATAATTAATGATAATGACATCAGTTATACCGTGTCGTTGATGACACCTTAATCTTTGAGAGCATTTGACTATGAAATGGATAGAGTCATAGGTAATATTATGAGATGTTGCAGCTTTGGATCGTAAAAATATTTATTTAAAACTACAAAATGACAATAAAATGGCAGATGAGTTTTACAACAATCATTTATGTGAGAAAGTTAAGAGTAGCTATATCAGCTCTTAAAACTAAAACCAGCATGGAACGTAAAATATTTTCAAATTTACACTTTGAGGAATCTTTAAACTAACTATTCATCAAAAGGTCATAAACTATTAATTTATGCAGTGAAAATATCTTAAGATTACCATAGTGAACTGTGAAAGATATTAAAAGATTTACGATCTTTAAAAAATCACTTGATGGATTTTTCACTTTTTCGTGGAGATAAAATTTAATATTTACATTCCACAAAATAATTTTTGTTTTTATTATTCAAGCTATATTTTCACTTCGCTTAGCTGTTATTTCGAGCTTGAGAAACTTGTTGGGTGAAGCTTGCAATAAAAACCGACCATATTGACAGTTCAATGACATTTTTATAGGACAATAAGTTCCCCAGATACAAAGCAAAATCCCTTAACACCGCAGATGGTGGAGATTTTTCAAGAAATGGTTTAACCATACCTGGGATTTTTTTGATTTTATGATCATAACTAGGGACACTCTTCTCAAATTTATTCAGAAACCGTGCCACGCTTTACACCGCCACCTAATGAACAATTGTCAAACTACAAAATTTCAGTTTTCGAACTCAAAAGTAGGCGTGGCAGTGTGTAGACTTTAAAAAAAGTACACATGTTTTGCTCTTGATTCAAGATATTTCAATTACAAAATTTCATCTTTCTAGGGATTTTAAGTAAGACGAAATCTTTGTTGAGTGGGCGTGGTAGTAGGTGGATTGTGCAAAAAATTTAAAATATACAAATTTCCCCTGTTTTCGCTTTAAAGAATTTTATTAAAAAGACTTATAATGACGTTATTTAAGGATAGAATTCTATTATTTATGAGAAAATTGGGTGTGGTACTGGGCGGGACAAATAACAAATGTCAAACTGTAGGTTGAAGAAAGGTTAATTACAAAATTTTGAAGTTGTAAGGACATTTCAAATAGGGAGAAAAATAAAAAATGATAAAAGAGGGCGTGCCAGTGGGCGAAATTTAAATTCAAACCATCTCGCTGCTAATAGAAATAAACTTTTCAAATTTCAGCGAAATTGGTTTAGTAGTTTTCGAGTCTATAAACCCCATCCAGCAATGAGTTAATTTCCTTTAAATGATCTAAGCTCATCGTATATTTTTTTTCTTCATTCAATTCAAAATAGGCCACTGTTAAAACCACAAATTTAAACTTCTTCCCAGGATAGCTTAAACGATTGAAATAAAATACCCGTGTGCAAATTTTCTAAAGTCCTATACTTAAATAAATTTATTTATTTTTTTTTTCGTCGAATTACCACCATCCATAGCGTTGTTGTCGTTTTTTATTTACTTATTATTATTTTTATAAGAACAAACAATTCAATTGGAATCTCATGTATCTGGACAAGCAATCCGCGTGTAATTTAGTATCATGATCATGACTATAGGTCTACCCAACACACTCCAATCAATCCACCTTACCCCAAAAGGGGTGCGGCATTATACGAGTATTAGTATTTTTTTTATTTCATTTTTAACAAATTACCATCAAAGCGGATCTATTTGAAAAATCTCTATTCGCCGAAATAAAAAAAAAGAACAGCTTTTAGCTAAAATCAAAAACCGGTAAGTCACTTTATAAGTTTTGCCGGCTATATAATAATATTTTCCATCTAAATAGCTGTAATTTCTGACATTCGCGCAATTTTTTTTTTTCTTCCTTTGTTCTGAAATTGGTAGTGATGAAGTATATTGGTCCAACCACAAACGACATAGTCCGCTTCGTCTTAACTCGTTGGAACCAAAAATAATAACAGTAATAAAAGCCGGCCATAACATAATAACGACCAAAATGCCCCACAATAAGAGATACAACCAAAATCTATGTGTGTATAAAAAAAAAAACAATAATAATCAAGGCCAACCCTACCCAATTGTGTTGTTGGTCGGATGGAGGGTGCTCTGATGCCGGTGCTAGTGCTGAGGCTGGTATAGAAGATATTGCACGGAATATAAGGTTGTACGACTGGTCTCGGAACAGCCTCAAGCCCGCTGGAATCTCTCAGTTCAGCGGGCGCACTTTCCGTTGGATCTATTACTTTATTGTCTTCGGATGTCAGCGATAAAGATCACCGACGAAAGAAACAATAAAAACCGCAACAGCGGCCTCCAAGGAAAGACAGACCCATGGTAGTACACCATCACCACCTCTTGCTCCACCTTTTCCTTCATCTTATGGTTATTTTCCAAAATGACTGAATCAGATCTCTATTTTTTTGTATTTCTTCTTCTATAAATAAAGAGATGGAATAACTTCTTCTTAGTTATAAGGTTTGGCACGGGTCGAAATTTCTCCTCCTTTGAAACTCTGCCGAGTCCCACCAGAGGAAAAGACAATGAAAACAAGAGTTTTCTTCAGCTACAAACAAACAAAGTAAGACCATCTCAGAAGGAAGGGAGGACTATATAGACTATAGAATGGCGGTGGGTCGTAAACAAATTTCCAATGGTGCAATGTTGGACACATTGTTTTGAGAATTACAGTAGCCTAAGGGCTACTGTGTTTTATATTCCTTGAGATTAATGGTGAAAAGGGTTTTTTTTTTTTTTTTCTCCTTCCTGGGAGCAGGCATTCAATAACCTATATACGAGTTGTAGATACAGAACATATTTTGTGCCAGTATTTCCATTGAATTTGGACAAATGTAAAGATACTCATGGGCATTATGCGTAGATATAACTTCTGGCTTAAGGAAAAGTATGGTTACAAAGACTCGAAAGACTTTTGACCTGGTACGAGCAATGATGGCGGGGTTATGATAAAATTGATATTTATATCAAACTGAAATTTTAATGACATTTGTATTGCGACATTTCCATTTTTAGTAAGAGTTTATATGAAGGTATTAATATTTTTGGGGCACACAATAACACGATCTGTAATGATATTTATGTATATTTCTGGAAAAATAAAATGAATGTTTGTCGATATGAGGCTTATAGACCCGAAAACTACTGAACTAATTTTGCTGATATTTTAAAAATTTATTCCTATTAGCAGCGAGATGATTAAGAAAGTTATTGTTTGATTAAAATCCGTCCACTGCCACGCCCACTTTTATCATATTTTATTTAACTCCTTTATTGAAGGTCCGCAATAAAACTTAAAAAATTGTAATTAGTCTACCTACAACCCAAAATATCACGTCGGATATTTGTCCCGCCCACTACCACGCCCTCTTTTCTTGTAATAGTTTGTCTGTAGCGTCCTTAAAGGCTGAGAATTTATTTAAATATCTCTTGTCCTAAAACCCTGGGATATGTACCTAGATTTTTTTTTTGGAAATCTGCCTCTTACCACGCCCACTTTTTCTTAATTTTTTTTTTTAAATCCGCCTTTTGCCACACCCACTTTTGTTACATTGGAGTTTTTTTTCAATTTTCTTTGAAATTTTGTAGTTTGAAAAAATTCTTTTGTAGACAGAATATAGCCACGTTATATTTCCTAGACTTTAACCACAAGAGCAGGGTTTGCAGGATCTAATTTGTGTTTTTTTTTTATTGTTTTATCTTTACTCGCACACCTTCCAAAAATGAATTCATGAAGACGCAACACACCTTATGCATCTATTGTTTTTTTTAAGAAGATAATGAGTGAAGCGGTATTATATATTTTTATAAATGCTAAAGATGATCCATGTGGAAGCTACATCCATCTATCAATCTGTGTGTCTATTCTCTGCAACAAGTTTATTTCATTTTCTTATTTTCCTATGCAAATTGATAGCAGGAAAAACTTCTCTGATCATCATCAAAGTGATTGTTAGTCGCCGTTGGCTAAATCAAATCTGTTAACAAGTTTTTCTTCCTTCTGCGCTTATATGTGTTTGCGGGTTACATTATTTGTTACAGTGTTTTTGTAGTTGTTGTTGATAGTTTGTCTTTTGCGCTTCCTGTGTGTCAGCAACATTTTCTGATATCAAATCTGATGGTTAGTACCCTACTCGATGTTGTTGTTTTTTTTTGTCGACCGTTTGTTTTTGTTGTTGTTTAAGCACATCTTTCCATTATTTACTAGTTTTTCTTGAGACCGGTGGATTTGTTTTTTTTTCTGTTAAAACAAATTTATTTGCACCACCAATGAGTATAGACTAATAGATTTACTGGATTAATCAATATGGTTGCCAGGTTTTTTTTTTAGCAGGAATACAAAAATATCTTGAACTTAAAATTCTAATCCTTACAGCCTCAGTTCTTTATCTCAATCTCAATCTACTATACCAACAAAATTTCTTTCCTATCGTTTTAGTCTTCTATAGTGCTGTGGTAATTCAGGTTAAATTTAAAAGTCTTAAGGTCTTTCTCTCTGCGAACGAACTGTCCTGCCATCTAGAATTCAGGTCATTTAAATTTCTGAAAATCAAGAAGAACAAACTTTTCTTCTAAAAATTTAAATTTCTTTGGAAAAATTAGACTTAACAATAATTTTTAAAAACTAGCTGGTCCGCTCATCTTTGCACGGAGTTTTTAATCCATTTCAGTATTTTAAAAGTTGAAATTAAAATGTATGGGTGCTTCAAACAACATTTTTTCTTTACACACAAAAGAAGCAGTCTGAGAGCGTAACACTATCTGTTGGTGATCCCATTTTCGTTAGGGACAAATTTAGCCGACGCACGGTGGGAAAAGAAACAACTAGCACACAGTTGGCAACCACATAACTCAACTCTTTGGGTGCCCACAATTATTTTGTCCCCAAGTCCTGTGACTCTCGAAAAATGTTACGAGTATAAGTGAAAACAAGAAGAAGAAGATGCCGCCACTCCTGATGTATACAATTGCCCCTGCCACTGATGGTGATGATGACGATGATGATGTGATGCAGTTCGTGTGCTGTGCTGTGCTTTGCGCAGCTGATATTGCAGAATCTCTACTTCTCTGTCTCTATATTTTGCCGCATATCGCGTTACATACCGGTCTATGATTTTTCAGCTTTTTTTGTTTTGTTGTCAGTAATTTATTAGAAGTAGTTGCCCCGTTGTTGCACGCACAACGCACATATTATACATTACTACACTTACCCCATCAAGACAACTTATATAGTTTATGTGGCTTATGTCCTGCATTTGATAGCCAATTTATGCCTCTCTATATACACACTCATACATATATTGCTATGGTGTTGGTCTTCTAAGTCATGCACGAGTAGATTGCTTCATTTTAATTACAATTAACCAGCGCACTGTGCAATGCTCAGGTGAATATTTTGTATTTTATTTATATATTGGTGATTTATTAAAGATTTTATGCGCGTACAAATGGCGCTACCACTTCTCTCTTTTCGTTTCAACAACTCGCTGCACAATCGCCGCCGTCGTCGCAGCCGTCGTAGAATTTCTTGTCCTACACTCTTGAATGTGCGTCTGATCTGATGATGATGGTGGTTACCTATATAGTGATGTTTGCCAAAGGCGCACACTCTTGAGAAGCTATTGACAGGTGACGTTTTGGATTTAGTGATGCGACGCGTAAATCGTATGCGTGAATCGAATGAACCTCTCCTTTGGTTAGTTCTCTGTTGTACATGTACACAGATGATGTGTTTGTGATGACGGTTTGCTTTGGTTGATGATGCGTGTAAGCTGCCATGGGGTCTTGACTTTTTTGACAAGCTGGACGATTGAAGACAAGGCAAAAGACGATGATGACGATGACGACAATGACGAGTTGTTAAGAACACCTGAGAGCACTTGGAAATGTCTACTATCGTCGAATAATAATAAATAAACCGTTTTGATTGAGAGGCCTGCTTTTTAATAGATATTTTTTTCCACATAAAAATTGAAAAATTGAAATTTTTATAGTGACGTGCTGAGAGATGCAGAAAATTGATTTTAATATAAATAATTATTTTATGGGTATGTGTGGACATAGCGAGGAAATTTTTCTTAAATATTTTTAATATTAATTTTTACAAAGTATCTTTTGTCAATATTTTAAAATCTAGTTGGAAGATAGATGTTACCTACAAACCTATAGATAGATATGTGATAGCTTTTTGTTAACTAGACTTCATTTGAAATTTCTTAAAAATCTTCTAGTGGTCAACCGTTTTGATCTTTCATTTTTTGATAATAGTTTGGATTTGTTTTTGTATAGTTTAAATTATATCAAAACTCTCTTGTAGACAAAACAACTTCGGAAATGCTTCTCTTAGATCACAAACAAAACTTTATAGAAGTTATGGTTTAACTACAGCAAATGAATGAAAATAAATAAGCTTTAATTTTTGTAAACTGAATGCTGAATTTTGGTTAAGTTTGAAATTTTACCAAAACTCTTTTCGAAACAAACGAAGTTTTATAGAGGTTGTTTTCTTTTATTTTAAATTTTTGTGAAGTTATCATTTAAGTGAAGTCATCTGCAGCTGATGTAGTGGTGAAAGAATCAATCAGCTTTGGTTTAAGATAAGAAGAAGACTGTTAAGTTGAAAATGTCACACTGACGATTTTGAAGAAAGATTTCATCAAACTTTGCACTAAGTCTAAGCGCAATTAATTTCGAATTTAACAGCCATGCTTTCCTGATTTTCTTATAGTCATTTCCTTCGCCCCTCTCTTCCCATTTGTTTGTTTTCTCTGGGAATCTTTTTTTCCGTCAATCCAAAGTAACAAAACGTTTGAATGTCTTTTTATCTATGCACAATCAAATTTATTTCAAGTCACAAAAAACCCTCATGTAATCGTCACGTAATCTTCACTTAAAGTCGTTAATGGTGGCGCGCGGCGGCAACCCGTGTGACATAAGTGCACTAAACATCAACCTTATAGTTGCATGCAACACACAATTGTCCACAAAACTCTTGAAGTATGTAGTTCAGTTGTGCATTTTTTTTATATATGTATACAAATACAAAAGCTCAAACTCGATTACCTTTCAAGTCATCAATTTTAGTGGGAATCAGACCATTTGCGACTCTCGAGACACTGTATCATGATTTCAAATTAGCAATCTCTCAATTCTCGAAACGGATCTGCCCCAGCAGCAGCAGCAGCTGTTTAGTCAGAGGCGCGCAACCTCAAAACGTGTCTCTACCGCTGAAACCATACTGCTGGTCGTCACTGTTGCAGCCGCCGCCGCCGCCCGTTTTGTCACTCCGCCACCGCCTCACCATAACTTTGTGACACATTTTGTCCAATCTCATTTGCATATTATTATTATTATTGTTATTATTAGTTTAATCGGAGTAATGTAAATGGCACCTGGCTATATAATGTGAAAAGGGAGTTAGACACTTTGTGGGTCTATAGCTCTATAAGCTCCCTCGGCTTCTGCCTCCTTTCAGTTAGATCATGTCCAACGCCACACAGTCGATTGGTTTTAATTAGTGTTTTCAGCATCATTGTTGTCGTCAATTCAAATTGAACGAGAGTGCACTGGGCATAGGTATTAGATATATGCTTGACAAACAACATCATAGCAAATACACGAACCCCACGTTGCACCCCATAAGATAGACAATAGACCAAGTGTCGCGTCGCGAAATTCGACAGACAGATGAGAATTAGCGATGGAATCGAATTCGAAGCAGCCAACAATTATTATATTGACGAGCGTGTGTTCTCTGAGGTTGGGTTTTTTGTTTTCAAACTGAAGTCTGACTGAAGTTCTCCCCGTTTGGCCAAAAAATCACGTGGCTATGCTTCTATCCACCACCAGCACCACCTCCGGCATCAGCACCACCACCAAGAGATCGTAATTAAAATTGACTTAAAGTGCTAGACAGTGTCACTCCCAGTTTGCCGTTGAACTGGGGGTCTTGCTAGAGGTTAGCCATGCGATGACTGCGCGACGACGGCATGGTGCGGTAACTTCAGCAGTGACAGTTGTTGTCGTCTTTTTGGCATGGAGAGGTTGTTGTTGGAGGTGGCCGTTGCTTGCAACAGGCAGAAAGAATCGTCGTCACTCGTTTAAACATAAAGTCGAAATGTTGCTTTTGAATGGTTAACCAGGTTTTTGGTTTTTTTCTTAATTTTTTTTTTGGGTTTTTCAAATTTTAATTACATCGAATCCATTGGGTGTGGTTATCCATTGGAGATTAGGTTTTTTTTTATTTCAATTGGATTTAGTTCACGGATAATATTTTTCGCCAGGCTAATTTTTAATTTAATGGTCACCGTCATACCTATAGCAAAAATTTTTTATACCTAGAGGTTATAAAGTTTAAATTCCTTTCGCAAGTCAGCTAAAATTATTAAAAATCTCCCGATATCGATTTTATGAGATGGAGAAAAATCTGAAGAATAAAAAGTCCCCTGAAATAAATGGGTGGATTTCATAATCCCAAAATCTAAAAATCCCATACTTCGAAACTTTTTGCACTTTTATTTCCCTTAAATATTTATTTCTATTTCGATACATCAATAAAAAATCTAATAACCTGATTCGTAGGATTTTTTTATCCATCTATGTCATGACGAGATTTGAGTTTGAAAATCCCGAATTTGATGTTATGTTACTTTCCTTAAAGTGTTAGTTTTGTTTCGAAGTCTCAGTTTTTATAAATTCATTTGTTGTATTTCAGATACTTTTTTATTATTTCGATCTTTCAGGATTTAATTTTAGGAATTTGTTAATTTTGGGATTTTGATTTTTGGGACTTTGCAATTAAATTCCACACAAGAAAAAATCAAAAAAATCAAAAATCGTTTTGTAAAAATATTAAAGATTAAAATTCTCTTTTTTTTTATTCCCCAAAGATATTTTCAAAACTAACTAAAAAAAACAAAAACAAATCTAAACAGATTCATCAAGCTTAATGATTAAAATCAAAACCCGTTTACTGCCATCAACACTTCAACAATTTGTCTTCTAGATGCAAACATTTAACAACCCTAAACCAAATATAATCAGCCCTATAGATTTCTTTCAACAATTTGCCAATAAGCAAACAGTTTAAACAAATGCTCGGGCTGCTGTCAAAATCTTTCAATCTTATCTTTTTGGGTTTTGTGGCTTTTGGTGTTGTTAATATATATCGACTCTTGACCGCACCCTCAATGCAATGTTTTGCAGCTGCAGTGCTTTAGTTATTTTTATATTTTTTTTTAAATTTTTATCAGATAAAAAGTTTTGGCGCTAAATCACGATTTAGTTGAATGTTCTTTGCTGTGTGTGTGTGGACAAGAATCGGTGGTGCGCGAACACGAGCACACAAAACTTTATGGCGGTCAAAAAATCTGCAACTACTGTCTTCACAGTGCAATTAATCATGTGCACAATTGTGAGCTCTGCTAGCCGCTGCTGCTGCTGCTGCTGCTGTTTCTGCTAAGCGATCAAATTTTTTTTTTTTGGAAAACCAAAGCAGGCGTGCGACGCCGCCGACGATGTCGCGCCCTCAAGCACTTTTTTGTCTTGAGAAGGTAGTGCAAGGCAAACACACTCACCACATCATCTGTCTTCGAGAAAGATTTTAAGGAGAATTTCACCATGAATAAAAAAAATCATTAGAAGGATTAGACTTTTATAATTGACCATAATTTATACAAACAGAACAAATGCTGCTTAACTTCCTTTCCTCCAACTTGGAACTTATGCTAATTTTTCTATAAATTCGAAATTATGTCACACTCAAAAACTCGTTCAGATTTTCCAGAAAATTGTAGGTCCCCTCCATTCCTGCCAACTTTCCACACGCACACAGGAATGGTTGAGGGTGTTACTGAGTAGGCCCTCGTTCTGCAGAAAGCTATTGTCATGTCACCAATTTATTTATTTGTCGATTTTGTTAACATGATCAACAACTGGTGAAATTCCCCTTCAAAAAAATCATTGGTATCTTTTTGCAGAGTGCGGGGCACCAGCGCGAAGACCCTTAATACAATAATCAAATTGAAGAGATGACATTTGTGAGTTGTATTCGCTACATCAACGTTCACGCCCACGCGACCTCGTCAATCACATAGATTCCCCGACTATAAAGCAATCCGTCAAAAGGTTGTAATTGCTTTTGTATATTCGTATAAACTGTTTGGTTGTTTGCTTGGTAAGCAATTAAGAAGTTTTCAAAAAAAAAAAAAGAAACTTCCTATTCCCGTTGAAGTAGAGCCAGCAGCAGCAGTATGATGAAGTGAGTACTCTAAGGAAACCTGCCTCAAGAGCTTAGATTTTGCAGCACATTATATTCACATACAGCACCTGTGGTTGCTTGAAAATAAGAGCCAACGCCCGCATATACAGAATTGATGATGATAGTTTTGTGTCCCAAGTGCGGGGAACGGTTAGCGGTGGTGGCCAGTTTTTGTGTTGTAGTGGCAACAAAATAGTGGAACACTAATTCAATGTTGAAAATGACACGACAAACGAACAACGACCCAAGAATTATGGTCCAGTGGTTGGTGAGTTATACGCGCCTGGCAATATTGTAGTTTAGTGCACTGCGCATATAAATTCTTACAAAGGTGGCGTATCTGGAACTGTCCCAGTGTCCAGCCCCACCGTATAGAGAGTAAGTCTCTATAAAGATTGTATGTTTTTGTTTAGAGAGAATCTAAAGAATTTTTTTTTTAATTTTTTTTTTGTTGTTTTTGTGGCTTTTTATGGACCTCAAGGAGTTTTGTCCTGCGGCTGTGATTTATTTCTTCTGATATCAATCGATTGTGATTACAAGGCATTTTGTGAGAGTAGGCGCGGAGAAAACACAGCTAAATACCTCGGATGAATGAAGTTATCTTGAAATGATGTCTACATTGTTGTTTGTTCGCATTTATGCTTGTGCGGATAGTTGAGTCTATGTATATGTACATATATTGCATCGAGGAAGATGGCAGAAGTGGGTTAAGAGGCTGATGAGGTTTTAGATATTTATTATGGTATGAGCAATTAAGTGGGCGACACAAAGTCTTGAATCTCGAGGAATTGAAAGAGGCTGTTGTGTTGTGCGCGGATGATGTGTTTTTCTTCTTCTTCTTTTTTGTCTGTTCCCCAATTAGTCAGAAATGTCCTGAATAAATTGTAGAGATAACTGACAGATGCGATGTTTGTAGAAATTAAAGAATTTAAGATTAGGATTTCCTAGACAAGTTTTTTTTAAAACGATATACTCAGTCAGAACAATCAAGATTTATTGGAAGTACCTCTTTGTATTTTTTTTAAATTAAAAAAGAAATATAAAAAAAAATCAAATTTTCAGCCTTGTGTTTGAAAACAAATTTTGTTGTCATGTGTTAATTTTAAAAATCGTAATATTTTGCCTTTGAACCTTCTTCGGTTGACAGTTTGACACCAGACTTTTATGACTGGCAGTGCACTTACTTTTTGTCTTCAAATAAGAGAGCTTTAGAACCCCTGAGAAAATTGTTTTTTTTTTTTTTCATTGATGCAGGAATTTGTGTAAACCAATCTCACTTTGGGCGCCATTTTCTAACGAGGAATGAGATTTTGGGTATAAAAACCGGTTATGTAGACAAATGTCACGTTGGGCGCCATTTTAAAACAATTAATGAGCTTTAACTGTATATCAATACCCAATTTTTAAATAAGATTAAGTTATCCAAGTATAAGTCCAAATTGGCACAGACAATAATGCAGACAAGTCTCACGTTGGGCGCCCATTCACAACATCCGAAAAACAAACAAAATCTTTTGATAAAGATACAAATATCTGAAACTTAATTTGATTTAGTAATCTTGTAATTACACTTTACAGAAAGAATAGATACGTATAAAATAAATATAAAAAATAATTAATTTGGGCTCATAAACATATTAATTTTCACTGACTTCAGTTACATGTTATTTATTGATCATTTTATTTTCCTATAATTTCAATTCATCTAACAATAGCTTCTACTTGACAAAACATATGCCAAACCTATTGCTAACACAATACCTTACATCATGCTCTTTTATTGTTAAACAATAAAAGAAACACACCTCTTAACAGGTAGAATAATTTTAAAATGAAATAAACAAAAAATCACAGTAGCCAAGCCCCAGTTCAATCGAATAAATATGTCGCTGCCAGAATTGGAAACACATGCAATAAATCCAATGTGGCAATAAGTCCACAAATTATTGCACATTTTTTTTGTCAGTTTATTTTACTCTATTCAGGGGTTTTGGTTTAATCAATGGTCAGTGGCCACCAGAATATTGTACACCTATACCGAAGTCTCCCAATAAGTGTTTTTTTTTTTATTGCACTAGTCCCGTTTTGGAGCTATGGAAGGCACTAAAACTCTAACCTGCCTAATGATCTTTACCGAAGCGGCTCTGTTTATCCAGTTCGTGCCTTGCTCGTCCTGGATTCCTGAATCATTTGTATTCCAAACCAAGCATGGTTTGCATCGTTAACTAGTCCAATATGGATATGGTGTTCGCACTTTTTTATATTTCAACTTGGGGCAATCATTGCGCATTCAACATGCAGCTTACGCATTCATTATGAACACATAACTAATTCGCGCTTAAGTGTTGAATATTACATAAAAAAAAAAATGCATATTTAAATTAGATGTGGTATGTTAAAGAGCATCATTTTCAGAAAGACGCAAATCAAGACTTGAAATTACATTACTGTTCCTATGGTAAGATGGTAAGATTTTATAGAACTAGTTCAGTTCTAAAATTTTATAGCTAAAAAATCTCTTCATTAGCGTTAGGTTATATCTGAAGAAACTGTTTTGCTTTTTATGATGTTGTTTTCTGCGGGTATCTTTTAATTCATTTTACAAGATGCGAGGGTTCTTAATTTTAAAATCATTATTTTCTGCCACGATGATGTGTAGTGTACATTGGGATTTTTAAAGGAATGTTTTTGTATGTACCTGATTTTATATTCAAAGCATAATATTTGAACAGGTTTTATCATAAAATTGACTGACCATATCCGTTATTTTAAGAAATTAAATTGTGAAACTTATTTGTGAAATAAAGAATGTAGTTTATTTTGTAACTACAAATTTGAAAAAAAAGAACAAAGTATGAAAGTAGGCACCTAAAAAAGAAAATTCAAAAAATATACCTCAAATATTTCTAAACTTAATAAATTGTTCCTCAAATATAAAGTGGCGCCCAACGGCTAGTTTCTTAAAATAAATTTTCTTCAAATAATTTCTACCATTTGCTTATCTCATTTTTATGTACATATGTCTATTTCGGCAGCAAAGGCTTAACAAAAGTCCATCTCCTTGTAGGATTCTTCATATTTGTCTCAGTTTATTTGGAATGCCAATAATCTCCTGGTACCACCCTGGTTGCAATGTTGTCTATGAATGTTAAATCTACAAATAAATATATTAAAAATATATGTTTGCCATAACTTACCATAGGATTAAAATCTGCGAAATGGCGCCCAACGTAAGTTATGTTTTTTTTTTTATTTTTATTGTATTTGATTATTTTCCACTAAAATATTTTTTTATGTGATTCTTTATGTGATTGTTATACAAAAACAAAAGAAATGTTTTTCACACTTATCATCATAAACCATTAAATTTTACTATGCACTTCAACTATAGTAGTTATAAGTACCTTGCAACATGTGTCTTTTTGACAAATAACAAACACACCTATTGCCCTCAAGCTACCAATCCTTACAAGCTGGTTTCTTCTTAGGTATACATACACATAGCTCTTAAAGTTTTATTTTTGTACTTTAAGATCTTTATTTATTTTTTTCTAACGGATTTTATGTTTGTGCTATTAAAAATGATAGAAATCCCCACACATTGCCCAGAGGTACAAGTGTAGCCTAATTTTTTTGTTATTTTTTTTTTGCTTTGTTTTTATCTTCCACATAATTCTTCTAACCTCCAACACATCATCATCACGCGGTCATCTATATACCTAGTAAAATAGTTAAAGAGTAGCTGCAGCAGCAAGTATCAGGGAAACGAACGAAGGAAGGAATACTGTTGAATTTTTTTTTTTTTTGCACCCACTCACCTTTAAGGAAACACAACTCAAAGTCGTGATGTACTTACTCAAAAGGGATCGCTTACCTACCTTTAGATATCATACTTTTCACAGCACAGGGTGTTTCTAGTTTTTGATATTTTTTTTTTTGACGCGTACTCAAGGGATTATGACAACCCTTAAAATTAATATTTTACGCTAGAAATTGAACTCAGCCAGGAAATATTCAGAAATTCAAGATGATCATAAATATGTATATATATGTATATCCGTTTTTTTAGGAAAGGTGCAAATATAGGGGAGAATGTTGTTGGAGGGGAGGCTGTCTCACCCCATAATGCCATATTCCTAAGTTTTTGAATAACTTTAATGCAAACTCTAGCCTATTGCAATTTCTTTTATTATGTGACCCTTACTTTAATAAACCCCCAAAAATAAGGTCTTTAATAGGACAATTAATTTTTATAAAAGAAACGTAGGTATATTCTGTTTATTTTGGCCCCGTTAATTAGATCCCGGGACTAACAATATTTTGCTTACCCTGACTTTGCTTTTCTATGGAACACCCTCTTAACTATTTTCCATTGGCACAGAAACAATTCAAACCCACTCTTCTTTTACTCTCTCACACCTGTTAGAAGTCGTAGTTAGAGATGGACTTTGTCTATAATCTATGTCTACACCAAGAAAATCCACCTGAAACTTAATTAAAAAAAAAAAGATGAATTTCTCTTTAGTTTTTTGCTGATAATTAGTAGAGCGCGCGACGAAATCCACAAGACAACAAACACTCACAAGCCACACATTGTCATCTTGTTGTGTCCATTGTGTTCCAGCTGTTTATTCAATATGTGATTTTTATTCATTTCCTTGCGATACATACATACATGTATATAAACTGTCATCGTGGAGTCAACTGAAACATAGACATGTAGATATAAAAGTTGACAGTAAAACAACACAACTCGAAGATGGATCAGAGAGCTTCTGTATGTGATGCATCATGCAGCAACAACTGCAAGTTTTAAACTCACTGACTTTTCATTTTTTTTTTTTTTTGTTAAGACTTTCTTTTTATCAGGTGAAGTGAAATCTAGGCTCGCGAGCATTCATGTGAAAAGCGCCCAACTGCGTCTGAGAGATTTTTTTTTTTTTTAAGTTGGTTTCTATTTAATTCGTTTAGTATAAAGATTCCGCAATATATGTAGTTACTTAGGGTTTTTTATTCCATACTCTATGTGAGACTTTATCGAATGAGGAGCTATAAGTACGTATACACTTTTTCTAATGGACCGTATCACGATGTTTATGGTTGTGGTCCCACACCACAGGCTGTGAAAAATCACACCTGATACGGTTGCTTTTTTAAGCCGGTCAGAGGGCATCCGTAAATGATGATGGCACATGATGAGGCTGTGGGTGGTGGTTATCAGAAAACACATGTATGAAAGTTGAAGCTAAATTTAGCCATAAATTTGTAATCTTTTTACATGAATTTTTCATAATTCGTAGAGGTGGTGTAGTCTTAGGTAAGTAGCTTCTTTGGAACTCATAACTGTTGAGGTTTGGTCTCAAACTGAGTAAGCAATAGATTTCATAATGTTGACAGAGAATTGGAAAATATTTTCCCGAAGCTTATAAGTGGATTTTTAATGACATTTTTGACCGAAAACCTAATAAGCGAAAATTGGCTTTTTAGAGAAACATTTTTTAAAATTCTCATTTAAAAAAAAAAAAATTAAATGAAGTGGAAAATCAGTTAACAGACCTAATATTTCCAATCCTAGGGTTCGGATCTGGAAAAATGTTGTAGGTCCCCTCCATTCCTTTTTAAATATTTATTTTATTTCTTTTATACTTGGGGCTATTTGAATTACAAAGGCTACACAAACTGTCTATATTATAGCCTGTCGATAATAGATTCAAAATTCATTAGCTTCGTATCGTACCTTTACTTTCCCTTCTATTACATTTAACCAATTAAATTTAATTTTTATCCAATTAGATATGTAAAAATATTTTTATTTGATCCTCTGGAAAACTGTCACTCAAATAACCAGCGGCTTTATTGTAGTTTTTTTTTTTTTTTAATTACAAATCATTGAACGACATCCTACAGCTAATTGAAAGAGTAAATAATAATTCTTTTTTTTTTTACAATAATCCCTAGCTAAAGGCTTTACAAGAAAACAAGCTTCAGCAGCCACTCCCGTTTCAGTCTCTATGATGTATATATGTAAGCCTTTATAATATAACCTATACCTACTATGATTTTCTTATAAATTCCCTGGAGCGTATTGTAAAAGCGTTTGACATTTTTGTAACGCGATAGTTTTGTTCGAACATAGAATCCCACTGAGACAAACTCTCAATTTAGTCTTGGGGTCCTTCCCATTTATTTATTTATTTTTTTCTCAGTTCCTCATCTCGTAACAGATTAATCAAGTTTAACTTTGTATCAAACTACATACGATCCGCATCTCAGATCTTAATCAAAGCTTTTTGATAATCACGTTTCTCGTCACTTACCTACTTGATTCAGTTGCGATGGCGATAGATGACAAAAAAAATACATGTTCAAAATGATTCCCTGTGGTCATTGCCGTTGTTGTTGCCGTCATCTGACGTGGGGACACAATTGCTTTTTTTTTTTAATTTTTTTTTTCTCATAAAGCCTACCTATCTACCTCACCCGCAAGCTATTTCCAATATTTCTTTGGTCTTTTTAATTAGATACTTTTGTAATGTATCTCTCGGGGGAGATAAATGGCCATAAAGTGGATTATATTTTTGTGCTTAAGGGTAATTCAATTCCAGTTAGTACACGCCCTGTGATCAAAACACGCGTATAATTGTCGTAAAAAAACGTCAGCAGATAAGATTGAGTCTTGAGTGGCTGATGTCAAATAATTGAAACCGTTGTTATGTGAATTATATTTGACCGAGATATAAAATATCCTTGGTTTGTAGAAAATCACCAACCAGTTTTAGATATTTGATTTCTTGTGATTTTTCATCATCTTATCATTGTTTGGATATTTTTGAGACTTTTATTTAAGAGGGTTTTTTTCTTTTTGGAGCTTTATAATATAGATTTTAGATTACTCGAATTTTGTTGAATTTTGAATATTTGAAATTTTGGGATTTTATTTAAAGGAAATGAATTCTCAGGTTTTTATGGAATACGGTTTATTTGGAATAATAGGTTTGGTATATTGAGTATTTTGTTTTTTAAAGGAATCTAAATTTTTTATTATTTTGCATTTTTATGATTTATAATTTTTTTCCCGTGATTTTTTTAAGTTCTTCTTGGGATCTGAAAGGTTTTATTGGGTTTACTTGGCAATACATGCTTGGGATATTGGGTTTCTAAGGAATTTTAATTTTTTGAGATTTTGCATTTTTGGGATATTCGATTAAAATTTGTGTCCGTCGTTTTTATTTTTGTGATTTAGTTTTAAATATTTGTTATGCTGGGTTTACTTGGCAATACAAGTTGGGGATACATGGTATTCTTTAGGAATTTTAATTTTTTGGGATTTTGCATTTTTAGGACATTGGATTTTATATTTAACAAAATTATCTACTTATGCCTTCAAATGGTCGTGTTTACAAGTCCATATAAACAATTTCACCGCTCAGAATTTTGAAAAATTTCCCTTACAGTTAAAGAACCATTTATTGTCTACAATTCCAATAGTTCTCTTCCAATTTTAACTTCAAGCCAAAAATTAATTTCCGGCACTTGAATCCACAACAAATTAATCTTCCATCTTTTGCTATTTTGCTATTTTGTATTATTTTCTTTCAACAAATTTAATTAAGATTTCAATTCGAATACAAAAGACCTCTAAGCATGCGCACGACGACGACGATGTTGGTTGGTGCGGCCAATGGTGACGCGTTGACAGCCCCAACTACATGCCTTATTAAATGATTACTTTCCCCCCAGTGTCACTGATTAAATATTCAATAAATCATTGAACTTAAACAGTTATCCACTGTTAGCCGTCGCGTCTTAGATGGAGTAGTAGTATAGTAGTAGGTACTGGCTTTTCACCAATGCAGTTTTTTTTCCGAATTAAGATTTATCAACAAATCTGCATCTTTATTTCAATGGATGCCACAGAAGGAGAACCGAAAAATAACAACAAAGTTAAAGAACCCCGAAGAAGAAACTATTTCTTCTTTCTTCCTTGAAAGCAAGTTTCGTTTATAAATATGTACATATACATATATAATATGAAAGCGAACAGACTTAAGTGAGTAGATAAATTGTCTAAGGGTGAGACTAGACTATAAATTATTCTCTGCTGCCTTATTTTCTTTAGACAAAAAAAAAAAAAAAAAAAATTACTCACACTCAGGCACAGACACGAGGCGTATTCACAGAGATACAATAGTTTCAAAGGAATAACAAGATATTTCTGTTGTAAGAGTCTCTAAGATAATCTTTCTTTCGGTCTTTTGGGATTCCATTTTATACTGCAGCAAGCTCCATGAAAACGAAGACTATACACAGACGCGACGATCAAGTCCGAACATCTTAACCACGGATGCTATAGAGCCAAGGAAGTTATAGCACTCTGTTAACAGAAATATTATTAATTTGCAACAAAAGGGGGTACGGGAGCGATAAACTAAACAGGCCTTAGCTACATAATATATACACGAGGAGTTAAAAAATTCAAGGAAGAAAAATTGCAACACTTAGCAGGAGGTTAACGATATGTGTTCGGTTGGCTTTTGTTGAATTGTTGTCACATTGTACCCACATCATTAATTCAGCCAGCCAGCTAGCGAGTGTCTATTGGTAGCGACGGGCTATGAGCATTATACAAGCTTTGGACGATCAAATTTGTTAAATTTTCGTTTGTTTAAGCAACGCTGATATTATATTGTCCATGAAACGCGACTGAAAAAAAAATGTCTAAATAATATGGTATTAAATGGGTTGAATTAAAATTTAAAAAAAAAATCATAAAATTATCCCTTTTCTGTTCCCTAACTTTATTCTGTGAAGGTATATCGAAGGAAAAAAGTGGCGCCCAATACATGGTTTACTCCAAATTAGTACCTTTAGAGTCGTCTACATTTTTAACGGAAACATTTTGCAATTGAAACATTTCTATGGGAAATAAATGGCGTCCAATGTGGGTCAAGTGATAATTTCAGATTTCTTTTTTCAATTTACTTTTCTATGACTTCAAAAACTTTTAACTAAAATACAATTTCAATCGTATGTGTCCAATGAACTTTCCAATGAACGATAAATGGCGCCCAATGTGAGCTTACTGATAAATTTGGAGGCGCCCCACTTGGGGTCCTTTTTCTTACCTAAAGTTAATATGTATTTAAATAGGTCAAGTAGCTGAAGCTTCCAGAGATGTCTAGAAGAAATTCAATTTTGTCCTTAACCGTTATAGTGACAAGTAGACTTCCAAAAAATATTGTAAGTTATTCACCATAAACCAGTTTTTTTAATGAACACTCAGACTCAGAATTTAAAAACCAATCTAATTTGGTTTATTAAAAATTATATCAACTTTGATGAGATATCTCCCGTAAGCTTTTACAAAAGGTGCTTCTTGTAACGAGGACCTTCAGTCCACCAAAACAAAAACGCCGTCAATGCATTCGCTGCTGGCATCAGTAATCGAAGTTATTTTTGGCAAAAAATTTCGTCTCGTTAAAGTAAACTCCTTCATCATATTCATTGTTTTTCGTTGATGCCCAAACCGACTGGTGCAATTGGCCTTTGGCTTTTAGGAAGGTACTGACTGCCATTTCGACCTTCCTCTCAAATGTCTCTTAGCCCGTTCTGTCTGTCTGATATCGCCAAAAAAAAAAATTGTTTTCAACTTAATTTGATTCACCAAAAACTGGCTTCAACTTTAAAACCGCCAATTGCCGAATTCGGACGCGCACATGAAACTCCCCTCCTCTTGAATGTACAATGTACAATGTACATTGTACATATATTTTTTATTTAACCACACGAATCTTAACTTAGGAAGGTGGTAGCTTCATATCATGCCCCCATGTGGGACATGCTGCATGCATTGATGTGTCGATTCGGCGATTATTTTGCCATCATCATCATCATCACAGAGCCTCAATGTGTAACGCGTCCAACTTTTGTTGGTTGTCACGCATTTTTCCTCGAATGTACACACGCGCACGCTTGGACGGACACATACGGATGGCAAAAATTCCCAAATAAAGATCATTTTAACGAGCTCCAAATAAGTTAACGTGAGCCTTTGGTTCCGAAATTGTTTTAAATGCAACCACTAGTGGACTGGACTGGACAGAGAATGAACAAACTAGGAGTTTCAACAACCTCAAAGCCATCAGAAAGACCTGCAGGCGGAGGGAAACCCATAAAAAAGGGAAGCTTGAATGATGGATCGTAAGAGAGGAGGAAACCTTTTTACGGTTCGGTTTTGGGTTTGGGTTTTAATTGCGTAATGATGTCTGCAATTGCAACCGATAATAAAAATTAAATAAGTACATATACCTAGATACAGACATAATATAATTTTGTGTTTTTTTTTTATCGCAAAACCAACGAAGAGATCTTGAGATCTCAGTCAGTCTCAGGTTTGGGTGGAGTCTTTGAATCAGATCCAAGTTCGGCAATTAATTTGTTCAGATTTGGTGTCGATTTGTATGAGTTGTTTTCTAACTTAAGCTTAAGACTTGTGTCTGCTATGGGCTGCACTTTGGCAGCCTCTACGTCGCGACGTCGTCGTCTCTGCGGTGTAAAACTATATTTTTTAAAGCAGAAATTACTTTGAAATTGTTTTTTGATTGCAAATTAATGATTATATTATTACTTTTATTTGTTTTTTTAGTTTTATTCATTTTTATTTTTTTTTAATTTATTTTCAGACTTTGTTGAAGTTGTGTTGGGTAAGTGATTTGATTTTTAACTGTATATGGAATTTCTTTCTATTTTTTTTTTAATTTTATACTTAAATTTATATGAATTGAAATTGGATTTTTATTGCGCACGAGTTTGAATTAATTTTTCTTAAATTTGTTTCCTTTTATTTATGCGACTACTTATTAGTGAATTGGTAATTAGCGTTGATAGGCATAAGACAAGGAAATATAATTTAATTTTTGTTTGTAAACGAAACCTTGGTATTGAAATAAGGAAAACAGGAGTATGACTGGGATAGCTAGTTTTTTTTTTCAAACAAGTTTTTATCGTGCTATTTAAAAAAAAGTTGTGCCCAATTTTAGTTCCTTTAGGAAATAATGAACAGTAATGTCCAACAATATCTCAGTGCTAAGAGGGTATAAAAAATCCAATCTTGCCTTGTTCAACTTTTCTAAATAAATAAACAGCTTGTGTAAGTGGCGCCCAACATGGGTTACTTATATTTTCAAAACTTGAAGCTACAATTTGATGATCTGATCCTGATAGATACATCACTTCAACCATAAACATAATGAATTAGAAAACTTCATTCTTTGGCACACTTATTTACAAACAACAAATGGCGCCCAATGTGAGATTCTTAGAAATATTCTACTTAATTGTAAGTTTCATTCACAAATCTCTTCGGACTTAATATTTCTTTGGGCTCTAAGCTATTCTACAAAAAAGAAAAGTGACTTTTGTTTAAATTCTCAAAACATGAATACAAGCCTATATTCGTATTAATTCTAAACAATTATAAACATGAATAGAATATAACAGCGGGATGGGAAACTTTGATACATGTACGAATCCTACTCCCAATAAAAATATTTGGTCTGTCCTTTTTTATTTCAATAGAGTTATATGTACAAGAAAACTGCTTATGATATTGCTTCTACTCTGTATTCGAAGTTTAATTTCAATCAAGTTATATCTTTCAACCCTAAGAGACACCAAAAACATTGGGACATGAATGCCAGGCATACCCTTGGGGTCATATTTTTACTATCCTAGTTATAACCTGTGCGAATGAACACAAAATTATGATTCCTCTCAGGCTATTGGAATATACAATTTTTTGTTGGATATTTTATATTCGAAATTTCGATGGCAAAGTTCAGATAATTCTTCTGTTGTGAACACACACACACCGGGGCCAACTTAAACAACCTTTCATATAGTTCTCCCTGTATATCATGGCATGTACCTACTATTGTTTTCGCATAGTGACGACGACAATAAAACTAGAAAATGCCTCCACTAAGGCCATCATGTTGCATGTAGGTAGATATCGAAATAGAACAGTGGTGCCATGATATGCTTGAAAATTTCATATTTTTAAAAATATTTCAGTTCAGCACCCAAAAATATTTTCACGGGTTAATGCCTCCTGCGAAGTATAGACAAATCCTCAAAAAGTATCTCTTGTTAAGAGAAAATGCTTCTCACCTCAATCATTTAGATTTTGCAGAAAATTGTAGGTCCCTCCATACCTGCCAAATAACACCCATACAGGAATGTTTGAAAGTTATAAGTCCAATTTATTTATTTAAAGTTTGTAAGTTCTGAGTATATTTATTTATTTTTTAAAGAAGCTGAATGTCTTGATCTTACTATCATTTGATTGGCCTCACTGTCTTTAAAGTTCCAAAGTCTCATCGTCATCGCCGACCGCCACCGCCACCGGTCGTGTGTTGCAATAAAAATATGTGTCTATACAACCATGATTGTTGGATGACCTTAGTGTGAATGTCAGCCTGGTGAGTCCTATTTAGATAACTTATGTACGATATCGATTCATGGCTTGAATATTGGTTAAGGTCTATTGTATTTTTTTTTTTTTAAATATATGTATACATAGGTAGATATGTAGATTCATATCTATGTAAGTAGATGCTAGGTCTTATAAAGAAACTGTCTGAAACGTAGCGCTTATTTTTGTCTCTTTGAGACACAAAGACCTAATGCCAATTGCTCTGAATAAATTTATGTAATCTATAAAAGGTCTGTAGTAGACCATGTAATATATATTTTGTTTTTTTGTTATCACTAATGAGTCTAGATATCAGAATCAATGAATAATAACTATCACCAGCCTCTGAGATTATAAGTCAAGTTCAATTAAAATTCGAATATATTTCCAGAAAGTTGTAGGTTACAATGGGTTTTGATAGAAAAAAAGCTAACTTTTAATTAAATCTAATTTCAAACTGCATTATCTGCAATTATTGTCATACTTTTTTTTATTGCTTACTGTCAGGTGAACATTTATTCGTATTTTTTTTGTTCAGTCAACCCTCACACCCTCATAAAGGTTCCACGACTTTATTTGTATGAATTAAAACCAAATTACAACCTTGTAATAATTGCATTACTTTCTGTTTAAAGCTTATCAACTAGTTTATTTTTTTATGAAAAAGGAGGATTTATTGCTTCCTCTCGGCAGGGAGTGTCCTTGAAAAGGGTTGATTTAAACCCAGCTCTCCGGTGTGAAATTCCAACACAATAGTGTTATTGTAAGAGTATCAAAGTTCAAAATTACCCTGAACCTCTAAAAACAACTTGATCATGTTTTGTATCGAAATATGAGCCAAGGTAAAAAATTCATTAAAAACTACTTTTTTCTGCAGTTGATGAATTGCTTTTATTCTGATAATAAATAACATTTATATATTGACAAATAGATTTCAAAAAAATTTACTTAAAATACATTTATACTCATTGAACTTAAAATTCAAAATGTAATTTTGCTCTCTCGTTTCTGTTTCAATTTGAAAACAAAAATTTCTCCCAAAAAACACAACAACACCAAAACATAAGCCCAACCCAATGCCATCATAATCCACTTAAAATCTTCCACATTTAAAGCAACAAATTCCGACTTAACAGTTAAATCTTCCATTTTAACTCGTCCGATTTCTCTCAGTTCATAGAAAGTCCTGTGTTTCCAGAATTCTAACAATCCAGATGACTGTATTTCCAAGAGTAGAAAATTCAAGCTATCCTTGAAAACTGAGTTTTCGTTCATGGGAAAAACGAAACCACTATCGTTCATAAAACACATTGCCTTGGGTAAACGAAACAATTGTCGACTAAATAGATTTTGTTGACTTTGATAATTCATAAATTTAATACTATTCACTGAATAAGCAAAGCTTGTATTGAGAGTGTCTCGAATTTTCAAAAAAGTACTATGATCATTTTCTAAAACAAATAATTTAGAATATTTTTCTTTCCAAATTGGCTCGTATTTAAAAAGTAATTCAATTTCAAATTTGAGTCCTAAGATTTTCAATTTCGAATTCAAAAGATCATCAAAATATTCGATTTTCTTTTCGGTTGGTGGACTTGTCATGAAGGTTTGCAGAAATGCATTATACAAAGTAACTGCCATAATTCCAAAGAGAAAAATCAACGAATAGAGGATTTTTAATGTAAACGAAGCATTTGGTATTTCCAAAAATGATTGTCCAAGCAGTCCCCGGAAGGTGTCATTGATTATGCAATTCAGTAAAGATGACTTTTTTCCCGATAAGTTTCCAGCTGATTTTAGAAGAATTGAAAGAATTATAACTGCAATAATGCTAATACACAGAGCCTTCCATTTCCAGACAAATGTGAATACCTTATAGATGGGAATACTTGATTCGATGGGAATCATTACACACCAATTGTAAAAGTCATATGGATATGATATGACAGCCATTGGAATATTAATATTGGGAAATGCCGGTGCCGCTGATATCTCTACGGTATTATTTAATACAAGCCTCATAATTTCCTGCGATGCAATTTTTAAGTTTATATTACTTGTATTCAATTTGGCGTTGTGTTTTTTAGCATAAGCATTGAAAACTTGTCCGGTATAACCTCCAATTTTTGTATTACCTTGTTTAGTTTTAGAGATTATCAATCCCGGTTCAGATCCCCCAAATAAAATTGGCAATACATAACCATTAAGATCTCGTAAACGATCTGGAAAGTATTGGACTTTATGTTCATTTGTCCAGAAAATTTCCTCCAATTTGTAAGATGAGAAGTTTGAGAATCTGTAGAAAGTTGAAGAATTCGTAAAGTCTTGAAAAATAACAATCACATTTATCATGTGGTTTTTCCAACAAAACTGAAAAAGTTCCTTTAATATCACTTCATCCAATGAATGATTCTCCGAGACTAAAATAATTCGAGATGTCCGTTCTTGCTGCAAATATATTAAAAGTTGTTGAAGAAGAAGAAATCCACTTGTATCAAGTTGAACAATTGCTAGAAAATTTTCATTAAATTGTTTATTTAGAATAAACGGGTCAACTCCACTGGATATGACTGCGGGAATTTCAGGACCAGTCATTAAACCTCTGATGAATGTATCACTTAAATCACTTGTTGAATTTTTATTCATTAATAAAAGTGTACTTTCAAATAGTTTCTCATTGTAAATACTTTCAACGAATTTCAATAATTTTGTATTAAAATCAGAAGTTTGAACTATCGAAACTATGGCAAGAGCCATTAAACCAAGACCAAAAACTATGTACGTCATGTTGGAATAGATGTCACACACTGAAGTCAGATTTACTTTTGCAATTAGTTTTTTTGAAGGTTCTCCATGTAAAAAAAGCTTATCGTTGGGAATTTTTTTTATGGTTTCAAAGAGGGTAGTTATAATAAATTAAAGGGTTTTTATATTGAAATTAAGGATTGTTGATATTGTGAAAGTTAACTACACTAATGATGGAGTTTGGAAATTTGCCAATTATTTTCTCCAATTAAACCAATTAAAGTAACCATTTGATTGCACACATTGATAGACTATTGATAAAACTTTATGAAACTTTTTTTTTGTATTGTTGGCTTCGGATTATCAGTTCGAAACTCTTTTTAAAAGTGATGACAAAGGGGTTATTGCGAGAGTCTATTTATAATAGAATTAAAGTCGAATGGTCTACTATCGTTATTGCAAAAGTTTATTATTAGTTTATTTTTCTATTGGATATTACTTGAATTGTGTTTCATATTTTTTTTGTGTTTGATAAAAATTTCAGATCGAATATTTTGTCAAATAGACTTTTCCGAATAATTTCTAAGATTTTTGTAAGCATTCGATTCTCACAAGTTAACTTCACGGTAAGAGAACCTTAACGCGAATGTTTTTCTCCTTAAGCCAATTAAACACAAACCCCCTAGATTATTTCTGAACCTTAGGATACCTATAATCAAATTAAATTAATAACCTATGTTAGGGTTAATTGCAGGTATAAAATATTTTGTAATTTTCCTCATGATTATAGTTTGATTATGCACCGGGTGTTATGCATTTATGAGTTAAATAAATAAATTGAAGAAATTTTGCTCCAAATAAAAAAAAAAAAAATTAAAGCGAATTTTGCGAACATTTTTCCAAATGGCGTACAAATTGACAGAAACAGGAATGAAGCAAATTATGTCTCCTTCTTAATTTTTTGTTTTGTTCACATTACATCTTTTAATAATATTATACTATAATTTTTCTTTTAAACAAAATAAAAAAATTTGTTTTTTTTTTCACGGCCCTTAAAAAAATTTCAAATACTGCCAGGAGCAATTGGGCTTAGTTTTAGGCGTTTAGTTTCTGTTTTAAAGCATTAAATCCAACTGAAAGTGAAAAGATGAAAATAAAAGGTATTTCAATATACAAAATGACTGCCAGATGGTTTTTTATAAATATTCATGTTTTGTTTGATACTTTTTTTCGTTTCAAAGACACACAAAAATTACTTTTGGAATTTCTTATCCAGCTGTTAATTTTCCAAAAGAAACCTTCAATCTGGTTGAATATCAGTAAAGCAAATGAGTGTGACATTTGGGTTATGCCAAATGGTTGTCAGACGATTAAAATTAAAAAAAAAACTTCAAAACTTAAAAAAAGGTTTTATATATCTTCAGGTAATACAAATCCTGTCAGACGTAGGTACACAAAAAAGAATTATTGAGCTCATTTGTTTTTTTAAGTAATCAATGTCTTTTGGCATGAAAAGTTCTGCCAGATGCAGACAAAACAGAATTCTTGAGCTCCTTTTTTTTAGATTCTTAACGTATGACAAATCCTCTGCCAAATGCAAACAAAACTGAATTCTTGAGCTGCTGCATTTTTGTTAGATTCTCAACGTCTTCAGGTATGACCAATACTGCCAGACGTACATAACATTGAACTCGAGTTTTTTTTAGGTTCTCAATTTCTTCAGCTTCTGTTATACCAAATAATAACTCCAATCACCCTGTTCCCTAAATAAAAAAATATATGTTTCAGGAAAATTGTAGGCAACAATTTGTTATCCTATAATTGACTTAGAATTAAATTTAATTCAAGTTGCATTATCTCCAATTATTGTGAAATATGTTTTTAATTGGTTTCTTTCAATTGAAAATTGGTGCAACGTGTTTTGTTGCATCAACCCTTAATAAGTTTTGTTATCACCTGTTTGATTCGGCACATAAATTACGTCTCATTCCTTTGTTGTATGTATAGTAACTAAATTGAAATCTAGTTTATTTGAGTTATAATTGCATTAATTTTCGTTATAAAATTATCATTACTTTTTTCCCTCTATTTGTCATTTTCTTCCGAAAAGTCGTTGGTCGACAGCAGAAATTGTAGTTCTGTCTTAAGATCTCGCAAACAATCTGGAAAGTATTGGTCTTCCTCGTCTTTATTTGGTCCTTTGTTCAAAAAATTTCCTCGAGTTTGAAAGAAGATAAGTTACTGAATCGAACAATTGCCAGAAATTGAATTCATTAATTTTTTTCATTCTCATAGAAGGATATTTTAATCAAACGGTGTGAAAACCAAAGGCTTTTAGAAGACAATGGGTAGAATTTACTTACCAAATAACTGGATCAAATTACATAAAATGAGGTAAAACTTTTAATCAAAAACATTAAATGAAGACACAATCATTTAAATACAAGAACAAATTTTATTGAATTTGGAAATACGGAACATTTATGTGTTTAAAAAATAAAGAACGACGAAAAAATTTATTCTAACACAATTAGTATATTGAAGCAAGATGACTGATAACACACCAAAAGCAAATATTTAAGTGCGTTCACATATTACCTCAGCAAATCTTCGAAATTTAGATTAGGTTTATTAAATTTTTATTTCATAAAGACATGACTTTTAAGAAATAAGCTTCACCTTAACTTGTTCTTCTTCCACTTGAAAATACAAATTTCAGCAAAAAAACAACAAATGCAAACCACATAAGCCACAGCCATTGCTATCCAAATCCACTTAAAATCTTCAACTGTCATTGAATGTAATTTTGGTTGGTTTAATTTAAAATCATTCAATTTAAATCTTCCAATTTCAATCAACTCATAAAAATATCTTTTGTTCCAATAGTCCCATAGTCCAGCTGAATGTGTGTCCATTATATGAGCATTTATAATTCCTCTGTATATTGAATTTTCATTAATTGGAAATGCCCATTCTAAATTTTTAACAAAAGAAATTTCCTTCGACCAACGAAACAATTGCCTTCCGATATAGTTTTGCAGATTTTCATAAATTTGCCAATTCTGAGAAGTTACTGGGAAAGCATGCTGTGTATTAAGTGTATCTCGATTTCTTTCAAATGTATCCTTATCATTTTCTAAGAAAACAACTTCGGAATATTTTTCTTTTAATTCTGATCCCGTGCCAAAAAACAAATCGATACGGCTTGCAAGAATACATATTTTTAAATTCGTTTTCGAAAGGTCTGCAAAAGATTTAATAAAAATTTCCCTCGGCGGTTCTGTCATAAAAGTCTGAAGAAATGCATCATATGAAGTAACTATCATGATTCCAAGTAAAAATATCAGCAAGTAGATAATTTTGGTGCTATAAGTGGTTGTTTGTCTTTCCATGAAAGATTGTCCAAGTATTCCACGGAAACAGTTCAAATTAAAGAAGAAATTCAAAACATAGGTCCTTCTTCCTGATAAGAATTCAGCTGTCTCCATCAATGCTGAGAGAACTCCAACAATCGCTAATAATGTTGGAAGAACTTCCCAATGAAATACCCACGTGAAAACTTTGTAAATTGGAATAGAAGGTTCAATTGGTAGCATCAAACCTAAATCGTTTATAAGATATGGATACGAAAATGATTCTATTGGGAATTGTAAAATTGCACCTGCTGCTAATATTTCTGTGCTTTTATTCAACACCAACATTATCATAGTTTCAATTGAATGTGAAAATGTAAGGTTAGATGTATTTAATCTACCATTGTATTTCTTGGCTAGACTATTGAAAAAATTACCCAGTGGACCACCGATTTCGTTGCCATCTGGACCACTTTTAAATATAATTCTTCCTGCTTCTATTCCTCCGAACAAAATTGGTAAAGTAATTCCATTTAAATTTCGCATACGATTCGGAAAAAAATCGAAAGAAAATTCAGTTGACTTCCAAGTGATTTCTTCAATTTTAAAATCTCCAAAATTAGTAAAGCTGAAATAAGTTGATGAGCTGGAAAAGTCTTTAAAAACTGCTATAACATTTATCATTCCATTCTGCCAGCAAAAATCAAAAACTTCCTTAAGTTCCGTTTCATTCCTCGATGAGCTGTTGAGAAGAAATACAATTTTACAAGTCCGCATACGATGAAGATATTCCAGAAGTCGCTGAAGAAGGTCTTCATTGTGGCTATCAAGTTGGACCAGGATCAGAAAATTGTCGTTGAATTTTTCCTTCAAAGCAAGAGAAGTTGCTTCACTTGACGACAAAGTAACCGGAATACCAAGTGAGGTCCAAACATTCTTTAAGAAATTGTCATCGAAATCGAGATTTTTCAAAAGAAACACATTTTCAAATCTTTCTGTTTTTTGAATATCCTGAAGAAACCTTTCGAATTGACCATTAGTTTCGCTTTTAAAGAATTCACCGGAAACAATTGCAATGAATGCAAACAAACTTACAGAAATCAACTTCATAACTGATAATTCAACTGGAATTTCATTCACTTTTTAACAAATAGTTTCCAGGGACCAAGTATAAGTTCAACGAAAGTGTAGCAGTTTTATTAAAAATAATTTTATCTTTTTAATACATCTGGAAAATATGTACTATTAGTTATTTCATATCAAAGACGATATACTCTCCATTTGAATGTTAATGATAGTGTGTGGAAAAAAGCTTTTAGATGTGTGGCGTAAGTAAATCGCTTAACATACCCTTTTATTAAAATTATTTGCACTCTTAGTTTTACCATATATAGTAGTTTTGTAAATTGACATATTAAAACCGATTGCACCCCAATTTTACGGTAACTCTTAGGGATTGGTTGGTCTTCTGTTTAGCATTTTATATTAGGATTGCTACCGTAGGATCTATGAACCTAAGAACTAATAAATGAATGGGATGTTACTGTTCTAAACCTTAAGCTGTGTTAGATATGAACCTATACATCTTCCATTAGAATTTTAAATAAAAGTACAAAATGAATGATTTTGAACCTCAAAGGAACTATTATACTTTTCCTATAAAATTCCATAATTCGTCATACGAAAAAAATAATCATCGAAACTCTTGAGTAAAACCACAAAAAACTAATGTTTAAAGTCTTGCTTTCGATTTATGTCCGTGAATAGTAGATCAAAAATGATCTATTAAAAATTTAATACTTACCAAAACACTGTGGTACAAAATACAGAAAGAGGATTTAGAAACCTTTTGATCGTACAACTGAAACTAAGAAAATGCAATTTAACAACAAGAATAAATTTTATTGAACAAACTACAACTAAACACCTTTGAAATTGACATAAAATACAGAAGTGAAAAAGTTATTGTTTTAGTTAGTTGATTATATATCAAAAGCAATGAAAATAAGTAACAATAGTTAGTGTTTATTTTCTCCAAATTAAATCAACACATGACTTTAAAAAAATGAGCTTCTCCATTATTCGACCTTTCCACTTGAAAATACAAATTTCAGCAACAAAACAACAAATACAAACCACAAAAGCCACAGCCATTGCTATCCAAATCCACTTAAAATCTTCAACTGTCATTGAATGTAATTTTGGTTGGTTGAATTTAAAATCATTCAATTTAATTCTTCCAATTTCAATCAACTCATAAAAATATCTTTTGTTCCAATAGTCCCATAATCCAGCTGAATGTGTGTCCATTATATGAGCATTTATAAGGTCCTTCTTCCTCATAAGAATTCAGCTGTCTCCATCAATGCTGAGAGAACTCCAACAATCGCTACTAATGTGGGAAGAACTTTCCAATGAAATACCCGCGTGAAAACTTTGTGAATTGGAATAGATGGTTCAATGGGTAGCATCAAACCTATATCGTTTATAAGATATGGATACGAAAATGATTCTATTGGGAATTGTAAAATTGCACCTGCTGCTAATATTTCTGTGCTTTTATTCAACACCAACATTATCATAGTTTCAATTGAATGTGAAAATGTAAGGTTAGATGTATTTAATCTACCATTGTATTTCTTGGCTAGACTATTGAAAAAATTACCCAGTGGACCACCGATTTCGTTGCCATCTGGACCACTTTTAAATATAATTCTTCCTGCTTCTATTCCTCCGAACAAAATTGGTAAAGTAATTCCATTTAAATTTCGCATACGATTCGGAAAAAAATCGAAAGAAAATTCAGTTGACTTCCAAGTGATTTCTTCAATTTTAAAATCTCCAAAATTAGTAAAGCTGAAATAAGTTGATGAGCTGGAAAAGTCTTGAAAAACTGCTATAACATTTATCATTCCATTCTGCCAGCAAAAATCAAAAACTTCCTTAAGTTCCGTTTCATTCCTCGATGAGCTGTTGAGAAGAAATACAATTTTACAAGTCCGCATACGATGAAGATATTCCAGAAGTCGCTGAAGAAGGTCTTCATTGTGGCTATCAAGTTGGACTAGGATCAGAAAATTGTCGTTGAATTTTTCCTTCAAAGCGAAAGAAGTTGCTTCCCCACCACCGGACGACAAAGTAACTGGAATTTCTAGTAAAGTCCAAAAATTCTCCCCGAAATTGTTTACTTCGAATTCGGAAGTTTTAGGTAGAAACACATTTTCAACACTTTTGGTGGTTTCTTTAATCATACGAAGAAAGTTTTCAAATTCACAATTAATTTGAGGTTCAAAGAAATCACCACAAACAACTGTAACGAATGCAAAAAGACTTATAGAAATCAAATTCATGACTGACGATGTAAATAGAAATACATTTACTTTTAATAGCAAACAATTTCACTTCGAATATCCATTACAGGGTGTACAATCGAACATATTATGTACATAACTTAAAAACTAAATCTGAAAAAGTCTGTTTCAATTAAAAACTAAATCTGAAAAAGTCTGTTTCAATGTGGTTGAAACGAAGTGATATTTTGGAATCTATTAATACTGTTTTTAAATTTGCTGAACCGAACATTTATCCTAAGATTTTCGAACATTTGAGTATTTATTTGGAACAAATCTTCGAATTTAAATATGATCATAAATTATAGTGAATAAAGCTGAATAAAGCTCTTAGACCAAGAGATGTAGTAGCCCGTGGCGTAATGATTAGTGCGTTTGACTGTTACGCCGAAGGTCTTGGGTTCGATTCCCAAATCCCAACCTATGCCAACAAAAAAAAAAAACAAATGTTTTTCACGGGTTACTGCCTCTTGCGAGAAAGTGACTTATCCTCCAAGAGTATCCTCATGTCATGATAAAGTGCTTCTCACCCTAGCCGTTCGGGTACGGCTGAAAATTGTAGGTCCCCAATATTCCTGCTAATAATACGCACACAGAAATGATTGAGAGTTGTAAGTCACTAGGCCCTAGTTCTGTACGAGCTGTCGCGCCCATTTTGAAGAAGGCTTTTCATTTCTGTACTAGACTAGATTAATGCTTTAAAAGTTAAAATTCTCAACTCAAATTTGGAATAAAAAAAAATAACAAGCAAAAAACACTCTGTATGTATCTCCCTCCTACTACAGTCCTAAAGTAAACACTTAATTTGATTGATATTTTGTATGCAATATTTAAAATGCAGTAGTTTTATTAAAAAGTAATTTTGTTTTTTATCAAATGCGTTTGAAAATACTATTAAATTTATTAATTCCCATCGATATACGATAAACTTCTCATTTAAATGGTAATGACAGTGGCGTGATGGTTGTAATTGTTTTATTATCCTCAGCGCAAATTAACCATTTTTAATGAAATGGTTCCTGGTGTGTTATTGCACCGTTAATATATTTCAAGTAACAATTTCTGTAGTGGATTAATAAATATCACCACTTTTTAAATCAAGTTTCCTATCTTCTGACTTTTTTTTTGTATGTTCTATGAAGCTAGGTTTAGAGGGCTTATGATTTCAAACTCTAAAAGAAATGTAACGAAATTTCACATCCAGTGCGCTGAAGCCTCGAGGTTTTAAATTGTATTAAGTAGTTTCGTCAAAAATTGTTAAACTTTCACTTCCTGAAAATCATGAAAATCATTTAAGAATCGATTATTCATCTGTTTACTTAAAAAATCTTTGAAAAACTCATAAAATATAAAATTGCTAAAGAAGCACTTTTAAAATGTCTCTCTCTCTCTCTCTTTCTATAAAGTCTATAATTAGCTTTCATCTTTAACTTTCCCAAGCCTTGATGATTATACTAAACTACAATAATTCGTCGTCTTTTATACAATTAGCATATTGTTGACAATTTGACAGCAATTTCCACACTTTTCCAAATATAGAAAAACCATCATATTCATCAATCCACAGCGACACCCAGCCCAGGTATAGCCAGTTATCAAGCAGCTAGGGATCTTCTTCTTTTTGTGTGTAGCTTGAGGTCTGCTGATGTGGTGGTCTTGTGCAGTAATATATTCAAAAAAAAAAACATTTTAAACTCTTGCAACCTCTTTACCTGGCCAAAAAAAACCTCCATCTGCAAACGCCCATTTAAATAAGTAAAAAAAAAAAACAAAAGACAAACGATGTTTTTTTTACTTGCGCTTGCTTGCTTAGTGGAAAGAAGTGTTTCACAAAGTGCACACCCGGGGGCATGGGGTGCACCAAAGGCACTAAACATTCGCGCGCGATATATGGCCCCTTGCTTACAGATAGAGCAACCACAAACGACGAAGGTTGCGAGCTTTGACATTTTTTTTTTTATACATTTTTTGCCTGAGACTCTCTTGGTCTGTACTACACTACATTAACTACATACATATGACTGTTTGTTTATGCAAAAAACACAATGTGCACTTCAAAAGTTGGAAACAATTGTGATGCTGGAGCGATCTTCTAGCTCTTTGAGAAAAGACTATCATCTCTGATGGGGCACAGGCAGTTTAGTTAGGTATACAATTGATTCATGTGCCATGTATGGACCTCGCTAGATACATATACTATACTACATAGCCGGTAACTAAATGCTGCAAATGTTTAACCATACTTGGGTGTCATGTACTTATTTATTGGCATTAATTTTGTGCTTAGCCGTTGTTGTCGGGTGTATAGTATATGTATATATATTTTGTTGGTATTCATCTGCCTTTAATGATTGGCTGCTCGTCAAGTTCAAGCCTTTAGGAAAATCGGTATGGCTTCAAGGTGCACCTTGCGGGTATATACATATATTTCAATAGAAATATAAGGTGACCATCTTTACCTTTTTAAAGACTAATTAAACTCCAAAAAACCAGTAATAAAAGCTATTCAAATTCAACAGAAAACTGTGGGTCCCCTCTTTCTTGAAATTAACAAGAAGACTCACAGGAACGACCTACAGTTGAATTGATAGCTGGTCTCCCAAACTGTCTCACTACCCCCCCCCTCTACAACCATTCAAATCTATTATAATACTCGTGCTTCTAGAAGCCCTTGAGCCCAATGTCTAATGAAGAGAATCTTTTTTAAGCCGTACTTCACGAATGTGGAATGCTTTACTTGCTCAATTCCTCTAGTTAAAATTGTAAGAAAAACAATAAAGAAATTTCTAACGGAATTGATAGAATTTCCACTTAACCTGGCCACCCTATTTCTTGAGGACACACTCATCACAGCAATATGTCTGTCCAGCTTATAATAATAAGTAAACATTTGACATTGCTCGTTGGGCATATTTTGGCCATGGAGATAGAAGATTCCCATAGCTTTAGACGTGGAGAGGTTATACAGATAAATACTGCTAGATGGAAATAACTATCAATACTATACTACTATGTACATATACGACCTGAGTCTTGCATGAGTTACGCAGAAGCGATGTCATTGGCGATTGCGATTGCGCTCGCGCATTTCTTGAGTTATAGTCCTTGGCTTTGCATACAATTTGAATCGATAATTAGGAATGTATGTCTGCCTGCCAGTCTGTCTGTCTGATTGTCTGTCTGGCTGTCTTATACAGTGCCTGGTTATTTATAAGTTTTTGTGCTATAAAGTAAAGAAAACTGAAAATTCCATATTTGTGCCGATATGACTTCTGGTGACTGAGATTTGCTAGTCTGTGCCACCATCGTCATTATGACCAGACCGACCATCATCATATACCTAACCTACCCGCAATAACCAACTCTGCCCGGACTTCTACGAAATGGGTAATAAACTAAAGTAAAACAAATAACCATTGATATTTATGGGTAATTAAATTTGCAATGATTATGGTTTAAATGCTGTTTGTAAAACTTCAACGAGAAGACTCTGAAGAAGCTCAAATAATGTAGAAGAAGCAAAAGGCACTTCAAGTAGTGGAAGAAATTGACCGGAAATTTTAATATTTATTGATGAGATGGTCTTTTTTGTTGCTGTTGCTGCTGCTGCTGTAACTGCTACTTTTTCTCTCTCAATGTAGTATAATGCAGTTACTTATATATTATGGTCACAGTTAGTATCTGCTGAAGAGAATGCCAAATTGAATTTTCTGAGTTTTGTTTGTTTAAGTATGAGCAATAATTTTAAACAGTTTTGCGGTGTACTCGTATTAGAGACTTTTGTATTTTTTTTTTTTTTTTTTTGTGAATTTTCTTTTAAATCTTTTTAAATGTTTTACAACTTAATCGTTTGGACTTTTTTTTTCTTTTGTGTTTAGGTGTTTGTGAAGTGATGCTTAATTAAAAATATTTGTGACTTTTTTGATACTTTCATTTTGATAGAAATAGAAAGCTTTGAAGCTTCGTGAGTATGCATTTGCAACTGGGAAGCTTTTTTTCAGGCGTTTTTTTCTTAAAATTATAAATTTTACAGAACCCTAAAAATTACTGCAAAATATTAACATTTCTGTCAAACAAATTTGGCAGAATATACAACTCCGAAATTTAACATTCCCAGGAAAAACTTGACATAGTATGCAACTAGAAAATTCGGAGCAAAATTTTTCTGGTTGCTCGTGTTGTTTTTGACTCCTAATATTGTAGTGTTTCTTTATTTCGATGTTCGGAGTAATCCTTTTGCACACCCACCGCTCCGAAGGCCTTCGATCGGCTGTCTCTAGTAATGTTTTCGGAGTTTTTCAGTGTCCATTTATGTTCTACTTTCAGATCTCTTTTTTGCTTTTTGGTTTAAAATAATGTTTCAGATAATCCCTTTCCAAAGGTCTTCAAATCCCGAGTAATGTTTTCGGAGTTTTTTTTAGTTTCCAATTTCATAACGGAAGATTCAATTTGCATTATGTTTGTACATATGTATGTACATATGTTCTACTTTTAGATTTCCTAGCACTTTTTTTTAAAGTAATGTCTGAGTGACTTAGATCTCAATTAACTACTTTCTTACGAAAGAGACGCGATGAAACAGGTTCACTGGAAGAATGCTAAGATTAACAACTGACATTTATTCAATTTTGAGAATGCTGTATAAGAGTTATCTGTTAATTTAAAAACTTCTTCAACTTCTCATTTTCCGAAAAATTTAAAAAAAATCCCTGAAGAAATTTTTTTGTTTCTACTACAATTTTCTTTTGCTTACATGATTGGCATATAGTCATCTCGCATTAATACCTCAATAAGTGACTAATTTTCAAGCCGTATTGGGAAACACTTATTAAATTCCAGTAATGATGCGTTTTTGGTGAATTCCAACATACTCAATACTCATCGATGCTAATTGTTCGTGTCCAATTGTTTCGTGCCAAACAACCAAACCAACTCTCGTATAAGTTGTTTTGCGCGACTCTGAACATACTTGCATCACCATTTTTGCCAAAGTGGCATTAATTCCAAGTAATTTTTCTGCATTTTTTTTTCTACAAAAAGAAAATTTATGCGGTTAATCTATGACTGTTCAAACGAAACAGATGAAAGCAAAAAAAAATAATAATAAAAAAAAAAATATGATGATGATGCCCAGTCCGTCCGCGCCTTGAAGAAGCTATACCTATAAAACTTCAGCTTCATACATCAGTTTGAAGCTCTCTCGCGAATCTTGATAAATAAAATCAAATGTGTGTGTGAGTTGGTTTTCTGTGTCCAGATATATACGCGAACATCGGAATGTCGCGCATTCCTGTGCATCTTCAATCTTGGCATCTGGGCATTTATTAAATCTCAAGCCACCTAAATACCTCAATCATCATCATCTTTGTTGTCGTCATTATCATTTGAGCCATCATCTTCGGAAATGATTGCCATCACTGATTCAAGTTGTAAATTTTTTTGTGATTTTTTTTTGTTAGAAAAGATGCGATCTTTTTCAACAAACCCTGGACACCACATCATATGATAGCTTTTCATCTTTTTCTACAATAGGTATACACAACGACTTTGACTAAATCATGGATAAATGGATTCAACCAATGAAAGTTGCATAAATGTGCCGCCGTCGATTTGCACACACGCATAATTTTCTCTTTCAGGATATGAGGTGAATTTTTAGCCGCGCGCATTGACAGATAAGGAGACAGACGGACAGACAGACTGACTGGCTGACACGGACGGACGGACAAAATGGCCAAAACCAGACTCGTTTTTCAAATTAACTGAAAGAACCACAATTCTCGCTGGGAGGCAATACACAATGTAAAGCATTTAAATGTGGTGGTGCGCTTTTGACACGTAAAGTACCTACACTGGAAGAAAAACAGAGATAGATACTAGAAAAAATCGACAGTCTATAACAATGAATGTTTGTCAGTGGGAGGCTTATGGACTTGAAAATCACTGAACAAAAATCTCTTGAACCAAAAATTTAACTTGTGAAAATTTTTTTGGAAATCCGCCTACTACCACGCCCACTTTTTATACTAGATGAAATTCCTCCGTAGTTTCCTTACATCAATATAAAGTTGAAATTTTGTATGTAGTTGAAATCTCTGGAATCTTAAAGTTGAACAAGTTTAATTTTGTTAAAGTGCGCCTTACACCACACCCACTTTCTGTTTTGTCCTTAGTATACATATAAAGTTTTCGTTGAAAGTTGAAGTTGCCTGGCAAAGTTCAGCTAACAAAAAATATTCTATTGGTGTGGAAAATATGAGGACATATTTCTAAAAATCTATATTGTTCTTAGAAAAAAACAAAAACAAAAAACTGTTACAATTTTTCTGTGCAAGATTACATTCATATGCTCCAATGTTCGACTTGGCATTTCTTGGAGATAAAATTTAAATAAATTTTCCTGCAGTGTAAATTAAATTGCCTGAAAGTTATTTACGCGGTTTATATAGAAATTTAATAAATTTATTTCGATTAAATAAAAGTGAAAATGAAAACAATTTTTTGTTTCTTTGTTTGTAGATTTTGTTGAGTAAAATGAATTTCCAAAGTGATGGACGTGAAGGTTAATTTTTTCATACAGAGATGCTGCTAAACATATGAGAATGTTGGCAAAAATAAAAAAATAAAAATATGTCTGTCCGTTTGGATTGTGCCAATCCAAGGAGATGACACCATTTCAAATGAATGAAGTCAAAATTATTCAAGTAATCGGTCATTTTGATTTTCAAGAAAGTTGAATGCTGTCACTTTCGATAATAATTTTATAAATTTGCAAGGCGAGGTTATACCGAAATAAAACTAGGCTATGGTTCAAAGTACTTTACTGTGTAGAGTTAATATGCCTTGAAATTGGAACAAAAAATATAGTACAGGTTTGATTAAAAATTGACGTAACTTCATCTATCTTTGGTACATTCCTCGAGAATTTCCATAATTTGATTTACAAAAATCCCTTCTTTAATACCCTTTATATTTGTTTGAGTGAAATTTCTTATTCTCCAATCCAATGTTTATTTCGACCTTTAAACAAACCTAAAAACAATATGCCCATCAAGTTGTCAAAATGTGACATGAAAATCAATAAATTACAAGTCTGATTGTATTGTTACACCCTTTTGCACATACTTGACCTTATAACTGATTGACATCATCATAACAAGAAATTGTAGATATATGCCTTGAAACAAATGTGCCTTTAAAAACAACATATTATTGCCTTAATCTGATAATGATTCATTAATGAATGAAACTGACACACGGCGGCGGCACTATAAATACTACCTGCAGACTGAAACCCCTTTTCATAGATACCTATATAGTTTGCCGGTAATGGCTTCACTTCAGTTAATTTTATTTGTCGTTACGGTAGTGATAGTTGCAGCAACAAATGATATTCCATCGCGATATACAATTTTGAGTTTCATTAAGGACATTCATAAGAATGAACAATTTCGACAAGTTTTAATATTAAAAAATTCAAATGACACATTAAGTGAAATTTTTGATGGAGTTAATTTTGTAAAGGATCTATCACAGGATATTCCTGTTTTACTATTTTCTGAGTCTTTGTCATTATTTTTGAAGAGAAAATTTAGCAGAAGACACTTGACAATAATTTATTTGGAAATAAATTCTGGAATTTTAATTCTAAAACGTATGGTGGAAAATCTTTGACACATGAACCTTACCAAAGTGATAATTCTGCTTAATTATTCTTCAAGAAAAAGCTTAAAGAATATTTTTGAATTTTGTTCCAAGAATAATGTGATCAATGTTTTAGCAGTTTTCAAAGACTTTCCGGATACAAAATCCATCTTCACTTATAATCTGATGCCATATTTCAAAATCGAAGAAATCAAGATTGGGCAAGGATTTCCTCGGGGAACATACTTCCCGGATCGAAGTAATAACTTCCAAGGACATCCTCTTCGTGTTGTATATGGTGGATCCGAGCCGAAAATCATCTTTTCCCGAAATCAAAATGGAGACAAAATCATCAATGGATATGTGGCACACTTTTTAGAAGCCTTGGCACAGAAGCACAACATCACCCTACTTCGAACCGTCATAGACACGACACATTCCTCTAATGAGCTGATTGATTTAGTTCACAATGGAACAGTGGACATTTCAGCTGCCATTGCATTCCCCGAAACTCCACCAGATGGATATTCATATCCTCTTGAATACACAAGTTGGTGTTTGATTCTTCCAATCGAGCCAAGTATCCCTTCATATGATATCTTTTTGGTTGTTTTTCAACCCGAAACTCTACTCCTCACAATTGGCTTTGTAATACTTTTGTCAGTGGTTTTGGAAAGCTCGAAGCTACGATCTGGACGGAAAGTGAATCTTCTTGGATTCATTTTGAATGACAATTGCTTGAGAGGTGCTTTGGGACAATCCTTTTCCGAGATTCGAAATGCTCCCTTGAGAATCAAATTCATCTATCTTCAGATTTGTCTTCTCGGTATCATTATCACAACATCATATAATTCATATCTGCAGACCTATGTGACAAGTAGGCCAACAATTGCGAAAATCAATTCCTTCGATGATCTTCTCGAATCAGGTATTAAAATCTTTTGCCTTGAGGAAGAATTCGAAGATTTACAAAAATTCGACAATCGTTTCAGGGATAAATATTTGAAATTATTTAGTTTTGAAAAGGATTTTGCAAAATATGTCATATTTCGAGATACTTTAAATACAAAATTCGCCTACATGGTCAATCGAATTAAATCGATAACAATTGAAGAACAACAAAAGATTTTCACCAAACCACTATTTCGTCAACCTAATGGAATGTGTTTTTTTGATTTTATTCCAATGGGTTTTCCATTGGAGGAGAATTCTATTTTTAGAGATGTAATAAATTTTTTAATATTACAAGTTCAATCTTCGGGATTGTTGGATTTTTGGCATAGAAAATCTTTCAATGAATTAATTGATTCGGGAAGAATTAAACTTGAAGATTTGACAACAAAAGTGGATTTTATGCCCATGGAGGTGGATCATTTGAGACTTATATGGATTGGTTGGGGTGGAGGTCTATTTTTGGCAAGTTTATGTCTGTTGGGAGAGATTTTGATTTATAGATGGAAGCGGAAAGTTTTGAGAAAAATGTTGAAATTAAAAATGTGTATATTGAAATTATTTGAATAAAAAAGTTTTTGAAAAAAAATTAGTTTCAGGATAAATTTGGCAGAGAAATTCAAATTATGATTTTTCTTGAAAGTCACTACCTATATTGATGTCAGTTTCCAGGTTCTTGGCTAGCAGACGGGCATTCTATAAGGCTATCTACAAGGTGGCGAAAATTGTCACACTATCAGAAGATGCAAAATGTTTGCAAATTATTGCGGAAAAAAAATCGAAACAATTAGGTATTTCACGTTTTTTAGGAGCATAGTGATTTTTCATGTCTGGTTGGCGTATCTCTGTATCTGTTTACAAATAACGATGTAGATCTGACATTGGCGCCATTGACAACTCTTGCGCCACCTTCACCTTGTAGAAATAATAATTACATATTGTCTTCCTAAGATATCGAGTATCTTGCAGTGAATGGCAAAAACGTTTGATTTGTCTAATTTGAACGTAAGCTTGGAATGCTATTCAAGTGAATTGAAGACCGCTTAAAAGTGAACATGAACTGAACATCTCCATATTTGAATGTGGCTTTATCTCATTACAAATAGCATTAAAATTGCAAAAAAAAAATACATGTCCAAGTATAGAGCCTTGTGGGACTCCAACCAAGTGAAGCTCCCTCTTTTTTAAGGCCCCAAGCAACCAAGTTTCAATGCTAGAAGAAGAAGATTTTTTGACCCAGTATCCAAATGTGGTGTATTAATATTTTGCAGTGTCAATTATCAACTGCTTATTTTTTTGTATAATATTTAATCATTTTTCTTAAGCCATATATTTTGTTGATACTAATCTCATTTTATAAATGACCCACGTTTATCTCAACGATAATCTGATTCCACATTAAAATAATAAATATTCTTTTAAATTTATTTCTCCCGCCGAATTTATATTTATTTCACTAAGGAACAATGAGCATTATTGTGTGTGTGTGTGATTATTTTTTAGAGAAAAAATCTTCTTCCTTTGTTGTGAAAAGAATACCACACGTTGTAATCGATACATTGTGGGTTAATATTAAATTTCATGGTGTTAATTTGGTTACCGTCAGCTTCTAGAAAATCGAGACCAATTTGTCAGTTATATAGTGTTTAAATTTAAATTTTGGTAGTTCTCACATTTACATCGGACAATGACATCTTATTCATCAAGTAAAAAAAAAGGAGAAGCGAGTGAATAAACTCAAAGGCCATCAATAGTTTTTTTGACAGTAAGTTTAAGCAAAATTATTCTTTTGTTGAAAAAAAAAAAAAAAAAAAAAACAATTTATTCAATTCAATAGATCATGAAACTGTTTTTGTTGTTTGTTTGGTTTTGTTTTTTGAAAATTAGATTTATTTCAAAGCAAAATGAAATTTGATTGCATAAATCAAATTATATGTCATTTTGATAAATTAAATGTTAAAGCGTAACTTTAAATAAAAATGATTGTCATAATTTTAAACTATCACCTACATGTGAATATAAATATGAAATAAAATATTTTAAAATGCCACAAAATATTTTAAAAGCTTTCACAAAACTATTTCGAGACAATAAATTACAAAAAAAAAAACAAAGAAGTGAAGCCTGATCTCAAGAATGAAATATAATTCAAGGAATTTTTGTATTTATTCATTTTTAAAAATAATAGATCTTCCATAAAGTTATTAATAAAATCGCTTCATCTTAATTTGGACTATTGAGATGCGATTTTTTTTAAATTTCATTATAATAGTAAATTGGTCTTTATATGAGTTTTTTTTTTTTATAACAATAGGACCACAGAAAGGTACTTAAATATAATTATTATTACGATAACGAAGAGAGAGAGAGGAAATACTTTCTACCTTTAAGTCAGGATTTAAACCTTCTGAATTTTTACTTTAAAATTATGCGAAGCAACGAAAGCACGGGTCTGCTAGTTATCAATAATATAGTGCAGTAATTTTTATATACGACTTTTGACAAGTGACTGACGATCGTTTAATTTTCTTCATTTAGAAAAATATCAAGAAAAACTATGTTTCAAGTTCGTACTTCAACTCTTTTGTTTCAGTTTTTATTTTTATTTTGGTTAAAGTTCTCTTCTATGAATCTCGAAAGGTGGGATTCAGTAAAAATATTATACCATGACCAACTATATTTCAAGTTCGCGCTACAACTCTTGTTTCGAGTTTTTAATTATTTTTGTTGGTAGAAGTTTTTAATTATGAATCTTGACAGCATCAATTTTTCAAGCTACAAGCAGCAGCCGCCAGTAGCATTCTGGTCAATTTTTTTAAATTTAAATATATACTCTGCTTTTATGATTATGGGAATAATATTAGCACACCTCTTTCAACTCATACACGAGATATACATAAATACAAGAAAAATGTTTTCACACCACCATATAAAGGGTAGATGCAGTATTTGTAATTCATGTTTATTCATTCACTGCTAAAGAATTTCCAAGCCAAGCCTTTTATTTCACGCAAAAAAAAAAAAAAAAAACAAGCACACATATAGACACAGAATACATTTGAAATAATTCTAAGAATCTAAAACTGCATTCTCAAGACAGGAGCTTTAGTGAGTTTGTTTGATTTTTTTTTTTTTTTAGTAAAAATGGAAATATTCCGGGAATGTCAACTAATTAACAGAATCCAAATAAACTGTCATTGTATTGTGTGTGCATGCATGATATTGTGCAAAAAAAAAAGAAAAAAATGTTTTGAGATTTCTCATAGCCCCCTAAAGCTATGTGCTAGTATCATTCACTCTGGTCACTATGTCACTTGGACACAAGCATTTACCAGCCACCAATTAAAGTATTATTACAAACAAAACGGCAACATGACTGACTGAATGACTGACTGACTGTTGAGAGACATTCGTAGTCATACAGCAACAACCACATGTGAGAGGGTTAGCTGCAGCTATTGCAGCAACATACATATATCCGTATACTAGTGTTGCTTTGTCATATCATGACCATATTTCAATTGCGTCAGTTCTCGAACTGTGTAAGACTGAAACACAATATGCGTCATCTCAATTTTTTGCTTGGCCATATAGCCGGCCACCCCAAGATAGTGCCACTCTGCTTACACCGCGAACAACGACGATGACGACAGTGAGACATACGCTCTTGTTACGCTCGCTCTAGACATATAAGAGTTGAGATACATTTTTCAAAATGAAGTGATTAAAAGCCAATACTGCTGAGATGTTTGCCTAAGAGGAATGCCGTCAATTTCCTTATTCAATTGTATGTAATGGTGGTATCTTTCGATCGATCTCGCTTCAATCTCAACCGACGACGATGGATAATGATAGAAACAAACAACAACAAAAATGAGAGAAAAACTTAAAAAAAGCCAGAATCACGATCAGTTATGTATGAATGTATGCATGTCGCTGTGTACATACATATGTACATACATACATACATTCTTTGCTATCATCAGTTTTGGTCGCATTAATGGGTGTTTGGGTCCATGATTTTGTTCTTACAGCATGCTGGCAAAGCTTGAATAAAAAAAAAAAAAAACTCAATCATGGCATCATGATGGCGTGTGTTGGTGTGGATATCATGACAACTCACTTGCATTGCAAATGCCTAATTTAGTTTCACACAGGGCAATGGTATTTCCTCAGGAAATCTTATGTAATTTATAGAAAAAAAAAATAAGAAAGAAATCCAGCACTTGGTCATTTTCTTCTTTTTTTTTTTTTTTTGGTGCCGAAACCTTCGGAAATTTCAAGTTTGGTTTTGGCACCCAAAACTGTTATGACCTGTGATGAATAAATTTTAAAATGTTGCCTTCCTTGAGGGAAATTGAGAATCAATAAAATGCAATGTTTAGCCCTCTATTTTTTTTGTAAAAAGCTCTTTGAAATTTTAGAAAATACATCCTAATTATGATAATAAATAAAATACTCGAATAATTCGATTTTTTCGAAAACGCACAAAAACTCAATTAATTTGTTTGCATTTACTAATTTAAGGAAAATTGTATTTTGCGAAGTTCACGTTTATCAATTCCGGAGCGCAAAATTTTCAATAGAAAAATGACAGGACCTCGACCTCATGGATTGAATTGTCGTTTATATAACCTTAGCTACATAACGTTTTTTTCTTAGACCATAGTGTCAAGGTTCTGTATATCAAAAACAAAAATTATTTTAATAGATACAATGTACCTAATTGTTAAAGGTCAGGCACGTGCTCAACCATGGTCATGGTCATGACCATTTAAGAAAAAAAAATTAAATTCACCAACTCCTATGGTTCTCTTCTTTTTTTTGTTTCTTCTTGGAGTTGGTGCAGACAGATGGCGCTCCACAGAAATGCCATTGCAACTATAGCGTCGGCGGCGACGCTGCGACGCGGCGCGCGATGGTTCGTCAGAAAGAGATTCATTTCTGCATCTCTGATTCCATCGTCTTTGGTCAAAGTTAACCTCTGTGAGTCTATCCATCCAAATGTGCATAAATTCTTCTTTTCAATTTTATTTAAAAAAAAAAATAAAATAAAAATATACTTACATAGGTACATTGTATATTTTTGGATTGGCGCATGCACTTGGGGCTATGTGTTCAGTGAGGTCCCTCGCCTCGGTCCCAGTTGTGGTGGATATGTAATGTATGTATGTATGTTGCCGTGTGCAGAGTTGAGTTAGTTGAGGTTCCATAATGTCATGGTAAAGAGGCAATTTGTAATTTTCTTTAATCGGTAATGAAACTTGAAGTCGCACTGTGCACTGCCCGCTAACTTAACATGGAGATAGATATCATGGTTCTCCCCAAAAAATAAAAAAACACGTTCGAAGAAATACAAAAAAAAAAAAAAAATATTTATTAAGAAATTCTTCACCACAGCTGATATCGACGTCTAAGTTGTGGTTTTCCCAAATACTTTGTATATGAAGGTCTTGTTTTTTTTTTTTTTTTTGGCAAAGCAACTGCAAGTTTTTTTCCTCTAAGAGATTTCATCGATGCAAACATCTCCACAAAAGGGGAAGTTAAGATGTTTAAACAAAAAAGTAGTTAAATTGACGGGTGTGTGCAATAGAGATACCGATGCACTCTCAAGGGGATAACTCTTGCCACAGCGAGAGCCATAAATGGTTTTCGAGTTATCTCTTCATAAAGTTGTGTTTTGATGTTTACAATGGTATTTTTTTGTTTCAAACGAGGATATCTTTATCAAATGCATCGCAAAGTTTACATCCCATCGATATTTTATTTCATTGGAATGTCAGTTGTTCTTGTTGGTGGTATTTGTGGACCTTGGGAAGTTTTTTTTTTTCCTTTAACAACATAATCTGGAAAATCGATAATTTTTCGTAAATCTAGTGCCTGAAAAAAAAAGTCATTCCTTTGATTTTTTTTTTTAGAAAGATTTTCTTCCGATTCCCCAATGAAACATACATATTTGAAAAATATTTGAGCTTAAAAACAAAATCGAAGATAGATCAAAATTTGAGCTTAAAAATAAAATCGAATATAGACCAAAATTTAAAAAATAGAAAATCCTCAGCAATATTGCTTAATCATCTATTAAAACCCTTTTCCAATATTTCATAACTTGAATCTAATGATACCCAAGAGTCAATTTTAGCTTAAAAACTATTTGTCTTAAAATTAACAAAAATAAAGATTAAACAGCTTTTTTATTTCTAACTCAAGTACCTACCTTACCTAACCAGTGGCCACTGAGTGTAATCTTGTATTGTAGCACGATTTGACATATCACCGATATATAGAAACTAAAATATCAATCATCAAACACACTCTGACCAAAACGCTGTTGGTGGCAAAATCAAGAACAAATAAAATCAAAACCAAAATAAATAAAATAAAAAATATAAGTGCTGAACCAATTAAATTATTACATATTTGGTTTTATTTATATTGAAGTGTCTACGACTTCTGTCTGGACTTGAGAAAAAAAAAAAAAAAAAACGAAAAAAAACAATCCACATTTGCGTGCCACTACTTTTGAAATTAATCTGCCTCATGTGTCATTTCTATAAAAGATACATACGTGCAACCCAACTTTGTCTTTGTTGATGTTTGAAATTATTGAATTCTATGAATTGATTTAAATTTTTTCGCATAAAGTTGCGTAGAGATATATGTATGTACATAATCTGGCCTTGCATATTACTGATTGCTCTTTGCAAAGACACAATATAATTCGCTTGGCAATGAGTTCATTACAGAAAGATAAGTGTGTGTGTGTGTGTGTGTTTGAGTGTGTCTATAATCTGGATCGCAGCCACAACTTCACCTACAAATCATCATAGCTATCGATAGATGGTGAATATCAGTGATGTCGAAAGTACATACGTACTTTTGTTAGTAACATTTTGCTACTTTATATTTAAATATATAAGTTGGTCTTTATTGGTCCCTCCCCCTAAAGCCCTTAGGGTGTAGTGTTCAGTTCGACATGTTAATTTAAACAGAATTTGTCAAAATTGTCGTAGTTATTTCTAGATGTCTCGACGGAAACCATATCTCCATAATCTTTTTTTTCCATGTCCCTCTACTTGATTAAACCCTCAACGAGGTATGAGACTTACCTAAATGAAATAAAGATTGTTTGTTACCAACCGGCAAAAATTCTTTTTTTTTTTTCTTGACCGAATTACGAGCAACCAGCAGGAATATCTAATATTCCAATATTTGGTCCTTCGAGCCGGATTTCCCCTTATCCAATGGGCGGTTCGATATTGGGCGTTGGTGAACCCATTTGCATTCGTAGATGGGTATGCGGGGGTTTTTGGGTCAGATCAGTAACTTCCGGGCTAACATACACCAACATAAAAGATGGCAAGACCAGCTATTTTCTCTGTGCTAAACGCGTATAGATAATGTTGCATATGCTTGCTCGGAAGCAACAGAAAATCCATCAATTTGGATTGAATCTGAAGGACTGTATTTTGTCCTGCAGCTTATTTAAAGATCATTGTGTCACTGACAGTCCAAAAAAAAGTATAAATTCAAAAACAATTTGAATCCTAAAAAATATTTAATGAAGTGAGAATCAACAAGAACGAATGTTTTCATTATTTCATACGATTCGGAATTATCTACTTTTTTTTATTTAATTTTATTTGAAAATTACAAAACGACCAAAACAAAAAAGTGAATATTCTTGTGGCATTCGTCTTTTTTATTATTTTTTATTTATTTGTGTTTTGTATGATTTTCGATATTCATCTTTTTTCAAATGATCGAGTTAAACTCCACCCAAAATACCTTAAAATGTATATTTCTTTGGGACTATTTTAACAACGACCGCTCTGACGTTGGCGATTGAAACTGGCTGCATAGACGCTCACATCCCAGCTGGATGCATAATTCGAGGTGCAAAAATAGTTCCTCAGAGGGGCAGATCGTGTTGCAACGTACAAAAAGTAAAAAAAAAAAAAAAACTTAACCCTGCCTCTCTATTGATCGAGAGAGATGGCAGAGAGCATGCATGATAGTCATTATTTTTATCTTGCCTCCTGCAATGATATGTCATGAATCGATTTGTAACGATTTTCACTCGTTTTATTTTTTTAAGATTCGGGATTGAAACGAAACGGGATGAATGTTGTGTGGCATACAGAGTAAGAGGATGGCAATTAATAGTAAAGATAGAGTATTCTGTGTTTGTGTGTGTGTGTGTGTGTATCCAAACGGGATGGGATTCTTCCAATATACACGACAATGAGACGACAACACGAGCGATCGCAAGTATTCAACTATTTTTCTGATCCAGAGAAGATGGATATGACCCAAACGCGCGCGTTATTAGAAAGCAGCGCATAGATGGCTCAAAACGTTACTTTTTTATTTATTTATTTTTTTTTTTTTTGTCAAGTTTTTGTTGTGAGTCTCACGTGCTGCTGTGGCCGAGGGTCTGTCTGGAGCAGCACACTAGTATCACGGCACATGCTTCTCGGTTCTTACTTACATATATTCCCGTACTATACCTTGAAGACTCTTTTCATGAGGGATATTTACAATGCACAGACATGCACACATGTGAATTAAATCAAAATATTATTATTTAGATAGATGTGTATTTCTTTTTTTTGGTAACTGTGAAACGAATGTGATGCAATCACGATTTGTGTGCAGTTGAATGCGCTTCAACTGTAAGTTGAATAGAATTTTCCAAAAAAAAAAAAAAAAATCAGGAACAAAATGGCAAGATATATATGATTTGTTCTAGCACACAATGTAAGTTCATATCTTTTGAGTTACAACTCGTAGAATTTAAATTAAAAAAAATGTCTTTTATTGAATATTTTTATAAATTGATGTTTCAAAATCTTCATCGTTCCCCGAACTGTCTGAGCGAATTGCTATGTTTTGCTGGAATCAAAAATACTAAGCAACTTCCGCCCCCAAAAAAAGTTGAATATTTGCCTGTAGACATTTTATGCCATTTTCAAAAATTATGGAACATACGCCGAAGGTCCTGGGTTCGATTCCCAGCCACCTAAAAAAAAAACAGATATGTTTTTCACGAGTTACTGCCTTTTGCTAGGAATTGACAAATCCTCCAAGAGTAGGTATCTATTGTCACGAAAAAGTTTCCGATCGGATTGGGCACAAAATTGTGGGTCCCCTCCATTCCTGCCAATAAAACACGCACTTAGGAATGATTGAGAGTTGTAAGTCACTAACTAGGCTCTGGTTCTACACGAGCTGTCGTCCCACCTAATTTATTTATCTATCCACCAACTCTATGGGCTGTCCAAAAATATAAAATTCTTCTAAATCCGATTAGGGTGATTAAAACTTCTTTTATTTTCCTATCATTGAGCTTTCTCTCAAAACATCTATTTCATTCTTTAATAACACACGTTGTACCCTCACTTAACAGTCATAACTTACATAAGACAAAACAAATCCTTAAAAGGACTATAATTCATAGTAATACTTCATTTCTTTAAATAATTACTGATCCAGCCAACCTATCTGCACTTAAGAAGCGCCATATTAATCAAAAAAAAAGAAGAAAAACAAGCAAACCACCAAACCACAAGCTCAAAAGACGACTCTTCTTCCTTGCTAAGCTAGATTTATGGGCTAAGTCATCGATCGCACTTACACACTTTTTTATAGGATTTTCGTGCGCTCTTGAAAATTCTGCTACACGGATGTTTTCTTCTTTCAAAATATTATGGTCGTCCGCGTCGGTCGGTCGCTGGTATACCTAAACACAAATTTAACCGTTCGGTTCTATAAAAGAGGTAAAGTGAGGCAATAGAGAAAGAAGGATCTGAGCAACATTGGATGGTGGTGGCGTTTTGAGACATTGGGACACACCAATTTCATGGGAAAACGTTGCACGTTTTATTTTATTATTTTTTTGTGTACCTCATCTAAGTGGTAACACAAAACCAAACATTCGATTCATTAAGAGAATAGATAGCTATGATCAGGTGCTTCATTGGGGTTGTGGCTTTTTTTTTTTTTTTTGAGAAAATTGTTCTTCATCTTCTTATAGGCATACTTATTTACCACAGAGAGGTCGTCCAGCTTAAAATTGGTTCTAGAATACTGCGCTGGCTGCAATGTGATTTATGTCGAGAATTCAAGTTCGATGCGTGATTTTGGTTGCATGTTTGATGATAAATTATTCTCAGAGCCCGGTTGTTCTATAAATGAAATATTGATTGCTGAGATGTTGTGGGAATTTTGTTTTTTTTTTTTGCCATTCTTTGATCAACTTTGTATGAGGTACATATCTCTGTGATTTTTTTAGTTTTTATATAAGAAAAAATGATCGGGCTGATTTCACGACTTTGAAACTATTTAGATATTTTTCAACATCATCATCATCATCATGAATGTTGTCTAACACCTGCGCATCAATTTTTTTGTTTTGTTTGTTTTGTGAGTTTTCGATAAGGAGAGAAATCTCAATTTCAGATGAGCCTTTTTTTTTCTAAAGATATTTATCTGTCTATCTATCTATTTGTAATGCCACTGAATGAGTATCTACACTACACTGATAAAAAAAAAAAAACAGAATGAAAACTATTTCATTTTGTGTATACATTTTAATTTTATTTATTGCAGGGAGTTTGTTGCTAACAGTTTGTTGCTATAGCAGTTTGTTGCTGGCTCTAGAAATTCAAAAGAAAAAAAGTCAAATTACCTTAATGCACCAACAATTTGAAAATCAATTAACTTTTTAAAAGTTTCTAGAAAACTCATTTGACTAGAAACTGTTGCTATGAACAAACCGGCAGCAGCTATTCAGAAGAAATTAGTTGCTTTGAAAAAATTTCTAGGAATAAAAACTATGGAACTCATGTGAAAATTAGTAACGAAAAGTTTCTGTCAAAAAATGTCCAAAACTGAAGTTGAAAAGCGATTAGGTGCTTTGAAAAAGTTTCTTAAAATTAAAAGTAACAAAATTTTCTAGCAACAAATTGCAAGGTTGAGCTTTAAGTTAGTTTCTTTGAATAAGTTTCTAGCAACTCTAGACTCAATCACAATTTACTGCAAACAAATTTCCAGCTAACCCAGCCTTTAAATTTTGATTTATAGTAAATTTAAGAACAATTCTATTTTACCAACTATGTAGGGACACACTTCGTGTTAATTTATTAAAAATCATTAAACTAAAGTTTCTAACAAACTCATTTGCCTAGAAAATGTTACTGGCAACATTTCTGTCAATGAATTTGAAATCTTAATTCCTCTGCCTTTTCTATCAGTGTATACTGTATTTATATCTTACAAAAAAAAAAAAGACAAGAAGTAAATCTTCAATCAAGCTTAAGCTGCTGTCTGAATCTATAAATATAGCCATTTTGTGTGTTGTCGGAAATCTAAAGACATTGCGCGCGATTGAGAAATCGCAAATCATACAAAATGACACACGAAATGTGCACCCCGCATTTTGAAGTATGTATGTATGTATAAAGGCTTTTCGGATCATATGCATAAAATATCGATGAACCTCACGTCCGAATTGATTTTTTTACGGCTAACAAGAGAATTTTTTTCTTATGCACGTTGTAGGTACATTCGAGGCATACCATCGAGACAGAGGCGCGATTGCCATCGGAGAAGAGACAAATCTTTAAGTTTCCTTCAAATGCAAGAAGGAGAACCATCATCATCATCGCCGTTGCCCGTGCCGGTCGATGGTGGTGATGATGTCGAAGAAAAAAAATTGAATTTTTCGACAAGAAATAAATTTGCAACCTTTTAACCCAGAAACAAAAAAAAGATGAATTCGATTTTTTGTGGATCTTCTTCCATATGTGAATCTGTTATTGTGTTTTTTTTTGTATTTGCTTTATGTGATGGTTGGCCAGTGTTGGAACAGATGTGCAATTTCTGGTCATCATCAGAGAGAGGTGGAAATTATGGTACCTACCTAGTATTCTACCTAATGGTGAAGAGTTGAGATGTTATAAAGTTAAACGAAGACAAATTTAAAAGATAAATTTCAAATGACCTGAGATCTGTGAAGGAAGACAAATAATGTTTTATGTCAAGATATCCATGAATCAACCTCGCCTCAAGATAAGATACTTTGATGGGATCACTTGGAGAAAGAATATTGGCAAAAGTGTCAATGATCTTTATAGGTGCATAATTTTATGTCCGATGTATTTGTATTTAAGTATAGTTAAACAGAAGAATTAAGTTTTTGACCATATTACTCCTATAATAGTCAAAATCCTATTTCTTAAATAGGAAGCAAAAGAGATTTTATATTTTTTGTTTTCGATCAGTTTCCCGGGTTCAAATTTACCTGAAATATATTTTTTCTAGTTCGTTTGAAATCTACAATTTTTGTAATAAATAAATCCCTTTTTAATTATCTTTCGCATTGACACTGTTTTTTTTTTTTTAAGATCAAGATAATGTAGTGTGTAGATAATGTAGAATTTCCAGAGTTATACCACATTGCCGACCATGAAAATTAATTTTGAATTGAAAAATTCAGCACTTAGGAATCTTGTTCGATCACAATATCAAGCATCGAAATCGCTGTTAGTACTAAGATGGCGGACCGCTATGAAACAACATACTGATTTATTTATTTTTTTTCGGTTTTCGATATCAAATTAAAAAATTCTAATTTATAAACATTTAAAATTAATTTGCGAAGCAATAATCTTACATTTCTGATCATCTCAATCTGGATTTGAATTTTTAAGAATTTTTGTTGACAAATAAATAGAATTCGGGTTTATTTTGAATAAATTTTCGAGAAGTTTTTGTTGGATTTTCAAATAAAAAATCATTTAAAAACTGTTACATTCCTATTTATGTTTAATTCATATGTCGTGTTTTAAATTTTAAAACTTCGAAATTTTTTGCCCACAGTACCTCTATAGTTTTCTCTTAAGCTTCATATAAATTTCAAATATTTAAATTCAATCTGACAAGAACGATTAAGGTTGGTATTATAATTCAACTTGAAGAAAGCATAAATCCCCCGGCTTACAACCCTATCAATCATAAATCAAAATTCAAACTAAAAAAAATAAGGTCAAAGCTTTAGCCGAAGACATCAGATATCATCAAGACATTAAAAAAAAAAAAAAACTAAAATTAAATGTTTCCTTAAATGGTTGTCGTGTGGATATTAAATATTTTATTTTTATTATTTTTTTTTTAAGATACCTAATGATTTGCATAGCTTAACACGCAAAGATGTAGTTTTCTTTTATTCAAAAACACGAGTTTAACATTAACATTAAAGTGTGTATAGACATAGAAAACAACCGTAAACCTAAAATCTACTCATATCAACTTAATTGCCGGGTGATGGAATGCAATAAATTTTAAGTGAAACGTGAAATACAAAAATCAATGTTTGTTCATCTTTAAAATATCGTTTAAGCTCTTGCCTCTTGTCAAAGTCATAATTTTTTTTCTTTAGGAGCTGCTAACAAGCCACTTAGCAAAAAAAAAAAAAAAAACAAATTTAAAAAAAGATGATCGAAAGTCAGCCGTCAAAAAGTTACATTTGGACTTTTAACATTATTTTTATTTTTTTTTTGTTGTTGTCTAAATTTGATTTTGATTTGTTTTGTCGTTTTTATTTTATGGCGCGGGCCTATTTCAACATTTTTTTCTTTTTGTAAAGGCTTTTCTATTGAAATGACTCTTAAGAGCGCTTGATGGTTGTCTTCTGTTTTTTTTTATTATTTTTCTTTTTGATTAATCTCGGTTCTCATTTATCCGACCCGATTAAATGGATTCCATTGAGCTTGTCGTGTAACTGCCACCACAGGAGCTGTGGCAGCTTTGAACATTATTTTTTTTTATTTGATAGTCAGTCATTCATTGTGAGTTAAATGTGTTGCAACATGATTTTTTTTTTTTTTTGAGTTTTTGAGCTAAGACCTTGTTTGTTTATCGATTATATGAGACCATCTCATCTCTGGAGGCTTTTTTTTTTGGCTTGAAATATATCTTAGATATTTTTCTTATATGATTATCTTTATTGTCGTTAAAAGACTTGATGTTTTTTTTTCTTTTTTTTACTGCTGCGTCATTAAAAAACAAAAAGAGAATCACTTTGTTTGATGATCTTCCATTGTGATCTTAAGAAGATTGAACAACATTTTTGGAATATTTTGAATCTGAATTTCTGTGAGAATATACTTTTTGTTAGGTTTCAAGCTACCTAACCTATACAATATCGTTTTTAAGCATAAATGATTAATATAGCTATTCTGTTCTATTCTAAATTTGTTTTGTCTTTAAAAATAAAAACTAAAGACCTTGGATGAGTAAATACATGTATATGTATGTATGTATATGTATATAACCTTGGATAAGAAAATACATAAAACATAAAAATTGCCCTGAAAATACCCCAAACTCATGTTTAAAACTAAATCATTTTGTTCTACTCATTTAAACTTTATGCTTCATTGCCACTCGTGTGAAACATTTGATTGAAAATCTTACAAAAAAAAATATATAACCTCATGTTACACAAAACCATGATATTAACCAATCAATGGGCGTCAGCATACCCTGAGCTACTTAAAACTAAAAAAAAAAAAATACAAAAAAGTATCTTAAATCTAATACATAAAAATAATAACGAACTACTTACATCGACAGCTTCAACTCCACCCAATTGCTTTAACATAATTCAAAAAAAAAAAAACACAAAATCCGATAACGGAAATTCCATTAAACGGTTATATTTTAAACCAAAAACAAAAAAAAAAAAATATAAAAATCCACTTCACATTGCTCTGAATACATTTTGCTCTCATTTATTGAAATAAAAAAAAATCTCTACTCATATAAAATAAATTTTCAAGTTTGCCACTCAGCTCTTTTGTTTTCACATGATTTTTTTTTCTTGTTGTTGATTTTATTTTAAATTCAAATGTTTTCTGTTATTATTCATACAAAATAAGGTAAGTCACAGTTAGAATTCAAATCTAAGATAAGAATAAAAAACCTTACAAATATTTCTAACCAACTACATCAGTTAAAATGACAACAAACAAACAAACACAAAAAAAAACTGACAATTCGTTTGGAAAATCAATTAATTAATCATAATCAGATGTTGGTTGAGTATAAAACTTCAAAATGGTGTTAAAACCCATATCATGCATCCAGTAACTGACACTTCAATTTGCAATAACTCCAATATAAGACCCACGAAAAAGACTGACAACGCCTCTTATAACAATTGTTATGCCCAGAGTCCAAAATAAGTATATATAATTGACCACCAACACCAAGCACATGGAATGAGATTGGATTTTTTGTTTTTCGATTTTTTTTTTTTTTTTTTTTTTTGTAACGCGATTCAGTAAGCAAATGTCAGAGCTAATTCCATTTCGGTAAGTACGTAGTTATCCCACGTTCTTACCACCGACTGTGGAGTTGAGCTGCTGCTTTTGTTGCCAATAAATGGTTCGTGGTCGTCTCTTAGGGTCTCCTTTGGCATTTTGTTTAGAATTGACCACGCAACAAGCGACAACAAAACGATTTACAATGACAGCCTACATTTCGTTAGTTCGTTCTCTTTTTCTCCCTCGCTCTCGTATATTTTAAAATAAGATCTATGCAACTAACAAAAATTCACAGATCTCTTGGTCAGGACAGGCATTTTGAGGTACAGCACCTAACGTTCCAGCTACATTCATATATAGATCCATGAGCTACATGTGGATTGTGGATAGATTTCATGCCAGTTAGTTATCTCACCTGACACAGCATGGCAAAAAGATATCCCAAGTTGACAGATGTAGTTGATTGATTTATGCTTCGATGATTTATTGCTCAATTTAATTATTTGCCATGTGTGTGAGTCTTAAAAAAAAAAAATAAAAAAATTGAGGGGCTCCCTGGGTTGCAATTTTTGTATTTTTTCTGTTGTATGAAAATTTTTAAGGTAAGGTCTTTGCTCTATGGAATCTGTTGTAGTGTCCGTCTGGATATTTATTATATGGGGTCTTTTTTATAAAACGATTTGAATACACACCACACACATACATAATATGCAGTTTGGGGTTATTTTATTTGAAAGATTGAATTACTTTCGGCCCACTCTATTGTTTGAGTTTTGAGTATAATAAATTGGAATTTAAAATGCCACTTTGGCATTAATCATTTTATTTAATACGAATTTTTTTTTTTTACTTCTATGAATGACATGTAATTTGCAAAATAGAGTAACATTATTTCTCAACAACGACAACGGCAGGTTTGGTTTTTGTTTTTAGTTTTTAATTTATTTAAGAAATTAAAATAAAAAAAAAAAAGATGATGACAGGAAGATTTATTTATCGTCATCTTTTGGTTTTAAGTGTTTTATTTTTTTTTTAATTGATGTCAGAAAAAGTGGCGAAAAATAGATGTTATTTTTTAATTAATTCTTTTATGCTTAGGGATAATTTATTGTTAAAGTTTTTGTTTTAAAATATATTGCTTGTTGCACGAGTGGTGAAATTTTTGGCAGAAGTGATGAGATCTGAATGAAAATACAGTTGTCTTTCACTTATTGAAGTAAATTTATTTGTAACAGGGGCCATACAAATGTATTATTAATTTAATTTTGAGCTTAAAAATAATTATAGTCTAGATTTTGCCTTAGAGTCTTTGATACATTTTGCCGACCTGTGCAAAGATTCTTAATTTTGTATTTAATTAAATATATCATAAACCTTTTCCTTTAAAGCCTTCCTTTGGTCTCTATATTCTCAATCGTTATTTCATAAAAAATGTTCACTTATTGTTTCCTACATTGGGCGCCATTTTTTTTATTTTGTATTATGGAGATAATTATTTAAAAATAAATAAAATTCGATTTCAAAAACATTTTAATTCACAAAAATACATAATGTATACATATGTATGTGTCCCTTCAACTTGAACTTCAGTCAATATTTTTTATCAGAGACTTAAATGACACAAATCAAATTAACAAAAACAGAGGTCACCTGTTGTCACAGCCAGCAATTAAAGCTCTATTAATAATTTCAAACTTGATTGTGCTCAATTCTCCAACTGTATCTTCTTAAAAAAATCTTAATAATTGACTCCTTCCAGCAGCCAAGATTGTAACTACTTCACACTCCTCTTCTTAAGTTTTTAACATCCAATTCATTACCTCAGCATCACTTTACCTATCTAAGCTGATAATAATTTAGTGAAAAGATAAAAATAAAAATCAAATTAAAAAATGCTTAATTGCAACGCTTATAGACGTTGAACAAACTCACATGTCGGTTACTCATTCCTTTTTGGCTAAATCGATGAGATTGCTACCACCTGATAAGCCCAAATCAAAATTCCTCACTTGCAATGATTAGTGGAGGAAAATGATTGAACAAATAAAAGCAACAAAAAAATAAATACAATCTCTGCAGCTACATGGAGCAATTTATTTCGTAAAAGGTAATTGCAAGCGATATATATGCCGCAGCAGCAGTAGTAAGTAAGCAAGCAAGCAGCAGTCGACCCGCTGCCAGAAGTCAAGAAAAATCAATCAAAAACAAAAAACTACACCACCCTCTCTTGCAACGACCGACGATGGGGCTCGACAAAAAAAAATACGAAAAAACACCTCTTATCTTTAAACCACCACTGAGGCATCCAATCAACTCTATCGTCGATCAACGAATTCACCAAAGCCGCCCTCGCTCACCAAACGTTGTCGCTGTGTCGGTCGATGGTCGTATTCTTCTTCCTCCTCCTCCTCCTCCACTGCCTTCAAAAGTCCATGAACAATTTTTTCACTGCTGACCCCCAACATGTAACCATTTAACGCCTCCGCATACCTAACCAAAACCAAGAATGCCTCCGCATGCAAATAGACGTCCAAGCCACCGCCGCCGTCGCCGCGCTGCCGTCTTTAACCGACACCGCTGCCGCCTCTGAAGCCGCCACCACCACCGTCAACTTCAAGACCCTATCTGGAGTTAGATATCTTCGGCAAGATAGTGCCGGAGCAAGTATGTCCCGTCAATCTCGTCGTGTATTGTGTCTCCATGTCAAATAAAACAACCATTGAGCTGGTGTTGTTTGCTTATGGAGGAGTTTGCGCGCGTGGTGCGGATGGCATTGTCAATGTTGCCAGCAGAAATGTGCTATTGCAGATTGAACAGTTACTTTACTATATATTATTTTGTAAATTTTTAAATGTGTGAATTACATAATTATACATACATATAATTATACTGCTGTTAAATAGGTATTGCATTCGGAGAAAACCCTGAAAAGTACAGGTCCTAAGATAGAACCTTAAGGAACACCATTTAAAATATATTTTGTAGTGTATATTAATTTTGATTTCATATCACTTTTAAAGTAAACAACAATTTTTCTGTTTAGTGAAAAGAAACCCTTATAAAGTTCATGACCTTTGACCTTTGTTTCAAAAGGTTTAAATTTTTTTTAATATGGTGGCTATTCGAATACTCTGTGAATTTTTCTTTGCTTGTAAGCTTTTCGTTGTCTTGGCTATCCTGTTTATATTCTGAATTTTTATTAGGTTAAACAATTTTGTAAAGTGATCATTGAGCGCCATTTTCCTATATGTTTTTTTTTAGAAAATGAATATCGGAATTTAATAAAGATGGATCCACGGATTTTTTTTTAAATAGAAAACAGATAGAAGTAAATATTAGTTACACCACATATATGTATGCATGTAAATTGCAGCTCTTCTCATAGCTTCAAAATCAATAGTTTTTTTTTGTCTTTCTCAAAGACATCAATGACTTTACGAAAAACACTACATATTCCCTTCTTAGTTTCTCAGATTTTTTTTTCAAACCTTACTCAACTATAATTAATAAGTTTTAAGTCACACATTGGGCGCCATTTTTAGAAAATATTATTTTGTTGAATATATGTATTAGCATTTACCTTGTTTGATTTGACAATATTCTCTATTTAATGTTAAATAAATTAAATCTATATTGGCAACTCCTTCGCGTGTTTGGGTATATGTTTGCGAGGGAGGCAGTTGTCAGCAAAGCACTTGGTAGATCGGCTGTTAAGTGTTTGATTTTTTTTTCATTTAATTTTCTTCTTTTTTTTTTATTTGTGAGATTTGTGTCTCTTTTGGATGTCAGATGACATGCAGCTTCTGCATACAATTGAAGTTGAATGATATTGCGGGGCGCGCAAAAGTATTTTTTTTTTTTTGTCATTTTTTTGCTTAGCCATGCTTTCACTTCATCAATCTGTCAACGTATATATCATTTAAGTCTCTATAATGTAAGCTTGTTGTCACGAGAATAAAAATAAATACTTTTTTTTTTTAACCGATGAGCGCGGTTAGTGGACGAGATTTCAAATTGAATTATAATCCAGGAAATCTCTTGACATTGTCACTTTTTGGGATTTATTTTTCGTTGTATATTTACATATGTATGTATATGTATATGAGGTTATATATATTCATATATCACTGAAATTTGAACCATGGTTTTGATATAAATAGTATTTTTTTTAATACATAAAATATAAAAAAATCTTAAAAGTGTTTTTTTACGAAATATTTGTAGATTAGGCTTTCCAGAAAGGCATTAGGCTCCTGGGTTGTCTTTATCTATCTCATTTTGTACTAAGGATTTTTGGTTTTATTACAAATTCAATTTTTTATTTTGTAAAGTATCTTTACATGTACATATATATGTATGTATTCATAATTTTTTGTTTTATTTAAGTATAAATGTTTATTATTATTCATTAGTTTTTTTTCCCGAATAATTACTTTTAATTTAAAAATTATATTTTGTTATTTGTTTAATGTTATTTATTTATCTATTTGTTAATACTCTTTTGTTAATTTATTATTTTTATTTTATTCATTTATTAATTTTTATTTTTTGTACATATTTATTTTCTGTATATTTGTTATTTATTTATTTGTTTATTTATTTATTATTTATTTATTTATTTATTTATTTGTTTATTTATGTATTTATTTATTTATTTATTTATTTATTTACTTATTATTTATTTATTTATTTACTTATTTATTTATTGTTTTTTTTTTTAACATGATAACATCTAGTCAAATGTAAATTTTTTTTCTCTTTTTAAGTTTTTTTTATAAAAAATAAAAGTGTATTAATTATACTTTAAATTATACAAAAAAAAATCGTATACATACATTGGTATATACCTACATATACATATTTACATCCATATTTACATATTTATTTTCACTTTTCATTTTTTTTTTTTTTCTTTTTTTTTTCAATTTAAATTGGAGGTTTTTTTTTTCTCGTATTTTCCTTCAAATGTTCATTTATATTAAAAAGTACCTACTTAATTAAAAATAAAATAATGTTTCAGTAGAAAGATAAATATATATCAAATCTCTGTTTGTAAAATGTGCGGTGACAAACCTTTTTAAAAAAATTATAACGAATAAAGAATAACTAACTAACAATTGTATTTCAGTATTCCGAGAAAGACAACAACATCTATTTTTTTCTTTTATCTCGTTTATCAATTTCAATCATTTCCTTATTTAAGAAATCTTTAAAAGCGAATTAGCAACAAAATTCTAAGAACAAAATTCCAAAGTCCAAAAATTCTTGACCTCCCTAAACCTTCTAATCAGAATTTAAAAAAAAAAAAGAATAATTCAAATTGAAACAATAAAATTTTTAATTCCAAATCAAGTTAGTTTCTCAGCTCTTTTGTTTCAATCCTTGATGTTTTTTTTTATTTTTCAGCCTCTTAATTAAAAAAATAAAAATCTCATTAAATACATTGTAATTAAAATTATCAATTAAGTCAAAATTTAACAAATTTATAGGAATTTTAAAGCTTCAAAGCTAATCAGCTTTATAGATTCATAATAAACTAAAAAGTAATTATTCCAATAAAACAATTTACAAAAAAAAACATTTGCTCCATACATAATCTTGAAAAGGCTAATTTTCCTATCATAGAACATGTCGCTAATAACTTGCAATTGACTGGATTGTGTGGTGTAATCAAAAGGCAGCAGCAGCTATCACACCACACAGCTGCGCACACTCACTCAAATAGACTCTCGCAGATATCTCAGAGCCTCTAGTAGTGAAAACCACTATCACACAAAACCGAGATGCTATAGACTCGTGTGTCTATACCAGACTCGCAAATAACATTAAGCACAATCATAAATTTTCCAATTGATTGAAATGGAATAGGAATGAATGCCCTGCGGTCAGGATTCGAGTCTTTTCGAAAAAGAGCCTTGATGATGATGATGATAATGATATTTTTATATCATAGATAGTTGTTGCTGTGTATAGTTAGTTGTTATTGCGTATCTTTTCTATGACAATTTGTGAGTTGGGTGGACGACAACCAACGACGAAGATACGACACGCGATGCACATGTTAATCCGTATCGTTTTCCTTTTGGCGGTTAATTGCAGATATTTTACGATCTTGATATTTATGAATTTTAGTTTCAAAGTGAGTAGGCTTATTGCTGCAGTAATACGAGTATAGCTTGAAAAGTATCTTATGAGATAAAGTCGACAACAATTGGTTGGATGTGAACGCCTTTGAAGCTTCCATTTTTTTATCTGCTCTTTTTTTTTTTTTTTTGTTGCATAGAATTATGCCTGCGAGGTAAAAATATTTTAATCATCAGTTGAAGATAATAAACTGTAAACAATTCAACTTAGCTAAGATAAGTGTGTAACGTTGTGAAATCTTTGGGTGTCCTAAAGAGATACAAATATTTATTGTTGGTGGTATTAATTTGACATGAAGGCGATAGTGTGAGTTTTTTTGTTTCAAAGGCGGTGATATTCTCTTAGCAGATATTCCCGGTATTAATTTAATCCTTTAAAGGGTGATAACGCTTATTTAAAACTTCAAGAATACAATCTTATAGTATCTCTATCAGTTCTAATTTACCCTCCGGATGCCAAAGAAGAAACATAACAAACAAAGTTTAATATCAGGAATAGCTGCATTTTAAGGGATTCGGAAGAATCGTTTGGTATATTTTTTGTAAATTAAGCTATTAAGCCTAAAGATTCTCCCCTGTTGAATCAAACATAAAAACACAAACAATCTTACCTAGAAATATGCTGAAATTTCATGAAAATGTTTTGAATTTTTTTTTTATTATTTAAAAAAAGGCTGTAAAATGTTACAAAAAGTTCCAAATTCCATTCCAACAATCTGGTTTGCATAATTCATTTTTAACTTGATCTTTTAACCACAGATTTTCTTACAATCTCACGTCAATAAAGATCACAAACAACATGGGTTAATATGTTTCTCTTCCAATGCATAGCAAACCATCGTCAATATTTTCCAACGTTGCTCCATTTTTCCCAAACTCACATTTATTACATTCAACCTTTTTTTAAACAACAAACAAATAACGACGCCCATAACCTCTGCTCTCCCACCATATAGCTTCACTAACTTAATATAACTCATTGCAAAAAACAAAAAAAAAACCTGTACGCGTCAGAAATTCCATGTTCTGTGTAAATCACCTGTGACATTAGTACCAAACCAATTTGCTTTTGATGAGGCTCTCTATATAGAATCACACTGAGTGTCACGACTTTTTTAAACAAATCCCTCTGCTGCAACAAGAACATTTACTACAAACCAACAAGAACCATTTTACTTGATTTATATGTCCACCAAATAATGTTACTGGAAGAAGAGGAGAGGAGTCTCTTTTTTTTGCACAAATGGAAAATGGAAACATTATCTATCAACTTTACCCAATAAAAGGAAAGAAATACTTCTCTTTTTTTATTTTTTTATTTTTAACATGCTGTGCTGAAGAAATATGTAACTTATCTGAAAATGTCATATGACAATGATGCATGTGGCAAATTTGTATTTTTTGTATTTCTTACGAGAAAGTTTCCACAAACCAAAACAACAATAATAATTTGTCTTTGCTCTCTGTTGTGCAGATTTTCTTTAAGACACAACACACACACACATACCATTCATAGATTCATATATTTTAACATCAAAAGACACCTAAATCAAGTCTTCCAGCGTTAGCGCGCCTTAATTATGTGCAACTATAAATAATATTACTTTTTTTTTTATTTTTTGTTTAATATTCATTGCAGCCGCCGTCATCGCCGCGCCGCCAAGTGACTAAGATTGCATACTATTCAATGCCATGACCTCGTTCATATTCACCGCGTGCACTGTCAACTATCAATCTCTTAGCCTGCTGAGCGAGAAAGAAAAAACAAAAACAAAAACAAAAACAAAAAAACCGCACTTGGAAATATATAGGTCAACTCTTCTGCGGCAAATGAAATGATTACAAATAGTCCTTCGAGTAGGTTTTACATGTTGCGCTGCTGTCTTGATCTTGGTCTTGGACACAAACGGTCCGGCAACAATGTGATACGAAGACAACTGAGGTTATAGATTTCCTCGGGTGGATTTGAAGATAAATTATTCTTAAGGCGCAGTTCTCTTAGGGGACGTTAAATATTGAAATATTTAAAAGTTGTTCAAAAAATGTTCAATTGTCAAGACTTTTTTCTTATTAAATGCATCGATTAATATAATAACACTTGAACTGAAGAAGACTGATAGAACTGATGCATCAAAAGATCTGATTAAGCTTGCAAAATGTGCTTAATTGTTGGAAGTAACATTTTCTATAAATGATTAAATTTGAGCTAAAAGCCTTCACAAAGCATTCTGAAGCCCTAAAAAGTTGTCAAATATTTATTATTTATTTATTTAAATATCTCTTAAAAGGATTTTAAGGAAGCTATATAGAAGTTAGTAGTAGGGAAGTAACATCTTCTATAAACGATTAAATTTGTGTTACAAGCTTCTACAAGCTAAAGGGCTGTATTTTTCCACAATATAGTTCGACCAAGGGCCCTCACGGCAGTCTTTTTTTGTATGCAGGGCATACAATTTGACATTGATATGTTTAAATGATGAATAAACATTGAAGAAAATTGTATTTTTATAATTATGCAAAGTTCAAGCAAGCACCCTTTGTCCTTCTTAAATCCACGCCTGAATCAATATTTGTTGAGAGAAAAAACTTAAAAAAAAAAGTGCCAATCATCAACTCACAAACAAACGGATACTCAACTGGTTTCTCACTCACTTCACCCCCGGTAACCACAACACGAAGTCAGAGCACAGCATCAGTGCGGAATGACGATACAGCCAGTGTAAAGCAGGATCCAACAAAAAAAAAATGATCCAGAGCAATCGTCGTAGTTTAACCAGGTGTTCCATGGCACGATCAAGCGAAATAAAATCCGAGCGAACCTTCATCCATCCATCAAAAGTATACACACACATGCAACATGCAGTATATTATGTTTGTGTTTTACAGCCTCCTGACCATAAGTTCGAACACACCATCATCATGATGTGTGTTGTGGGCTGTTGTGCGTCGGTGGAAGCAACATCAGCGTGACGGTGCTATGCTATGCGGAGAGCTTTTACGCAGCACAGTAGGTGGAACAGTAAAAATTAGTTGCAATCTACTACTCCCGGGGGCCTCGATCCCCATCCGTGATATCTGTAGTTCTCTGTGGGTAATCCTCCTGGATTACGACGACTACGTGACCGGTACGACCACCAGACAAATCGTATATATAGAGGGAACAGCACAGAAAAAAAAAAAAAATCTCGAACGGATAACATGACGGGAGATCACTTGGCCATAAACAAATCAATGGCGGATTAACGGACGCACATTAGATGGAATTATATAGGCAGATTTGCCGCAGCAGCACATGTGTCGTGTCAGCTATACTAAAGCCACTTTTAGGCCTAAAAAAGTAGTTAAAAAAAAAGAGGACAAAAGACCATCATGGTCGTCGTCATGGTAATCATTATCATCAGTAGAGCATTTGAAGGAATAGCTTCCGATGTTGGACCATTATAGATACTATGGAGTGGCACACAGCTGTGCCTGATGATGCCTGATTCGTGATGTGGTTTACCTAAATGTCAATCATGGATTTTGGTCGGGAAAATTCTTCTTCCGAGCGAGAGAAGACGTGGGAGGTACAGCGCAATGGCATTTAAATTAAGGTCTATAGGAGAAGCCACTTTGTTGGTTGTCGGTTAGTTCGAGGTGCAAACTGTTTGGGTGGTCACTTTTTATTTGTATATTTTTTGTATTTGTACTTATAGGCGACTGTGTGTCATGTTTGTGAATTGTTTTAAATCGGTGATGGGTGTTTTCGGTTGGTCGGTAGGTCGGTGGTGTGTGTACACAGGGGATAATGCAAACGCTGGTTCTGTAGTATGAACCTGGAAGGGAAAATTGACTTTGGTGAGAGTTTTAATAGATAGATACTAATGATGCTCAGGAAAAATGCTAGTTCTTTTGCCACTTTCGATAGAATGGATATATGTAATTTAGATTTTTTTTACTCATTTTTCTTAAGCTTAACACTCCGGTTTGCGGTCACCTTGGCTCCACGAACTGTCAGCTACTTTCAGCCTATTTTACATATAAAGCTTTAAGTAAATAATTGAACGGGTTTGACGGTTTAATCAATTATTTTTGTTTAAAAATGGAATTTGATTTTCCCTGACTTATTTATAGGTACAAAGTATCGATCTGAAGATGAGGACATCGAAAAAACAATTCATGACATTCCTCAATATTTCAAAACATCTTCTTTATGTGAAAATTCAAAATTTCAACTTAATGACTGTTTTCACTTGCTGATGATCTTCATTGTCATAATAATTTTTCAAAGCAAAGTTATATTTTTTGTTGTTGTTTCTCTTTTTTATAAAAAGGCGTCACAATTAATTCGGTAGCTCATTAAGCCATAATTTATACGATCGCTTTAGTTAAAAGTTAAAATCAGTAAAGCCTCGAAAAAAAAAAAACTGTAGGTACTGTGGCGGTGGATTGCGGTATATACACACAGCACCTCACTTCTTAATTAAATTCCATTAAGAGTATATGTTAAGTGGTAGACAACGCAGCGTGCACCAAAAATACCGACGAGACAGTAAAGTAAAAACGCTACACCATGGAATCTCACTTTGCAAAAAACGAGAATACAAAAAAAACGCAAAAAAAAACCTCCATCCATCCAACCAACAGATCGATGATATCAATTTCTGCAAAATAATTGCCCCAATATCGTTGTTGTTATTTTCTTGAAGTTATTGTGGTTCCTCGAAAAGAGGAGCTCCCCCAAAATAAAAAAAAAATCCAAACCTCTTAACAAAAAAAACTGTTACAAAATAAAAGAAACCAAAAACCGATATAAAAGGTACGTGCTCCCGTGCCAAATGAGCCCGACGAAGGTCCTAACTCACTCACAATTGGCACACGATGTGCCACATATAATCATTGCATTTAAAGTGTTCCAAGTACTGGACACGAATAGGTGTATATATACCACCTTTAAGGTAGGTACTTTATATACATACGTATGGATGGATGTACGTACCTACTCACCATGCAAGCCAGGTATCGTCGTATGTAACTTTTATGTCAAAATAATTGGCTCTTTGGAAGATTCCGGGACAAAAATGTCCTCCATCCACTTTTATATGCCAAGTCAAGAAGCTAAAACTTCAAATATACTACGCATATAGCATCTTCGTTTTTGGTTTGGTTTTGGGTTTCCAATATACGTACAAGAAAGTTGCATGGCTTCGCATAAATTGTATACCAGCAACAGACAAAAAAAAACAATTCTTTTTTTTGGAAAATCTCAGTGTTGTAATTTATTTAAGGAAAACAACATATTGTTGATACATGCGAGTGTGAAGGAATGGCTGGGAAGAAGAGTCAAGTCAAGGATGTGAATATGAAAAAAAAGAAAAATACGGACTAAGATGGAATATTGGGTTCGTTTTTGTTTACAAGTTTGGATGCAGTCGATGATAATGGTATTTCCTTGAAATGACAACAAACAAGGATGTTCATTTGGTCGTCTAGTGTTTTGCCTGGATTGCCAGTTGATTTTCATGGTTCGCCAGTTGATTTTCATGGTTCGCCAGTTGATTTTCATGGTTCGCCAGTTGATTTTCCTGATTCGCTATTCGATTTGCCTGGTTCGTCAATTGTTTTGGTTGGTCTTCTAATTCTGCTTCCTAATTTGTCCGTTGAATTCTCTAGCTCTCCAGCTGATTTGTCTGGTTTCCCAGTTGATTTGCCACCAAGTAATTTCCATTGTTCGCTCGTTGATTTCCTGGGACTAGAAGCCCTTTTCCGAAATCTTCCATTGATTTCTCTGGCTTCTCAGCTGATTTGTCTGGTTTCACAGTAGATTTGCTTGGTACACCAAGTAATTTGACTGTTTCGCTGGTTGATTTGCCCTGTCCTCCAGTTTCTTTGCCGAATTTGTCCATTCATTTCTCTGGCTCTTCAGTTTTATTAACCTGTTTCTCTTTCATTTCCAAGAATCAGCTTTTGAATCGCCTGATTCCCCAATCGATTTGCTGGTCTACTAGTTCAGTTACCAAATTCATTCGTTGATATCTCTGCCTCTCCAGTTGATTTTTCTGGTTTTGCGCTTGATTTTCTTGGTACACCAAGTATTTTTCTATGTTCGCCGGTTGATTTGCCTGGTCTTCTAGTACGTTTGCCAAATTCGTTCATTGATTTACCTGTTCCTCTTGTTCATTTGCCAGATTCGGATCTTGATCTATCTAGGTTGCCATTTGATTTGGATCGTACGCCAGTTGTATGTCTGGTCTTTCTAGTTCATTTATCGAATTCGCCATTGATTTTTTTTATTTAATGACCGAGACTTACAGAAGTCTTGTCTTGTTTCGTCTGCTAACTAAGAGACTGAGGCACAAATCTTATCTAAAAATCCACCGACCAAAATTCTAACACATCTAACTATTTATTCCAACTCTAAGGCCTTGCAATCCAAGTTCCATTTAAAAGACCTAACTTTGTTGCAGAAAAACAAATATTCAAACGCAAACATTCTCCTATAAAGATTCTGATTAATAGCATTTAATGTTATATTCTTCCTAATAACATATACCAAACACCACATTTTAGAATTATTCAATGATCTTAGTTAAATCTTCCATCCACCATCAAAGCACCTCAACTACCTAACTAACAATATAATTTCCAATTTTCTCGACTAATTCATAGTTAGGTATTTTACATGACGCTTTAGCTCCTTTTTTCTAACTTGTGCATATCTTTACCCACTTTGGCTGCCACATCTGCAGATCGATCCAGGTGAGATACGCATGCCAAGATAGCAGCAAACCACTGCGCCACCGCCGCCGCTGCTTGCTTGATCGCTTTGCAATCATTTAAATTAAATCCTTATACGTATAGAGTATGGAGGTAAAGTGTATACTTTTCCCTAACGTGTCTTTCAATTCTTTTTCTAAGTTTGGACTAAAACCAAACATCGTTCTGCATGTAATTCTTGTTAACCGCAGTGTTAAGATGTTTCTTTGAGCTAAAATCAACCATTGCATCCCATCAGACGTTACCATGGCCCATCAGTCGACCACAAGTTTGAAAAAAAAAAAAAAAAAAAAAAAAAAACAGAAAACAAACTGATCTCGCTAAATCGCTTAAGGTGTTTTGCAAATTACTAGAGATCAACTAGAGATTAGAGTTTAAATAGTTTCATTGGGACGACAAGGTAGCAAGCAACAGCACAGCAGCAGAAGAAAAGTATTCAATATCCTGGTACGGTTTCTGTGTGAGCCTACGCGTAACAAATTCTATAGTAAGGGGAATTTATTCCCAAAGGTTGGTCTACAATTTTATCGTTTTATTCAAAAGTTTTCTTAATGCCCGTCAAGTTAGAATTACATTACCTCTACTGTCGTAAATTTGTCGTGAAAGAAAAAAGTTTGCCGCGCTTTTTTTTTAATAATCTCTCGTTATGCTAACCGGACTGTGAGATAATCAAAACTTACTGAAATCAGAACAGAAAAGGTGTTTATTCCTTGTCGTAAATTCGTCGTAAAATTGTTATAAAGAAAAAACATTTTGACAGTCAAGTTAGCATTAGATACTAGGGGTAAAAAAAAAAACAAGGGCAAAAATACATTTTTTTCATAACAATTTTACGTAAGTACACATTTTCTATTTTCTATTTTAAGTTCAGTTTACCCTTTTTGGGGGTTGGTAATGCTAACTTCTATGCCAAGTAAACATAACCAGAGCTTATTAAAAAAAAAAAACAATCGCGAAAATTTTTTTTTTTTTTCATAAAAATTTTACGACAAATTTACGACGCATTCCTTTTTCTGTTATGAGTTCATTTTACCTTTTATGGGAGGTTGTAATGCTACGAGGGGTTATTTTTTTTAAATAAACAAGAGCGACAAAATTTTAATTTTTACGACAAATTTACGACAGTCAAATTATTAGAATTTTAAAATTTTGTGGTGGTAATGCTAACTTGACGGACATGATTTTGTTTGTTATTGCTAGCTTTCGATTTGCTGTATTAACTTCCCATCATAGGCACGTTCCTAATAAAACAAATTTAAATATCTACCTTGCTGAAGAAATTCTCCTCAACAAAGATATTTGAGTATAAAGTGGCATTTTAACGGATATCCATTGCTTTTGGTTCATCCAGAATCCAATCAAGCTAAAAAAAAATAAATAAAATCAATTGATCCGATCTCTAGCCCGAGATACGCACCATCGCTATCCGTCGTTGTCGTTGTCATTCGCACATGGTCATTAAGCGTGTGTTTTTCTAGGTCTACCATCATCATGACTTGGATATTATACAGCTAAACCAAAATTGAACTCTAAACCAATTGACAAGTTGACTCTTGTGTCTAATTTCTGGCACACCACAATCCGGGAAATTGCATTTATGTTGCCCCGATAAGACCTCCACATCGCCTTCGGTCAAACCAATTACCAGCTAAAGTAATAGGCCTGGCTCTATTTTGACAAATTGAGAACATATACTTACAGCTGGTATAATCCTTGCGCCCCGCGCAATTCCAAGATAATAATCAGTGTGAGATATTTGCTGTACCTACTACGACTATACCAATCTATAGATGATATCTTGATTAAAAAATCAAAGCCAAATTGTGTATATCTACGCGATATTTATACTAAGTGGATGATTTGCGTATTCCTATACCCGCTCAGCGCGACCTACGAATTCTCAAGACCCCGCCACCATACGCTCTCGCTGTAAGGCGATTAGAATCTAATGCATAAAATTGTGCATTTAAGTTGACAAACTGAACAATTTTCCAAACTATAACAAAACTGATGGAAGCATTATATAGTGACTAAGACGGAACGGGACGGGACGGAGCGGGGTGAAGCGGTGAAAATGAAAAATACTTTATTTTAATGGCCCGGTGTATTAATGCAAAGTGTAACGCCATTTTCAAAATTGATATTAATTCTCTATGGGAAAAATGTGGTTCATAAAATTGTGTGTGTTTTTTGTTGTAAAATCGCAACTAAGGCGTAGTCTTTTCTCTGAAGCTTGTATCTCTGGCTTATACGAACAGTTCGGTCGCGGTCATGAATTGACATATATCAAAATTAGGTGGACATTAATGTTTTGTACATATTTATTGATTTAATTGGCCTTTGCATTCACACGTTGTGTGTCCATATAGCAAATTATATATGGTGGGTTTAAAAACATTACGATTTGAGTGCAATAAACCTTGAATGACCAAGAAATTGATATATTTTGTTATTTGCAACAAAGTTTAACTTTGGAGAGTTAGGTTAGGTTTGTTTTTTTGGCATGACATGGGTTTTAATTAATCAGAGGAAATTTTAAAGCGAATAAGAGGAAATTTAGTTTAGAAGTTCCTTATTGGCTTACATGACATTAGTAGTCTCGCAAACTTCGTAATAATCTCCAAGTGGTTCAACGAGTAGGAAGAAAGTTTCCTAGATTCTTGTGGTATCACAATGGGCCAACCTATGGTCTAAGTGTGTCAAGCATCTCTGCTGACAGCCACTTTAACCTAGCCTATCCTTACTAGGAAACAAAACAGCTGCAACTTAAAAAAAAAAAAACGATTTTATCTACAAATGTCAAAAGGAATTGACAAATTCTTCAAGAGTATCTCTTGTCATGAAAAAGTGCTTCTCACCCTAGCCGTTTGGATTCGGCAGAAAATTTTAGGTCCCCTCTATTCCTGCCAATAACACGCACACAGAAATGGTTGAGAGTTGTAAGTCACTAGGCCCTGGTTCTACATGAGCTGTCGCGCCGACCAATTTATTTATTTTGTTTAAATAATTTGACAGTTTTGTAGTTTTTTTGGAAATTATAATTTGACAAATGTCAATTTTTAAGGTCATACAAAAATTTTCATGACAAAGAATTATCATCAAGGGTTTTTTTGACAAAAAAAATTTACAATTTCAGTATTTCCTGAGAATTGTGAAGAATTCTCTGAAAAAAAATTTTTTACAATTTTAATATTTAGTGTGTAGGTAAAGAATTTGACATAAGTGACTATATTACGAATTAATTGTCTTGACAAAATCGTCATAACTAGCCAGTTCAGCCTTTTCTGAGATTTCAGAAATCTGAACGTATTTCCTGACATTGGGATTACCTACTCACTTTTGCTGTCAAAAATCTGAGCCTGATATTTTTTGGATTGGCTTATATGGCTAAATATTATAGGCTTCTGCTCAGTGAAGCTAACAGAAGTTTGCTTATTGAGATGTCAAAACCTTGAACTTTCTAAATTTGAGAATGACAAAAATTATCATGATATATTTGTCGCTGTATTTAACTGAAAATTCTGACACCTTCTGTCAATATTTTATGAACTGAACATTTTTTAGAGAAGTGTGTGACCTGGTTGTTGCAGATTTGTCTTACTTTTAAATTCATTAATTTCACTAATTATGTGACAAAGCCTCGTCATCGAAAAAAACAATGTGGTTTAACTCCTGTTTTTGTACCACCGCCGCGCCGCCGAACCGATCAAGCTATTTATTTGGACTTCGAATTTCCTCATGATGTCTTTCGACCTGTATGTATCTCACTAAATTTGACGACGGAAATCCACCTTGTTGACTTAAAATAGTCACGTGTAGATTTCTTCAATGTCATATGTTGAAGAGGATGAAGGTCTGCTTGACCAATCGCTTTCTGGAGTCAGACATGTTGTTGATTTTTCAGGCTTTTATTTTTAAACATTTTATTTGTAACTTTTTGGTCATGGTCAACCTATACATAACCTTGTCCCTTTGATTTTCATTAATTCATGAAAAATTTAGAAAGATTCAAAATTAGCAACAGCAACGCATACATTCCCATTAATTAAATACAAAATGCTTATCATTGCAACTTAGATCAAAATAAAAAAAAACTTCAGAAGATTTATGTAAAATTAATTTTAAATTTGATTTTTGGTTCTCATTATTGTTGCCATCATAAATAAAATAAAAGCTCTAATTTCCAAAAAAAAAAATTTCCATTAAACAAACTAAATAAAAATCTTCCATTATCATACTTTTAATCTCTATAAGCTCTTTTAATTATATATACAACATAACTTGTTCTTATATGAACACAAAATGGAATTCAAAAAATATTTAAATGGAACAATTATACAAATGTTTATCACCCTTGAAACTTAAAACTTAAAACCTTATGAATAAGAAGGCGCCTATCAGTCTATCGATGATAAAATATTCACACTTTTTTTTTTTTTTTTAAATATTAATACATTTTGGCCTTTGAGAACAAATTAGTTCAACAAAAAAAAATAAAATATGTATTTTATGTATAGGTATTCATATGTATATATGTTCATACATCTAGCATATTATTTACAAAAAATAAAATTCCTATGCAAACTGTTATGAATGTGATTTTAAATTTAGAAAAAAAAAACAAATTTTTAAGATTTTTTCCCCGCAATTAAATATAAAATTGTGAGATCTTTAAAAACAAATTATTTGTTTTATGTTTGACATCTATTGAGATGCAGCATTCATTATTGTTGATTTTTTTTTGGGAATCGACAGAAATGTGTAACATTAAGCTTCCTATGTTTGATAGAAAAGCGTTAAATTGATAAAATTATTCAATGTTTATTTGAATTTTTGGGGTTTTTGATTTTTATCTTTTTTAATGTAGGTTTAGAAACTTTTGATTTTGAAGGAATTAATGGCTTGTTTTAGTTTAGATCTATTTTTGAAAATTTCTAATTTAAAACATAATGGAGTAAAAGTTGGTTTTAAAGTGCTTACCAGTTATCAACGAGTTGTAGAGTCAGTAGTCTTTTCAATATACCTACTGCAGTTATAAAATAAAATAAGTACATGGTAGCCCAAAAGTTGTTTTCTTAGATACATCTGGAATAACTTTTGAACGAAAAGATAAAAACTAATAAAATAAATTACAAATAAAAGTTAATATCATGGAATTTTTGTACATTATGTGTGGAAAATCATATCGATGTGGCCACCATTAGAATGCATGCACTGATGGGCTATTTTGATGACTCTTTCCATGAATTTTTGAAGTGATGCTAGCGTAATTTGAGCGATCTCTGAGGGGAATGTTGAGTTTAAGCACCTGTATAGTCTGTGGTTTGTTAATCACTGTAACCTCATAAAAAATTCGGGTGCCAACAGATCAGGCGATGGCCATTCACCGTTTTTTGATATAATGCGATTTAGGAATTGTTCGCGCAACAAGTTTATTCTCACGATCGGTGTGAGAGGTAGCTCCGTGTTGCTGAAATCAAATCAGCTCAGCATTGTTGTCTGCTTGCACAAGTGGAAAAAGGAAGTCCTGAAACATTGTTCAGTAGCGGCACCCATTGACCGTAACACTGGCACCCGCACAATTTTCGAACAAATATTGCCATAAATCTTAGCGAGCGAGCTTATTCCACACCACACCAAAAAGTAACACGAAGTTAATGGAGATTTTTAGGATTCTGTGTGCTGCAAATTCTACAATTTTGTTTGTTTACAAACCTGCTCAGATGAAATTGTGCCTCGTCGGTCATCCAAAAATTTATCGTCATTCTCGGGGACATTTAGGACAGTTCTGTGGTACTGCAGATGCTTTTCTGAATCATCAGGATTTTGACCAACTGGATCTTATAAGGGTATAGGTGAAGATCGTTCCTCAAACTCCGATGAATCGAGTCGATGTTTCAGGTTCGGTTGCAACATTTTAACTTAAAAAAAGATCACTTCAACTGATGTAATCCGACAGGCGCAGACGGTACAAATATTCTGACTGTTCATCTAACAAAAGCACTTAATTAACTAAAAGTTTATTTTTAACTGATTTTAGTCAAAAACACAACCTAAGACTATACAAAAAATGGGTTTGATAAATTAACTGCATAGAAAAAAGTTTTAGGGCAGGTAAAAACTGCTAACTGTTACCACTTAAGTTTTTCGACTTAAAATGACCTCAGGAATTCATGGTTTTCGTTCGGTAATGATTGTCAGAAAATATTGATTTGATATTCATAGTTGAGGTTCCCATGAAATTGACCCGTGCGCATATTTTGCAAAATAACAAAAATGGTTTAGGGGCTTGGAAAGCGAAAAAGTTAAATTTTTGACAAAATGGACATTTTCATTTGCATTTTCCAACCGATTTTCAAAATATGTACTTCGTTATATTCTTGACCAATCAACGGTCAATTTGGTATAAAAAAGTTGTGGGTCCATTAACCACAAGCTTTTGGTTATTCAGATTTTAAATTCGAAAAAATATGAGAAAAGTGTCCGAAATTGCTCAAAACTTTAGATGTGCTTTTTTGATTTTCAAAATTGACGTGTTGAAAAAAAAAATATTTTACTTGTAACTAATGTTTGTTAGCGAGCGACTATTCTAGCTCTTTTTTTATTAATTAAATTCCATTAAAAAAAACATGAAATTTATGTGCAAAATTATGTACTTGATTATGTCACTTAGTTAACCACACAATATTTTAATATGTACATACACATAAATATGTATATATATAAAAAAAAATCAAAGATATTTTTTTTTCTTACACATAATATTTAGATTTCTTTTATGTGTGTCCAACATGTGTCTTGATTTATGTGGAATTCATCATATTCATCAATCACAATTAACCAAATGAATTAATCGTTTATACCATGGGAATATATTATTTTTTCTTCTTTTCCTTCAAATACATAAATATAAACAAAAAAAAATCATAACCAACAACAACAACAATTTATTTATTTGCATACACATGCCTGCCTTAGAAATAAATAAAAACAAAAAATTAATCAATTTTCTCGATGATCAGAATGATTTTATTTGAATATTAGTAGAAAATTAATTTGCATAGTTAGTCTTAATTATAAATAACCTACATACAAAATATTATACTAGTAGTTCAGGATGTAATGTTTAATTTACAATTTTATGTGATTATTATTTTTTGCACTTGGGTTTAATTTTATTTTATTAACCCTGCCACTCTTAGCAGCGCCACCTATTGAACATTATGTCAAACTAGAAAATTTTAATTTATAAGGAAAAAAATTAAATATACGAAAAGTGGGTGTGGCAGAAACCTGAGTTAAAAAAAAATTAGGTACAGAAGAAGTTTTTTAAAAAAATTTTATCTTTTTAGAAGTTTAAAGCAAGGAGAAATCGCAAATACTTATATGAAAAATGGGCGTGGAAGTAGGCGGTTTTGGGTCAAGAGAGTTACATATATAAGGATTATATAATGATTTAATTCTAATAAATGGACAGTGGAGGTGGTAAAAATAAACTATGCTTCAGGCTGCCAACGTTCAATAGAAGAAACTTAAAATATAATTAAGTGGTCAGTTGTTGAATTTTATCCAAATCACTTTTCAAAAACCATCTCGCCGTTAAAACGATTTTTTTTAACGAAATTAGTTCAGCATTTTTCGAGCCTATAAGCCTCTAAAAATTATTTGTAAAATTGCAACATTATATTAGTAAGTACCTCTTTCCAAAATTGGACCAAAACTATTCGAGTCATTAACGAATATCTCAAAAAATAAAACAATAACAACTTCCAACTCAATAATTTACAACGCTATCTCTCAGACTATTCTTTTGCGTTTACAAACGCGTATTTATTAAACCTTTGTTTAAACCAAAATGTATGCCAAACGGAAGTTCATTCTTCTTCAATAAACGCGCTTTAGGTACCTCAAGACATTTTTTATCTCTGATTAAAATATTCATCTTGACGATTATCTTTATACCATTTTAACTGTTCGATGATGAACTAAGTCACATTAATTTTCTTTCTCAAAAAGCAAGTGGTGGCCTTTTTTCAATAGGCTAGAGAAATTATAAATTCACACGACCACGCATCACAACAAATGTACAAATGTATAGACGAAGTCTTATAGTGCGTGCACGTCGCACGCACCTAAAAAGCGTGTGAATGAGTTTTTCTTTGATGATTTTTTAAGCAAAATTTAAAATGCCATAGGCTAATGGCATTTTTGTCTTTTTTTGTATAAAAGAAAAAAACATTGATAATCTAGCTGGCTATAAATTAAGTTTTAGCAATTTCGATTTTCATTTATCAAATAATAATAAAAAAAAATAGAAAAAAAATTATTAGAGATAGATATTCGCACCACGGGAGGCTTTAATACAAATCTTGGTTATTTTCGTGTTTTTTTTTTTTATTATTATTATTTTTTTTCTTCTTCTCTCTTTGACTTTGTTGAACCTAAGGGATTTAATCTTGTAAAATTCATGTTTTCAGTGGGTAATTTGTCAATGTTCTTGTCAAAATTAGGTTTTAGTGTGATGGAAGTCTCTGCTCTGAACAAGTGGTTATGATTGATTGCCATACAAGCAATGACAAAAGAAAACAAAAAAGATAGTAGATAAGTTATAATGCTGTTATTGAACTTTATCCCAAAAATGCTACCAACCTAAATTTACTACTGGGAACTAAAGTGTTTTTATTATTTTTTGTTTATTCAAAAATTCGGGTCAAAATTCTTCATCTTTTTGATAAAAAAAAAAGCTTGTTTCTCTATTCGGAAGCAGATGCCCATCATAGCGCCGAACAGAAACACATTGGAAGAATGTGAGGGTGTAATCTGTTTTTGACCAAATATACCTGAAAAAGACTTTCAATGAATATATTTCCACAAGCAAGTCTCGATTTCAGTGCTAGAAAATTAACCGAACTTATTTCACCCTTATTACTTATTTTTCCGCTTTTCGGTTATTGCGTGGCCAAGGGCATTTGAATGGGACGTTACGACAGTCTATTGCAGCCAGCAGCAGTCTCTCTGGAATTTTCCAAGTTTTCTTAGTCTCCAATTAATTCAGTTTGCGTACAAACTGAAAAACAACTGAGACTGTACCGCTCTCTTGCTCTAGCATAGTCAAGAAAATTTAAACTTTCAGTTCTAAAAAAATAGAACAAATTTCGGCAAAACTTTCTAAAGTATGGAGTAGTACAGGTATAAACCAAAGGTGTGAGTTCTCTTTAGACTTTATTATCGCAAAAATATAGATATATTTAATGTATAGGAAACACTCCTACCTTTGTTGCTATAACTAGAAAATAAGTTTTAGACATAACGTTTTGCACGCAGAACCTAATCAGGGATTGGAGAACCCTTAATAAACCCTCAAAATCTGACAGTCAAGCCGCACTCAAAGCACTATATTCATTCTCTATCAGCTATAAACTGTTATGAGAGTGTGTGCGCAAATTGAACATTGGGTACCAGGCCCCGTTGGTGTCCAAGGCAATGAAGAGGCAGACTCCTTAGAAAAAATAGGAGCAACAACACTTTTAACGGGTCTAGAGCCCTATTGTGGAATAAGAAAAAACGTGATTAAAAATAAAATCAAAACAATAGAGGAAGCCAAAAGACTAAACATTTTAAATGAACTCTCCAAGCTGAGACAGGCGAAACTTTTGACCACATTTACCTGGAAAATTAAGTCCAAATACGTTCTGCCCAGGTACGAGATCTAAGGCATTAAGTATTATTAATTTGAACAAAAATAGAAATCAACATCTGCACAAAATCCTGCCAAAAAATCATTTCCTGACTGCTACTTGGGAACCAAAATCAAGAACGTTTTACATCCTGCATTACCTTAACTAGGAACAATCTAAGTATAATAACGGGTCTTCTCTCTGGCCAATGCATACTTTAATGACACCTCAACCTACTTGGCTTGGTAAGCAATGCCATTTGCAGATTCTGGAATGCTGAGGAGAAGACTCCAGACCATATCTTAGATAGCTATGAAGCCCTTGTCCATCAAAGACAAAAATATCTAGAGCGAATTAGTCTCTCTCTTGAAATACTCCAAATACTTGACTTCCTGAAGGAAACTAATTAAGGGGAAGAGCTGTAAATGGGCATCACTCATCCGGCTCTAAAAGGGGCACAATAGATCTTAAGGTCACAGTACAATTAAAACCCCAAAATATTCATTCAAAGTATGTTGTTGTAAAATGTTGTTAAGTTAATATTATAAAATTTTAAATGAACGGAATTTCTCTTAAAATCATTCCCTCACTCTTTAAAATCAATCAAATATTATGTATATTTTATCGTCATTTTACTAATGAGCCAAAGTATTTAAATTACTAAAACATTTTGTCATGCCACACCTTAACATCTCTTCCGAATACACAAATCTCCAGATGTACTCTTCTTTCTTTGTTTGTTTAAGCTTATAAGGTAGAATTGCTCCTTAAAACAATAATATAATTTTCAACAAAAAAAATAATCCATTAATTTTAAAATTATATGACACTTTAAAATTTTGCCACCAGTAAAGTATCCAATAAGTGGGATATGTGCTGAAATTGTCAATTAACTTGCAATTTCATGGCTAAAAATTACCACCAAAAAAACATAAACAATCAAACGAAACAAATAAACAGAAGCATCAAAGTAATTCTCTTAATATTTATTACTTTATTAAAAGCTTTGCAGGTGGAGTTGGCTGTTTTTAATCTGTTAACAAAAAAACAACAACAATTTCTTTCTTTAAAAATTAAATTTGCATTTAGAATCAATTTACACAATCATCATTTCAAATTGAAGTCAAAAAAGAAATTAAGTCGTCAAAAGTCCTTAATGTCATCGACACACTCTGAATATTTAAAAAAAAATAAAAAATTATATTATGAATGCAGACAAATAAAAGCTGGCTACTTAAATATTTAAATTCTTTATTTACAAGCTGTCAACAATCTTTTTTTATAATTGTTAATAATTTATTTTTCAAAAAAGAGAAAAAAAATAATTAAAAAAAAAACCTTCAATGACCATAACCGCGTTGCCAATTGTGCTCATTAACATTATGATAAATTTAACATTTTACTACCATCAATTTTAATTTGCATAATATATTTTGTTGAATTTACAGTTTTTCTTTTATTTTTCTTCTCAAGAAAATAATGCAAGAATGCATTAAAGTGCATTCAACGTGCCACATTTTGATGCATTTATTTATTTATAAAAAAGAAGATAAAGCCAACAAAAACCTCTCCACTTTGACTTAAAACAAACAAACAAACAAAATAAAAAAGATCATCAGAGCGGAAAATTTAGTAAAACCTTAAAACAGTGAAACTATAAAACAAATAAATTAAATTTAAATTGAAAAATATAAAAAAATATCTCTTGAAATTTATTTAAATTAATTGGACGACTGACCGAGTCAAACTAAAATCCAACTCTCTCGGCGGGAATTTTTTTCTTACTTTTTATTTGCTTTATAATTTTTATTTCAAAATAGTTAGGCGGCATCGCGGAAAGAGGGCGCTTTTATATAAAATGCACACGAATAGTAATAATAACGGATTCCTTTTAACATAAATTGGATGTTTTCTTGCATTTTTTGTTTGTTTTATTTTGGGCACGGGGGCCTTAACTGTGCCACTGTAGAAGCCAAAAACCAAAAATGGTCAATGTAAATCAATTTTGAATGAAATATTTGGCATTTGGATTAAGTGTGCCCACTAAGGCGCATTCTCAATTGAATTTATTTCACTCTTTATAAAATTGACATTTTTGTGTCTGGAAAAAAAAAAAAAAACAAAAAAAACAAAACGACGACACCGCGCTGCTCGCTTGCTGATTGCTGCTGCTGCTACAATTCGACAGACGACAGCGACGTATGTATAAACTGCTTGATTTGGGCAAATTTTCAAATTATAAACAAATCAAGAACTCGATGGAACGTCAGACACAATCATGTTGTGGTGCACAATATATGTATGTATATGTATAGTTCAATTCGATTGAATATTCAAATTGGAATAACTGTTTAACATACGGAAGCTATCAAATTCAGCATACCTCGTATCATTGTTGTTCCTGCCTCAGTTCAGATTCAAGACACTGAGACGTTTGGTAAAAACAAATATAGGTAATAAATTTTTAATTGAACAAACCCAATGTGTAGGTGAATATGAACAATGATTAATTGGATTTTTAATTAATTTTATGGGTAAAGATGTTTCTTCATAACATTGAAGATGTGTGATGTGGGTGGTGATGACTGACTGTGGTAGTAGTAACATCAGCAGCATCGGTGGCGATATATGTTATGTAGATTAATTTCCTATGTATCTTCCGAAGATTAATGGATATAATTTAAAATAACAAATTTCAAGTCAACTGTTTGGCATAAATTGTTGAAATCCAGTTTTTGTTATCAAAAAAAAAAAAAACAAAACAAAAAAAGGAGTTCTCTGTTCAACCTTTTTGTTTAACTATAATGGCAGATTGGATGACTTTAAAATAAATTTGTAAACAAGATGTTTTTTTATTTGGTGTTTTTTTTTTGTATTTTAGAATATTTAAATAAATAGTTAGAAGAAATATTTTGTGTAGAGATGGTGTGGGTGATATTAGCAAAGTTATGTTTAACTAATTTAATAGAATAGGTTTTGACATTTTTAGATTGTGATAATTTATTTGATTTGATTGGGTAGAATTTAGAAAAAAAGAATTTTAAATGTACATAATATTGAAATTTAAGCTTTTATACACGCTCTAGATTCATAATGGGTTTTTCTTCTTTTTTTTTTCTTCTTTTCAGAAACTTGATTTAATTTTGTTTATGTTCTATTGGTAAATAAATTTAAACATGACGTAAAAGGTTATCAAAGAAAAAAATATTGGAATTTTTGTTTTGTAACGAAATTCTGTTTGTTAAAAAATGAGAAGTTGAATTTGTGGGAAGGCTTTTTGTGTAAAGTTAGTACATATCTGGATTTAGGTAGAAAATATTTTTGTATGAATAAAAGTTTTGAGAAAAACCAGCTATCCAATAAATGTTCAGTCTATTGGTCGTTCAGATTCCGAAAATCAATGCTATGATGATGAGGAAACTCTTTCTAAATAATATTATAAAGGGGTATTTGTTTACTTTTATATCGAAAATCGATCGCAAAAATTAAAAAAAAAAAAAACTTATGTTGGTCCTCCTTCCAAGTACTAACAGCAGAATTGATGCTTGATATGGCGATCGAAGAAGATCTTCCCTGCAATCTTGCATTTTTTTTTTAACGAAAAAACAAAGTACGAACTTCGGCGGTCCTCCTTCCAAGTACTGACAGCGGATTTTGATGCTTGATATCGTGATCGAACAAGGTCCTAGTATAATGCTGCATTTTTGGAGTAAAAATTAAAATTAGCTTCGGGGGTACTAGTTCCGAGTACTGCCAGTGAATTTGAATGCTTGATATGGTATCGAACAAGATCCGAAGAATGTCATAATTTTTTAGTAAAAAAAAAAGTCCGATCTTCAACGGTCCACCTTTCATGTACTGACAGCGGATTTGATGCTTGATATACTACCGATCGCTCAAGATCCCAGTATTTTCCTTTCGTTTTAGAACAAAATGAATATTTATGACTGGAAATGTTGTACATGTTTTGGAAATTCTACAAGATTTTGATCTTAAAAAAATTAAGTTTCATTGTCAATAGCAAATTAAATAAATATTTAATACTTTTTGACCACATTTACCTGGAAATTTGAACTCAAATACGTTTTGTCAAGGTACGATATTTGGGCTATCTAGCTAGAAACTATTTTGTTTTTTCTCTTCAATAAACCATCGTAATATCTAAAGCCTTAAGTATTATTAATTTGAACGAAAATAGAAACCAACATCTGCACAAAATTCTGCAAAAAAAAAACAATTCCCTGACTGGACTTTTATTGTCCTTTTAATATAATTTAATTGCTTTTACTAGATCAATCAATCAATTTGGTTATATTGCTTACATTCTAACTCCAAACAAAAATAGTTTTACTTAAACAATTGAACAACAATTTAAAAAAAAATAACGAAAATAACCTCCAATAAATTGAAGCTTGACAACTTCAATCTTTAAAATGACAAAAATTCGACATATTTAAAATTGACAAATGACAGATAACTTGCCAAATTGTTTTACTTATATTTACCTTCACCAATTACCACAAATATGTACTCAGTTTAAATAACAACAAATTACTTTACAAATCACTTTTACAACTTGAAAAAAAAATAAATCCCATTGTGAAAAAATATCCCTTTTGGTGAATTTAGAAAAACCAAACGAAAAACCATCCACAAATGGATTTTTCTGCTCATTATAATTTGCACGCGTTCTCCTTTTGTTTTGCTTCTAAGTTATTGTTAGTTTGAAAGAAAAAAAAATCCTTTTACACTTATAGCTCAGCTCAGACACGGGCATGTGCAAGTTGAGCTGTAAAATAACAACTCAATAAGTGGTCGAACATGGTTAACACCCATTTTCCTCCTCTATAACAAAATCTACCAAAAATGGTCCCACAAAGCCGGTGCCATATTCCCATAGCTCTTTATCTACCAATTTGATTTTACACCTAACAATAATAATTACTCCCGAGCACCACTAGCAGCAGCAGCAACAAATGGTACAAGGGTTAGTTGGGTGGTCAATAAGCTACGTTCACGAACAAAAGTGTTCCACCCAACACAACAACCAATGTTACTTTACCTGCGTCGTTGGCGTGTCGGTCGTCGTCATCGTCGTCGCTCATCAAGAAGTAGAAAGACAGTCGTTTGTGAATTCAAGATATGTCGTTACGATATCGATACCACGATAGTACCAAACACCATCAACAGCCAGGCGCTGTCCAATCCTGTCATAAGGGAATTACGCTTTTCTTTAAAGACTCAGACTAGCCTAGAGCTAGCTGGGGCTTGCAAATAATATGTCTCTTCCTTTGAAAATACACAAACACACACACATACGAAACGATCAACTTCATTATCAGAATTGAAGCTCTTTATGCGCAATCGCAAAATAACTGCGACCAATACTTCTCGCTGCGAGTACACGCAATGCAAAATGTTAACGCCTAACGACTAAAAATGGTCACCGTTTTCCCCCCCGCGTTTTCAAGTCAATAAGAGACTTAATACAGAGGCACACACCAGACGAGGAGACCAGATCAGACTCAGTGAATATTTTATTCCCTTTAATGGTTTTTTAATGGTCTGCAGACTGGTTGTCGGCTGCCAACCGAAGCTTGACGGTTTTTGTATGCCTGATGCGGTATGTTATATTTTATAGTAGCAACAAAATACCACCAATCGTTGGTATTCACAGCATCTCAAGAAAAAAATCTAGTTTTAAAAAGAAATTGAAATTAAATTTAGATATTGTATCTTTTATAGGTAGATATAAAAAAATAGGAGCAAAAAAAAAAAACAACATCGAATCTATTATTGCATGCGGCATAATATTCAATTCCTCCTCACGCGTTCAAGACAGAATTCCAAATGTAAAACTTGATGCAAAGTTAATTGGACGAACTATATACGAACATTTAGAGATACCTTTAATGGATGTGAAACGCTGCTCCGCACTGCCATACCACCACCGGCCGTCGCTGCTGCTGCTGCTTAAAAGACTATAAGGTGTGACTTGTGATTTCATATAAATACATATACTCTAACATTTACCTACATTTATATTTCTACGAAAAAAAAAAACAAAAAATTGATTAAATCAAAATATGTATAGGCCGATTGAATTTGGTGATAACACGCGCTGTAAAACGTGCTCTAGTCGTAAATAATGGCCATTATGACGTTATATTCAAAGATTTGCCAAAACGACAACGACGACGACCACGACAGCGATGATGCAAATTTATGGGTGTTTTATTAAAAAAACCAAAAATAAATCCATGTATATGTCTATGTGTCTGCTTAAAAAGGGAATTGATTTATTTTCAATTAAAATAGCAAACGAATGAGTAAAACAACAACAAAACATAAAGTATTAAATGAGATGAAACAAAAGAGCTGTGGTGCAAACTTGTTTTTTTTTTTTTTTTTTCTAAATAAAAATGATTATGGTGGCAGAATTGAAATGGAATAACGGTTATTTGAGTAAGAGATGTTTAAATTGAGTGTGATTACTGTTTTTTTTTATAATTGAAAAGAGATTGACTAACTGAATTTTTGTTCATTTTTTATTTTTGTGTAATAAATTCAATTGGACGCCCGACGCGACGCGACGCGACGACGAATGTATGTATGATGGTAAAACTACTTAAATAATTTGAGGTCACTGATTGATGATGAAAAAATTCTATGGAGAAAAGCGAAGGAAATAAATCACTCAAGAACTGTCACATTGAGTAGAAAACGAGGATAATGAAATAACTGTTAAAAGCTTTTTCTTCTATAATTTGAGTTATGGAATTATATGGTCGTTTATGTCCATTTCGCGGTTGAGTTCATTATAAAACGGGTTCTTGATTTATATATAACAATTTTGAGATTTTTTCGAGTTCTACCAACAAATTGAGTTTCTGCAGCTTTTACTAAATTTATGATAATAGTTCTGAATTAAATTATGTTTGGACTCATTATGCATGCAATTCTGGTATTTTTAGAAAATAATATAAGTACCTAACTATCATCTTGGTGCAGGTTCTTTAAAAAATCAATAAATTGGATATTTTCCAGATAAGATGAAGAAGATAATAATTAAAGCTTATAAAATTCTACAGAAAAAATATTTAACCTTTTTTATGTAAAAAAAAAAAAAAAATAATAAAGAAAAACTTCAGATTCCCTTAACTTTTTTTTTCAAAAATCTGACGCACTTTTCCCCCTAAAATCTGGTCCAAATTTAGTGAACTTGTTAGGAAATGGTTAACAGGTACACATACCAGAATTCTCCACTCGAAATTTAGGTTGGTGGGAATTTTTCGAATTTTAGTGATGCAGGGAAAGAGTTACGTTTTTATTCAAATGGTATATGGGGTTGTTTATTATCAATAACTCTCTGTTATATGTATACCTTCCAAGGGTCCCTATTGCTTCTTAAAACCTAAAAAATGTACAGGCGTAGGTATTTATAAGATTTTTGACTAGTTAGGGAGAGTCTTTATAGTCCCAAATAGTTGGAAATATGTTTTATTTGATTAAATAAAGTGTTACATTAGTCATGGTTTAGACAACTGAGTCCGTTGGCCTAAGTTATATAACTCTGAAAGAAGATCTAAAAATGTTTAACTATAACTTGGACCGCTGCTGTCCAAAGTAAGACAACGTTTATAGAAACGACCGGTATTGTTTAATGCCTTTAAATATATTATTATATAAATATTTAAATTAACAAAAATGCATTTATTTATCAAGATAAATTACATATTATTATTATAACCATCACTTTGCCTAAAAATACGAAACGATTGTAATTTATTTTATCGTCAAAATTCTCACCTTTCTTAATGTGAATTTAACAAGATTCCATTTATAATAGCTTAATTGCCATTCATAAATTTAATATGAATCAAAAATGTTGATCAAAAAATAAAATTCAAAAAATGTCCAAAGACAATTCTTTAAACTTTAAAACAATTAAGATCAGATAAATTTTACATTTTATTAATTAACTGTATTTAAAAAGAAATAAAAACTTAAAAGGGTAACGCCTCTTTTTGTATAGACCTTCATTTGAATATGGGAATGAAAAAAAAAAAAGAAACAAGAAAAAAGGTCACACGCACCATAAATCACTTAAAACTTCATAAATACATCGAACGTTTTTTTTTGTATCTTAACGTGACCCATACCTTAAAGTAATTCATATGGAGTGGGAAAAGATTAATTTTTTTTTGTCAACGTTAACACCCAAAAGAAAGAAAACATAAAAAAAGGCTAAAATAGCGACAAACTAAAAATGACTTATTGGACAAAATATTTTCGACTCCTCCTCTCTCTTTCTTTCTCTCTCTCTGTCTCTTAGATAAATATTACTCAAAGAAATGTTTGCATTTTAAATATAATTTTTTTTTATATTATTTTCAAAGCAAACGGCTTATTCCCATTAAAAAAACAGTTGTAAATGGTGAAATATGTATTTAACAAAAGCATCATCATCATCTTGATAGAGAACTATTAAATTTTCTTCTTTTTTTTTTTTAATTCAAAAAATTAATTTGTTCTGGTTCTCAAATTTTGAACGGAATTTCTTAAAGTGGCCCAATTTTTTGAGTCAATTATTTATTGTATCTTATCTTTGTATCTAATACTCTTCAATTTTTTTTTCTTTTCAATGGAATTTGCATCCTGGTTTGACTTTTATGTATCTTTTGATCTTGAAAAGAATTTATTTCGACCACAACAAATCATTATTCTGAGAGATACAGATCATTCTGTTCTGAGTTGATATTTTTGGCAGTTCTCTTCTCTTTATTTTTTGGGAGAATTGATTGTTTCTCTTTTGCTTAAACTCTTTGGAAAGAGAAAAAAAATAATCTAATATAAAACAGGTAGACCATAGACACATACAAATTAAGATTCAATCAAAATTATAGACAAGAGTTTGCAGTGTTGAGAGCTATGTGTCGTGGTAGCACGCGCGTATAGGTTAAGTCAAAAAAAATCAAAAACAACACACAAGAATCTAAACTAAGAAGAAGGAGAAATTTTTGTTTGTTTGTTGGTGGGTAAGGTAAATGAAGAAGAAACGTTAGTTTGGTGTGGTGGTCATTTTTTTTTTAATAGGTTCACATGTATATCTATGAGCTGTGTGAGCTTTTTTTCGGCAATCAAGAGATTTTTTTTTTGTTGGCTTTTAATTTTCGGGCAAACAGTCTGATCGAGATTGGTTTAGTTATTATCGGTTTTCGTGCTTTGACGGATCGCAGTTTGGCTGTCGAAATTTTGTTTTTTTTTTTCGTTTGCGGATTTCTGCCTTTGCGGTCGCGACGACGGGAGGATATGTGAATAGTTTTTTTTGCTTCTTGAAAATTTTATTAAGCTTGAGATGGAAAATTTTAGTGAAAAGTGTGAAAATTGATCTAGTCACAAGTGATAGATGGTTTATAAAATCCTTCAAATTTGAGTTGTAAGGAGCTGAAAGCAACCTCTAGTCAGAGCATGTGTGGATTGGTTAGTAGACTAAATCAAAAAAAAAAAATTAATAAAAAATGATATTTATATAAAATTGAAATAGCGAAAAAAAGATACAAATGTTTTTGCCTTATTTAAAAAAATCTAAAAATTAATACAATAAAGAAAAATAATACCCTTTTTTAACAAAATGATATCTTGAACTTCGAAAAAGTTAATAACAAAATAAATCAACCATTTGGCATATAATTTTAAAGAAAAAAGAAGTTTCTTATGTGTTTTTTTTATAAAATTAATTTATTTATTTAAAACAAAAAGTGATTATATAGCCGATTAAAGTTACTTAAAAGTTGTTTTAATAGAATTAAACAAGAAAAAAAAATTAAATCACTCAACACAAATTTGGTTAGTAGACTAAATCAAAAAAAAAAATTAATAAAAAATGATATTTATATAAAATTGAAATAGCGAAAAAAAGATACAAATGTTTTTGCCTTATTTAAAAAAATCTAAAAATTAATACAATAAAGAAAAATAATACCCTTTTTTAACAAAATGATATCTTGAACTTCGAAAAAGTTAATAACAAAATAAATCAACCATTTGGCATATAATTTTAAAGAAAAAAGAAGTTTCTTATGTGTTTTTTTTATAAAATTAATTTATTTATTTAAAACAAAAAGTGATTATATAGCCGATTAAAGTTACTTAAAAGTTGTTTTAATAGAATTAAACAAGAAAAAAAAATTAAATCACTCAACACAAATATAATATAGATATAAAAAAAAATCTGTGGATCAAGACAAATGACAAAAAAAAAATTTAATCGAATGCACCATGTGGATATAATTGGATCATTTTGAATGTTTTATGAGGTGATTGCAACTGTTTAATAGTTTGTTAAGTCAAACTAGTTTTTTTTTCTTTTTTTTTTTTGTTAACTTTTTATGACCCACTTTGAGGAAATGATTTTTATTAGTTTTTGAAGAATAAAAAAAAATCCATAAAATATCAAAAGCAATATTTGAAATTTTTTTATTTGACAGAATTCAATTTAGAGATACCAGAGATCACCAGGTGGAACTTGTATTTAATGGTTCTTTATCTTATTTATAGGGTTGAATGTTATTTTTATAATAAAAAAAAAAAAGAAACTGGATTTCTAAGTTTTAAGATTTACAAAAAAAAAAGATATATAAGGAATAAAACTTTGGTATTTTTTTTGTTTTATCTGACAAAATTATAATGTTACCTACTTTAATATTTTTTATGGGAATTTTAACATTTGAGAAGACTTAAAGTGAGGCTGTGCTGCCAAAGCATTTTTTCTTGACTATATTCTGTTTTAAATTGATCAAAAACATACATACATTTCTTCAAAATGGTTATATTGTACCATTTTGAAAAATTTGGATACATTAAAAAATATAAAACGGTGTCTTAAATCGCCTATGTTCTTAAGTCAAAAAATAAAAGACAAACCTAGGAAATTTTAAATTATTTTTTACTCACAGTCTCAAGTCCAAACTGTGAACCTGATTTCTTTAACTTTTAATTGCAAACTTTACGCTCAAATGTCTCGAAACAGCCAACACCGATTTTAGAAATTTTTGGCAGATAGATCAAGCTCAATTTCAGCTTTCCAATTGGTACCCATCTCATCACTTATAGCTAATTAAAAGCTGGACAAAAATGCATAAAAACTAGCCTACCTATCAATAACTTACAACTAACTTACTGGCCGTATGGAACTAATCATCTCATCTATGTACATATGTATGTATTTATATATCTACTGGGCCCCAAATGGGTCATTTGATGGAACGATCAGTCGATGGGACGATCAGTTGATGGAACGATCAGCTGATGGAAAGATCATTCGATGGGACGATCAGTCGATGGGGCTCATATCGCTTAGACGATATTTATCTCTAACAAAAAGATAGAGAGAAAAAGAGCAATTGTTCAATCGACCGATCGTTTTAGTATTACACGCTCTAGGCCCTGCTTAAAATTTTTGTAATGAAATTCGATGTTTGTCCAGATTCACTGTAGCTTTTTTTTTTATTTATTCATGTGTCCAAACTGCTTTATCTTGGAAAACTTTCTGAGCTTATTTTTAGGTAATGTTGATTAACTCTGCACTCCAAGGTTCCATCATCTTCACTCATAATTTGCTGATGAATTGTTCTTTTTTTATGTATTTACTCGGAGAATGAATGTCCTATAAAACCGACGGCGTAAAAATTCAGGGGGGAGTTTTCTTTTTACCATTTTTAACAACATTCAATCAATTCTTTTCCATCGTCTTTCATAACAACTCTGCTGCTCCTGATTACAAAACACATAACCATTATGGCCAAATAAATGTTTCAAATAGAAAAAAAAAATAAAAATAACTTCAATCTTGTTGGTCACAATCTCAAGACATCGCACCAGATATACCGGCTTATACATACTATAGATACCTGTGTACATTCATAAAAATGGTGCAATGTGGTTGATGTTGCAGATTCTTATGGCAGAGAGGCAACAACTGTCATTAAAAAATGATGTTTTATGTGATGTGATGTGTGCTTCTCATTTCGAAGTTGCAGCACTCTGCTGCACATCAGCTTCCATACTCACATCAGGGGCACTAAGTCTCAGGCTGCTAGGGGGGCTGCACTATAGCACTTCAAATCAAAGCAAAAGCAAAACCCCGTTCGGGGCTCATTTAGAATTCCCATCAATGTCCAATATTATTCCTTCATGAAGTGAGGAATTTCTGGGGTGCGCACGCTTGCGCACCTCTCTTGTTAAAAGTGCGCTATTGCCAAACTCTGATGTGGCGCGCGTGATGCACCAACAAGTATGTATATACACATTTTTTTTTTTTGCTTGTTTCTTCGTCTAATTTGTGTGATTTTCAGTTCAATTCAGAGTTATAGTATGGCTGTGTAGGGTTAGAGGGGTTAGAGGGTTAAGTAAAGTGCTACAACGATCAGATCAGCAGCAGCGGTGAAGGTGGTGGTAGTGGTGGCGCAGAAGCAGAAGCAAACATCATCTTATGGCGAGCATCTTTTGTGATAATCGTGCGATGGCAATCAAATGCGCACAGCTAGCGCATGTTCTTCATCTCCTATAGATACGAGCTTAAGCTCCTCTAGGCGATATTGCTTGAGATACTCGTACAAACAAAAACAAAAAAAAGTATCTAACTTTTCTTTCTTCTCTGATGCCTTAAGTCGATGTTATATTTTATTTAATTCTTTTTTTTTCTGTGTATGTCCTCATGAAGCTGTTTTGCTCTAAAACTTGTTGTGTGTTATAATTACGCAAGCGTCAGAAGTGGGATCCTCTTAAAAAAAAAAAAAAACGATTTTAAAGATATAAAGGAAAAAAGCTAAAACTTCATGAAATATGCAGCAGAAGTAATCTGTATGCTGGAGAAACCACTGAAACACCACACGATGGTCTATGAAATTGAAGTATCTTGTTGGTAACCATACCACCGCCAACCAGTAAGATAGATAGATACTTCTATCTATTGGCACGCACGCAAAATTGATATTATGATCGAAGATACTTTTTTTGGTTTTTTTTGGTAAGATGATGGTCTTGTTGTTGGTCCATCCATCCATACATATGATGTTAAACCATAGATAGCAATTGCAGAAGATACAATTTTGGCAGATCTAGATGCACTATAGTGGATGTACATACATATGTATGTATGTATATGTACAAAGTTGTGACTTGTTGCGATAGACAACTCTTTTGATGCATTTTGAATGTGATTATAAGTCGATCGTGGATGGATTTTGGATGTTGCAACGAATGTGGGAATTTGTTTTTTTTTTAGTTTTTCATCAGTTATTATTACAAATCTTATTGGTGGCTGATGGCAGTGGCAGGAGCAGCAATAGAAAAAAACATGATGTCATTTGTATTGAGAGGTTTTTGATTTGATTTTTTAATGAGTACTGGTTTATTTTTTGTTTTTTTTTTTTCTATTTTTTCTTCTATTTCTTAAACATTCTTCAAACTTTGAATTGGTTTAATGGCAATTGAAATTCTTGCGTAAAATAATGTCAAAATGTCCATACATATACTTTGTTGGATAAGTAGCAGCAGCACCAATCAGCCACAGCTGTGGGTACCCCTACCTTACCTATACTTTGTCGTAATTAAGTGATTATTTTTTTTTTCTTTAAATTTTTTTCTAGACTGGAGGCGGTGGAAATGAGTTTTAGACAAAAATTATTACCTCGATTCGATGCAATTATTGGCTGTAAAATGGTCACTTAAAGCAGTTTATGATAAAAAATTGGTACTTTTTGAAGAAAAAATTGGCATTTAGCACTTGACCAAAAAAAAAATTGATTCCATTCATATAGGTTTTATAAAAATATTCAAGAAATAAGATTTAAGTAGAGACTACGACAATTTATCTACCTATTATTTATTAGGCCTATTAAAATTTTTATAAGAGTGTCAACTTTCATTTTTTTTTTTTGTAAAATTAAGAGAAAAAAACAAGATTAATGTTTAAACAATTTTCTGCTGGCCTACCTGGCTTCGCACGGAATTTTTCATCAATTTTATCATTTTAAAAGTTAAAATTAAATTTATAGGAGCTTCAAACAACAAATCTTTACAAACGCTCCAATAATTTTTATATACACAAATATAATAGTCTTAAAGCGGTAACACCTGTTGGCGATCTCATTTTCTCGAGAAAAAAAAATTAGCCAATTGTCAATTCCAAACTGTTTGTTATTTTTTATAATCAATATTTTTACTTCTTCTAATAAAAAATGGAATTTTCAGATAAAGCCATTATCTATGCCTGAAAGTATACAATTTAATAGCAGTGTGAGAACGTCATGTCATCTGTTGGTGATCTCATTTTCTCGAGGAACAAAATTAGCCAATTGTCAATTCCTAACTGTTTGTTATTTTTTATAATCAATATTTTAACTCCTTCTCATAAAAAATAGAATTTTCAGATAAAGCCATTATCTACGCCTGAAAGTGTGCAATTTGATAGTAGTTTGAGAGCCTAATGCCATCTGTTGGCGATCTAATTTTCGTGAAGGACAGAATTAACCGATTGTCAATTCCGTGAATCAATATTTTCTCCTTGGAATTTTCACGATTCTCCGACTTTTCCAGTCGAAATTTGCAATTTTTTAGTAAACACAAAAATAATTCCCTTCCAGTGGACTATAAATAATCTCTCTTACTACGTTTACATGGAGAATTAAATCCGAATCGAATCAGGATTTAGGTATTTGTAAACCTGCATCGAATCGAATCGGGATTACTTGTATACCTAGATCCAAGAATTGAAGAATCGAGATTACAGCAGCAGCAAGACTGTCACTTCGATTCCATTTCAATTCTATCTTTCGATCCGGCATCGTCATATATGTACCTGGATCGAAATTTCGATTCAGATTGAATCCGATCTGTGAATCCGCTCATGTAAACGTAGTATCTGATCTTAAAATTGCGATAAAAAAACTAAACCCATGAACTTATTTCGATCCTGAGTAGTTCTAGAAACATATAACATTAATTTGTATACATGAGCCACTCGTCCAATTATCATGGACACACGCACACATTATTGTTAATTACCTCTTACTTTTTTTTTTTTGTCTTAGGTAATTGGGAATCTCCAGAAGTTGCAAAAATGTTTTCTTGTTATTGACTTTGGAGTTTCCCACAATTGCTACTCACTTAAAAATTAGACCCAAATGCCATTTAGGGGCCATTTACATACATTCGAGTACCTACTGTGCAAGAACAAAACCACACAGCAATAAGTCTGTATTGTTGCGAAATAGATTCTTGGGTTTTTCTTTTCAATATTTTCTTTTAATTATACAACTCCTACCACAAATCCCATTGGGTTAGGTCATTATGATTTGCAAATTTCCAATTACATATACTTCCCTAGTAAATAATTCAACAAAAAATAATTAAAAATATCAAATGTAACAAATTCCTGCCATATATACATTGTAAGTTTTAATCTTATATGTAAGGTTAAATGTTTTGTGCATTCAATGTTACATTGTATCAAATGCACCATTAATTATAGGTTACAAGTTAGTTAATTGACAAAATGATAGATTAAAATTATTTCTTGAATTCATTATACAAATCACCACGCCTGAAATAACTTTAAAGAATTCATATTTAGATTCTAAATAAACTATGATTTACTTCTAAATTATGCAAAATCTATAAAAGTGCCATGTTTAAACTCTCTTATATGAAAACAAGATGATTAATATGACAAATTTATCTAGAGTGCAATTAAAAAAAAAAATATTAGATACTCCTATACTGGAAATAAATTTATTTATAATTGGTGTAGGTACTGCTTGCGAAATAAGGTTTAGTAATATTTATGTATATAAGTTTACAGTGTAATATGACTACCATATGTGAACTGCATTTAAAGTTTTTTTTTCTGATGGGAAGAAATTACTTAAATTAGAGGAAATCATAATTTCTTAACCTCAAGGCAAAAATACTATGAGCCCTTTTTACATGTATGTCGAAAATCATTCATAAATGGAAATTTATTTATTTATTTTTTTAAAATTAATTATTTGAAAATGTGAATTCTTCCCAAGAAAACCTAGGAAGTCATTAGCTACTTAAGAAATCAAAATGACGACAACATAACCGGAAACCCTTAAAAGCATTTTAATTAAAGTCAATTTTCATCAAGTACCTAAATAACAAAAAAAAAATACAAATACAATTAAACATCTTTATATCATTTTTTTTATTTATAACAAACTCACACATGTCAACCTATACTCGTACACATAATGTCAATGGGTAAATATTCAAATTTAAAATCAATTAAGAGACATAAATTTCCTTATTATTCCAGATCAATTAAAAACAAAACAGAAACTTGATAAAAATTACCTGATTAAATATAAATCACTTATTAAGACACAAAATGCTTTTCGATAAAAAAATTAAATAGACTAGTTTTTTTTTATTTATTTTCTGTGTGTATTTTGTAAGTCAAAAAAAAAAATAAATAAAATGCAAAAGTCAACTTCCTGTCACATATAAATGAGAAGGAGATTTCAATGCCGCTGCTGTCGCTGTCAATCGGTTTTTTTTTAAATAATTAATATATATTGTTTATGTTTGTTTAAGGTTTTGCATTTTATTTATTTATCATATATGGTTTATTTTTATGTATGTATGTTCATACATATGTATATGTTTAAGAAAAAATAATTGGACACGTCTTAAAAGGCGTTGTGTATTGTTTTGACATTGAAGGTGTTAATTACTGGTGTTTCTTTTTCTGTTTTAAATTTTTATTTATTTTGTTTCGTCATGAGAATTTGTAACAATTTTTTTTAAAACTATTTTGATGCTTATTTAAGTAAGCTTATCCAAGCATTATTTGACATTTTGAGAGTTTCAAGATTAAACATTTTGAAATGTTGTCTAATAGATAGAAAATTGTAAATTTAATTTAAATTCTGTATAATTGAAATTTAAAAAAGATTTATTAAGTAAGTTCAAAAAATTGAAATCTCAGCTTCAATTCTTCAATTTTCATGAACAGGATTTCTTAGATAAAATTTTTCAGTTTTTATAACAAAATAACAAATTGGATTCGCTTTCTTTTTTCATTTTTTGACGAAGTGAAATCTCACTTTTCTGAACATGCCTTTTGTAAAAAAAATATCTGAACGTGCCGCTTGTAAAAAAAATATATTTCAAATTTCTGATGTTGAATTTCATGAAAATTAAAATGCCTTATGTATGTATATAAATTTGGTGGCACGACAGCTCATGAAGGTTCAGTGAATTATACAACTCTCAACTATTCTTGTGTGCGTGGAAAAGTGTAAGTCCTCAGCAATAGAGGGGACTCACAATTTTCTGCCGGAATTCAAACAGCTAAAGTGAGATATTTTTAATCTTACAGAATTTAAAAAAAATTTTAATAAATCAAGATTTTATCATTAAAAATTAAGATTTGCAACGAATTGTACTACCCCTGTATATTTTCGTTTCGGTTTAGATGACACTTGTGTGCGTAGAATTAAAATAAACAAATTAATTTAATATTCAGAAAGTTAGACATTAAATATAATTTACCAAAACAAACAAATTTGCTAAAAATTATCGTAAAATCCCAAACTAAAACATCAGATCTAAAATGAGACAAAAGAGCTGAGGTACAAAACTTAAAAAAATAAATATATAAAAATCAATAAAATAAACCTCTCGCTTTGGGTAAATAATTTTCAATGCTGCAAGTAAATGCTTATTTTATTTTAAGCAAGGTTGCCACCGCCACCCAGAGAAGTAGAAAGGGTGGAGCTTCACCTGTCAGGGTTTTTTTATTGAGCCGAAAATTCGAAACAAACAATTTATGTTGTATTTTTTTTCTTTTCTTTTTTTTTTTAAATATGGAAACGAAATTAAATTTCAAACTACTCTGTGGAACTTAAAGTCTTAATTTTGGTGGAATATCAGGAAACCAGAATTACTTTCTTCAACAAGGCCCATAGTGACTGACAAGTCTCAATCATTTTTGTTTTCATTTTCTCCATCTTACAAAACATAAGGTATCGCCACACAAATCCAAATGTACTTTAGAAAAAGTACCGGCGCTTGACGGAAGATCCAAAATTCTTTATTTGAAGAACTAGAAATAAATTTGCAGGCCCTAAATGTACATTTAAATAAGAATGCAAAAAAGATCCGGCACAGATGGACACAGGCGGAATGACAAAAGGCCCCTTCTTCGTGCAAGGACGACGACCTGGAAGATTTCCACAACGGGATTAGGTAGACAAAATAGTAAAGGATTTTAAATGCTGGTGCGTGCAATTCACGAAACATTAAATTCATTTGTAGCCGTGATCCAGGATTTGTCAATTTGTGTCAGAAATCAAGGCCTTTTGATCATACACTTTAAACGAATGCGTGTGAAATATTTCTATAATTTCAATAAATGTATGCAATCTCTTCTGACAAATTTCTGCAAACAGAACTGCCAAAAGCTATTAACTATATAAAAGAACATTTTATTTTTAAGGAGCTCTCTATATGAAGACAAGTTAAATCAATTTGTTCACCATCACCGCCATCATCAGGGAATCCAAACTATAATGTTACCAAAGATTCTTTTGCCACTTTAAAGACAGAGCATTAGATTGTTTATAAATTTGGCACAACTATCGAGTTTTTTTTTTTTTTTTATGTGAGTATACAAAACACTTCAAAAAAGCTTAACACATAGGTATCTAACGTAAAAAAAAAATAAAACCAGCATCAAGTGCGCGATTACTACAAAATTGGACAGAATGAGGTCAGATTTTATTCATGGACTCACTCATTCACTCACTTTATATATACTTTGGGGATTATATAGAGTTTGCAGGTTTTTTTTATTTGGTCGTTGTCATCGTTGTAATTTGTAATTCTCGTCGCTGCCGCTACTACCGCTCTGTGCCATTCATGCATCAGCTATCCAATTTGATATTTCTTCTTCGTCGTCGTCATCATCGTCTTCATTTGGTAGCTTTTTGCTACCGAATTTGTGATGGTTGTCCTTACCCCCTTTCCCCCCTCCCTTCCATCTCTTCGTAGATGCCACATTGCTCCGGCATTTAACTTAATAATCCCATTTGGTGTATTACGAATGAGGATCGTTAAAATAAATGTGATCACTCTTTTGCTTGGCGTAAAATCTATTTCGTTTTGGAATATAAAGTTGGTGAGGAAATATAACATCTTGAAAATCGAATTCAAGATTTTGTTGTTGTTTTTGTTATTGCAAAGTAGCAATACACATTATTGCAGAGTGCTATAACTTTTTTTAGTGAACGCGAATTTCAATGCATTTCCATTGCATCGCATCATCATGTATGGCAATAAAGATTCCATTCGATGCTATAGTTAGTTACTATACCATACGTATGGTATGTAGGTATCAACTTGTCTTCTTCTTTAAAAACAGAGAGCAAGTCCATGTCCGTCCGAATGTGTGCTTCTTCCCATGGTACATAGGTTTTGCAATATTTTTGTTCAATGAATATATTTCGAGGCTATAAGTTGTGGATTTCACAAGAAATCACAGAAACAATCTGTTTCGGGAAAATAATCTTCTATTGGAAAATAATCTTGAAAAATAGAACTTGTTTTTTTTTTTATTGTAAATATTCTTGATTGTGAATTAAGGACAGTTGCAATCCGAAAACAATTGACTGGTAAGATAGCATTCGATGATTTAAAAATCTTAAAGTATTTTTTTTTTTTTAACGTTGGAACTTGAGCTCCATGGGACAAAATCAACTTACATGAGGTGGTGCTCCTGTCAAGTGTTGCCTTGGTCCTTAGATAAAAACCTTCTTCAGCCAGCTCGATCCCTGGCTAGCTGTCTCCAGTTGCACATCCCAAATTAGTTGATATCCACTTCGACTTCCCTGCATCAACTCAGGTACGAGCTTTTTCTATACCTGCAGCTTCGTCCTTTTAAATGAATTCACTAAATTTTAAGCCCTCCCCGTGTTAGTAAAAGCAAATGTAAAAGACCTAATCGTGTCATTAGTTTATGTATCTAAATGGAAGACATTTTACATTTTTAAGGGCAAATCTCTGCAGAAGAAAAAAGTGGTTAAGTTGTTACATTACAAACATATATGTATGTATATCGATTTATTGCTTCAATTTTCCATTAAATGGTGGCAAATCAAAAAGTTTTAAATCAATTTTTCTCGAAGAGAAGATGAAGAAAAAAAACTGAACTGAACTGAAGCAGATGTTTAAAGATTACATAATCTATAATAGAAGATGAAATTGACTTCCTGGAGTTTAAAAAGTGCCTCTGGGCTTTTGGCGGAGATTATTTAATCGGAGATTTGTTATGACACCTTGTTGGTGGTGGCGTGATGAAGATCGAAGAAGCACTGATGTATAAAATGTCTTATGTGAAGAGATATTTGTATGTGTATGTATAGGTAATTGAAATGTCAGAATTGCCAGAAAAATATACCAGAGCCTCGAGTAAAATTTATATGCCAAGTTTAAAAGACGTAAGACCTAAGATATTTAAGAAAATAAAAAAGAAATTAAAAATATAAAAATTCAGTTAGGTCACTTTTAAAAAATATTAAAAAAAATGTATTCTCTAAAAGTGATACGTATTTCTAATTTTGTTTACTTTAAATGTCGAAAGTCATGATGGCAGAAGATAGATACCATACTTTTTTTTAAAAATTTGATAAGAAATCCACAACCACTCGTTAAAGTTGGTATTGCCTTTCTTGATTTTCTAAAAAAGATAAAGTTTTTTGTCATGTGCTTAACTTTTGCTGCTTTTGTTCACAGAGATTAAAAAAAAAATCACATTCGCAAATTTGAAAACTTTGCGAACTTTGCGAATGAACCCATATTCTTAATTTTAGATTTTCACAATTTTTTTTTATTTTTTTAAAAAGACAAAGTTCTTTGTGACGAAATTTTTGTATTTTGCTTTCATAGATTTAAAAAAAAATCGTAAACTCTGCGAAGGAACCATATTTTTTATTTTAGATTTTCTCAAGAAGTTTACATCGCCATTTTTTGATTTTCTAAAAAAGATAAAGTTCTTCTGTTATTTGTTCAACTTTTGCTTTCATTATGTCGCAGAGATTGAAAAAAATCGCAAATTCGTAAATTTTCAAACTAACCAGATTTTAGATTTTCCCAACGGGTCACCATCGCTATTTTTTGATTTTCTAGAAAAGATAAAGTTCTTTTGTTATGTGCCCAACTTTTGCTGCTTTTGTTGACAAATTCAAAAAAAAAAATCGCAAATTCTCAGCTTTGCAAACTTTGCGAAGGAAGCATATTCTTTATTTTAGATTTTTACAAGAAGTTTACATCGCCATTTTTTGTTTTCCTAAAAAAAATATAGTTCTTCTGTTATGTGCCCAACTTTTGCTGCATTGCATTGTGCCACAGAAATTAAACCAAAAAAAAAAAAATCGCAAATTTGCAAATTATGCGAAGGAACCATAATTTTAATTTTAGATTTTCACAAAAACAAAATTTATTTCCTTTTTGTGCTCAACTTGTGTTGCCATATACCGAAGAGATAAAAACAGAAATTAGCATATTTGCACATTTTACGACTGAAAATAAAAATTGCTAAGAATGATGATATTAGCAACTCCCAAAATTTATTTTAGGCTGCAATATTTGAAAATTACGAATTTCTAATTTATCTCTTCGAACAAAACTACTAAAATTTTGTTTTGCGAAAATCAAAAACAAATAAAGAAGAAATAGCAAATTTGCAAAGAAACACATTTTTTTAAAGAAAATTGAAAATAATGGTGACATCATGTTACAATAAGCTGAAACGCTTAAATTAAATAAAAATATTTTTTTTATATAACAACTGACGTTCACAATGATAGAGGTTGTATGACTAAAAATAAAAGTTTTCAACATGGTCCCAGTGTTTTTCTGGGACGAGCAGCATCGTCAGAAATTTTCGGAAACCTTAAGGCTTCAACTCAAGAAATCCATTTGAATGGACTTAAGCAATAAAAGCAACATTATAGCTTTATACATACTTTACATATAATGTTCCTATAACACCCTTAAATATTTTATATTTTTAATTTGGCATCAATATCACACAGTTTGTTTTTTTCTTTTCTCTTTTCAGAAATTCCACAGCTGATAAAAATGTGTAAGTGTAAAATCTAAACTTAAAAACTTTTCCTACTATATTACCCATTTGAAATAATAAAATCAAATAAAAAAACAAAAACCAATTCACACACTTCCATCAATCTCATGTTATTGTTATATTTTTTTTAGTGCTGGTTTTTTATTGTTTCAACATTAATAATTTAAATTAATTCTTGCACTTAAAATTTTTATGACCTAGTGATTCCTGTTTTTTGTTTTTTGTTTTTTTTTTTATGAGAACGACAAACCAGTAAAAGAGACGTGAAAAATAGTAAAGTTGTAGTAGAACATTTTTGTGATACAATTTTTCTGCTTATTTCCAAAAAAAAATTTTACATTTTTTCAACGAACCAGAAACAAAAAAAGTATAACTTTGCATTAATCAGTTTGCCATAAAATTAATCATCAATTTAAACAAATCTTAAATAGATTTAAAAGAATTTATATTGAATTTTTGGGTGGGGAAGGGAGTTGCGGGAGGGTGTATTATTTAAACTTCAAAAGTATCTTACCAAATAACAGTTTGAGTTGTTAGTTTTTTTTTTTTTTTAATTTTGATTGTGTCGTCACAAAATCATAAAAATCAACATAATTATGTATACGAAAATCTATTGTTTCGAATTAAATTAAAAAATGTTTTATATTTTTAATTTATTCTAATTTATTTTATTTATTTTTTTTTGTTGATAAGCTGCTTTGTTAATATTGACAACACCACCTGTTCGTTTTTAAATTAATATGATTAAACCTGAAGACGGGAGGCACAGCAACTACCCCAGAAAAAAAATATAATAAAATACAACTTTTTTTCTTTTTTTTTAGAGAAATCGTGCAGAGTAACAAAAAAAATATTTGCACCAAAAACAAAACAACAAAATAGTACAGAACAACAAATAAAATCTTGGAATTTGCAAAACGAATTCGTTTTTATTTGAACGAATTTGCGCGCACGAAAATAATTTTTTTTGTTGATTTTTTGTAAATTCAAAAAAAAAATGAAAAAAGAGAAACTTTTTTTTTTTTTTAATCCGATAGTCGATTACATTTTATTCACATCACTTAGTGTTGATGGATGGATGTGATCTGGTTAATTATTATTGTTCGATGAGGTTAGCGTGATCAGCAGATATGTGAGAAATTTTATTGACCCGGATTAGAGGTTTTTTCTTTTTTATCTTTACATTTTTTGTTTGTTTTTTTAGTCTAGGGTTTTGTGGATATTTTTTTTTCTTTAGTTAATGAGATACAATGGAATTAATTTGATGAGAAATCGTGTTATAGTCCTGACGTGGTAAACAATTTTTTGAAGTTTATGTGAAAATTTTCTTGTAAACAAAGTATCCAGCAAACTTACAGTGGGACAGAATTATTTTAAAGTTGGAATGAAATCAAATCATAGAAACAGGGCAGTGAATCAAGACAGCTTACCAATGAATTGTAAAATTTCCACTAATAGACATTAAAATTTAAAATATTCCGCTTCAATTCACAGTTTTAGGCCTGAAAGGCTTTATTGTTATTTTTCGCGAACTTGAAATACCCTAAGCTGGTCCAAACTGTTTTCATAGGAACCAAACGAAACAGCAGGATGCTGAGTTTTGCATTCCTGGGCTGTAAGTCACTAGGCCGTTGTCTCTATACGAGCTGTTGTGCAACCAATTTTATTTTTGTTTCAGCAAAAATAACGTGTTAGCCATTATTTTGCAATATCAGATTAGTTTCTATTTTGAACAAAAAAAAAAAAAACAAACTAGACCCCAATTAATTATTTCAATCGGTCTTTACAGTCCACACCTCTCATAAATTCAATTAAACCAAAAATACAAAACGTCAAAAATTGTCTTGCTTCAATCATTCTCCTATCAGAGTTAAAAAAGTTATAAAATCAAAGACTTGCCCAAACTCAAACAGCAGCGCTCATACAACAGAGACTTATGCAATTTATTTAATTTTTTTTTTTTTTAAGTAGAAAATTTATTCAAATTTATACGATTGGACTAATTAGTGCAGACAAAAGCTCTACCAAAGCTGAACCATATAGTTATTAGTTATAAATTTATTTATATACACGTGAGCAAAGCGTATATCTATGTACATAGAAACAATCATTAAAAATATTATTATAAATAAATCATCACGACCCAACCTATCGCACAGCAGGTTTGTTTTTTGTTTTTGTTTTCTTATATAATTTTTTTTTTAAACACAATTTTCTTTGAGACCATTTTCCGGTATATTACTCTACCACAAGGAATCAACAATTTCAAATGCAAAAGAAACTCAAGCTCAATGAACAGAAAAAATAAAAAAAAAAAAACGGAATACGAATTTATTAATAAATCATAATTGAGATTGTGTGCAAATGGAATCGCTCACCCATTGACTCAGGTGGCCTTTATTGGAATTTTCATACCTCCTCAGTGCAAAGCTGCCACAACGTGCACTAAATCATGTAGCAAGTTCATATCCATGATTCACAAAGTATTCCAGTATTGTGTGGGACTTTTGTATCATACGGATGGAGTTTTTTTTTTTTTTTGTCACCGTGTCGTTGCCACCGCCATCCACCACCACCACTTAGACCGATCTGATATACGTATGAACGTACAGTACAGGCGGCTTATGCGATGAATCAATGACATAACCCTCCTCCCCCTCTGGGGAATCGATATAGATACCTATGTCGTAGATGCTGCTCAAATATTGTAGAGTTTTTCTCTAAATAACTCCATTAATAAACATAAATTTTGCTACCGTGTGTACCTATCATGGTATCCCATGGACTGACTGCCTGCCTTTGTCTCTTGATATTAGATGGCTCTATATGCGAAATCTCAATCCGCAAAGGCCAGCGAAGAAAAAAAAAGATATATGAATAACATTACAGATTTTTACTACAAGCCACTTATCTTTCTTTCTTGTGGTCTTGGGCGTGTGCACCTTAGCGGTATGATAATTAGGGGCACGTTGCGTTGACTTGGTAATATTTTTTTTTTCCTCACAATAATGCTACTTCTGGCTTTGGCTTTGGCTTAAGTTGGCCCAACCCAACCCATCGAACTCTTGACCATTGCTGCAGTAGCAGCAGCAGCAACATTATTCCACTTCCTGTTGGTTGATCTAATTGTATTTTCAAAATTAGATTCATAAATTCAATTTTATTTCAAATATATATTTTCTTTTTTTTTATTAAGATAACGATCGTAAAACAAAAGAGCTGAACAGCAAACTTGATATTCATCCAAAGTGTCATTTTCAAGCAGTAGGCAAATGTTTGAGGATGTTTAGAGCAACAGGTTAATTCTTGAGAATTTTCATTTAAAATTATGTCATTATTTGATTTAATACTGGGTGGAGGGTAATTAATCTGACAGTTGATCAGTCAAGCGTTTTATTAGCCATTTAAAACAGCAGCGTGGTCGGCAGGGAGTTGTATTGTTTTATCGTCGCATTTGTAATCGGAGAACATGTTAATATAATTATATATGTGCCACATATATGGTGTGTGTGGTTAATCTTGGTTTTGGTATTTTAATTCTGGTTCAATAAAAATTATAAATAAATATAAATATTTAGTGTGGGCAAAGGCGATAAAATAAGGAAATTCAGTTCAGAGAGTTCTTTCCGAATGGTTATTGACATTTATTGACTTTTTTTAAAAGAGGGGTGCTAGAGATAAATTGAAGTTTTGTTTTATTTTAGCTCATCTAGAATGGGTGGACTTCCACACATATTTTTTTCTAATTTTAGCAACATGTTGTACTCGTTAATAATTTTCAAACTGCTTGTATTAAACTGTGATTCAAATTTGTGGCTTAAATTTCAGGTTTTTAAGTTTTTTTTTTTTTTATAAAATTGTCTTATTTTAAAATTATTTCCGAATATTTAGTTAAAAGCTCTACCTATTTTGTTCTATTTTTGTACAAAGGTTCTAATAAGTACCTTCTAAATAATTATCTTTTTGTTTGAATTTTTTCTTTTTCTTATTTTTACTTATAAATAAATCATAATAAAGTTTAACATTTTGGGAAAATTTTTTTTTGTACAAGCTTACTTTTTTTATGGAACCCGGCTTCATGTGATTCAAAAAATTATGGCTAAGTCTACACTGCTGCCAAAAGAAAGACTTCTTGATCTTTAAAAATTGATTTTGGTTTAAAAATGATTCTTAAAATCTCAAAATCACAGATGTAAGGTATTAGAACTGTTCGTTCACTTGTATTAGTCTTATTATCTTTAAGATTTTTGACCTTCTATGAAGAAATAATTTTTAAAACATTTTTGTAAAAATCGGTGTTAATAAAGGTTGTGTTCTTGGGCCACCCTTCAAAATTGAATTGGTGTTCCTAAAGGTTGGGTTCTTGGGCCACTCTTATTTTCTGTATTTTTTTAAATGATTTTTTTATGGTTTTCCAAATGTCATTCGAGACACTTAGTAGAAGATTATTTATTTTTTGTTAAATTTGGTTAATTAAACCCTCACGAGCCTTGAAATTTTCAAGCTGATATACATAATCGATTTATGTCTTTTTTATCGAAATATTTGTTATAACTGAGTTTGTGTCATGTGTTTGTTTTTTTTTTTTTAAATTAAAATTATATATCGATATATTCGACACATTAAACACAGATGAAGATTGAAAAAGAAAATCCTAAAACTAATGCGCACATAACTTGGCATCTAAACCTCATTTAGTCATCTTATGTTTCCTGTTTTGTTTTTTTTTTTACCATCATACTTAAAAGACTTAATTTTTTCGTATTTTTTGTATTTAATATTTTTAATCAATTTTCTTTTTTTTTTAATCAGATTTATATCATGTAAATAAAATACAAATTGTCTAAAGATACGGATACTTTAAGCGATGGCGATTGATGCAAACGAAACTTAACGTGGTATACCTACCAACTACCACGGTGATCATAATCAGTTATCTTTAAGTGGTAGCTTAGTTAAGTTGTATAAATATATATGATTTTTTTTTTCATGTTCGTAAGTTGTATATTTCTTCATTTGACTGGAAGCACAATATTTATTTGCTTTTTTTCTCCATTTAGAGATTTATTAGAGTAGATTTGTATATTTTTTGTTGTTAAAGAACATGATAATCTCCTTTGATTTAAAATTGATATTTTTTTGTGGGAATCTATAATTTCTTTATAATACTCACACACATGATTTCTTGGGTCTTGAGTTTGTTCGTCGACGACGACGACAACGACGATGTTGGTCGTGATCATGAGTGGAGTTAATATGGGAAGTTTTGATTACGTTGTTTATATGAAAAGAAGATAAAGATATCATAAGTTTATAATAAAGTAACACATGAGCATTTATTTATTGGAAATTATTATTAATTGAAGTTATTGAATTGTATTTGGAAAAAAAGATTGGAAAGATAAATAGATGCATTACCTATAAAAAGAGGTAGAAGCTTGAATATGATATTTTATTAAGAGATATGATTTCTAGAAGCTTGAAGTCTTTGAATATATGGAAGTTTATCAAAAGATCTTTAAATAAAAAATATTAACTTGTATAGCTTTTCGGTGGCTCTCTTCATTTCAAGTCCCAGAAGAATGGTTTCGAATAAACTTTTTTTTATGTTAAACGTCATAAAAAGAAGCAAATTTTAACGTAAAGCAACATAATGAAAAGAAGATGACAAAATTATTTTACAGACCTTTTTCTTAGCGTCATGATTTTCAAAAAGAAATGATAAAGTTTTCGAATATATGTACATATTTACATACAATCGAATATCTCAAAATCTTTCAGATTTCTTGTAACTCCGACGCCTCGCCGCCGCTGCCGTCAGCACTGGTGTGTCTTGACTTTTCTAAACTGGATTGGAATTTTCGTTGATAGATTAGATATACTCTTTTTCGTATAATTGACACTTATCATGGTCAAGCTTTATGTATCTGCTAATTGCCTTAGCAAGTCACTCATAATATTGCTTTATACATCCTGTTTAGCCCAATTCTGCTTATATTCAATTTCAATTCAACATTTTGACAAGACTTCAGTTATTTTTTTTTTTTTTACATTTTGAAGTGTTGCTAAACCACCATCAACAACCGAAGTAAAAATTTGAATTTTAAATTTCGAAACACACATAAAAACAGCACCACAGCACCACAATTTCCCTGAAGTTATATATGTACCTACTCTTCGTATACTCTATACATCAATTTTCCAATTAAACTCACCTTACTGCGCGTGTTGTATAATACAACAACAACCAACAACAACGCAATATCTCAAGGAGTCATTATCAATTCTGCACAGAAAGAACGAACGAGATAATTTCGTCCCCCGGGACAGTAGCACTCATGTTTTAAAAAAATCAAAATAATATAAAAAAACACATGACAACAACAACAACCTGGTAGACAAGACACAAACCACGTTTTGATTTAATTCTATTTTATTTTTTATTTTTTTCTTGTACCTGTGCTGCACCAATGTTTCTATAGCTGCTACAATTGAACCAACTTTTGTGGGGCATTTTTTTTTACGTCATCAGACATGAGAGTTCCAGTGTACCGGTGTTACGCTAACCTATATTTTTATTTTTGTTGATAGTTTAGCATAATTTTTTCTGCTTTTATTTTGCAAAATGTGCTATTTGTGTGCTTCATTGAGAGGATTTTTTTTATTGCTGCTAAGGGAATCACAATGAAAAGTAAAAACAGTCACCTACCTTCCACCACATCATATGATACAGAGAGTCACCTAGTTATATTTAGTACTTCCTCGCGCTTGGTCTTACTTTCATGTTGCACGCGGGCTCCTTCAGCTGTTTTAACTATGATGACAATAATAAAAAAAAAGCAAAAAAAAAAAAAAAACGACACAACATTGAAAATCGTGAGGAGTGTGAACGAAACGCTCTAGCGACTTCAACAGAACGTGACACCCTTCGGGTTTGCATTTGTAGGTTTTTTTTGTTTTATTTTTTTTGTTTAATCCTGGAAGAATGAAGCATAAAGGTGACTTTGCAGTTCACAGTTGTTATTACGGTTTTGGCTTTCGGTAAAGTTCGGCCTCCCACAACGGTAAAGCGCAACACGTAATAATAATGGTGGCCTTTGGTGGACAATATTGTGTGGTATTTTTCTTTTTTTTGTTTCTCGAAATGTATGTTAAGTTTACTTAACGGTGCGCCAATTTTGACAGCCGCTTGTTGGTTGTTTGCATAGCTGTCAGTCATCATGTTGCTCGCGCGCGCGCAAGCATTGTGTATTTTGCAACATATATATGTAACTACGAGTGCATTTTGTTGGCGGATAATTTCTGTCGTCAATTTGACATGCACGATGGGCTCTGTTTTGTTAGAGAGGGCTTAAGATTGTTTCTATTTTTTTTTTTTTACTTTATTAATGACTGCACTTCAAGATGACGACGTTTTGGTTGGCAATGCAATGTGCTTTGCTTTTTCGCAACATGTTGTTGTTTTTTTTCTTTTTCTTAAATATCACCCTTTAGGCGGGAGATTTGAAAATTCTATTCATCAGTTTTTTTTTTTGTAGGTTTGAAATGATTATGTTCTTTTTTTTTCTTCTCTCGAACTATAAAGGTATGTGCAACAAGCCCTTGAGGCAGCTGTGTAGTGTATGGCTTAGAAAATCTCAAGTATTTATCATCTTGTTGTGAAGCATTTATATATGATGCTTGTAATTGAACATGATTTTAGTAAGATACACGATCATAATGATAATGATGATGATGATTATTATGATACATGATGCATAGCCACATGATGCACAATATGTTTAAAGTGCAATTAAAAGATGATTTAGTCATTTCGTTTCGGTATGTTTCGCTGGTGTGGTGGAATTTATATATATAGTGTGTGCTAAGTACTCGCAAAGATATATTAATCATTTTTTTCTTTTGTGTTAAATCGAGTGTGAGGTATTTGGACAAGTGGGTTAAAAAAAAAAAACTGAGTTAAAATATATTTAACACAAATGCCGATGGCGACTTAAAGTAGATATATAAGGTAGTTAAGGGAGCAATTAGATGTGACAGATTGAATGATAATTAGTGAAGGGTCATTAGTCTTTAAAAGTAACAAAAACAAAAATGCCCCCAGCATGACATGAGAAGAATTCTTCTGTTTTACCTACCTACTACCTACTTGTAAAAATATCCATAATGAATATTATTGAATATCTGAGTTATTTTTCATTTAACCTCGACTTAAATTTTGATGAAGATCGTTAACTAGTCTGTTGGAAAAATATGAATAATCGATATGGCTCGAATCTAGACATTTTAACTAATTTAGAACTTGGCCAATGGTTCTCTCAATCTTTTTGAAAGCGATCTAAAGGATGGCCAGTTCACATCACCTCCACGTGAGATGACCATGCCCTCGAATCGCTCGTGCAGCATTCCCAATGTGGCCACATGTTGATGGTGTCCATATCATCCAATTCAGGCAAAAAGAAGTTGGTAATCATCGACCTATAGCGCTTGTCGTTGACGGTGATGGCCTGGTCAAAGTCGTTCTCAAAGAATGGAATATGGTAATATGGACCTCCCAAAATCCACTCCAAACAGTGACTTTTTCGGGATGAATTGGACGCTATTGGATCTCATGTGGATTAGTATCTATCGTTCCAAATTCTACAATTTTGTTTGTTGACGGATCCTTTCATCCATAAAGAAGATAATTTTTCGATGAAAATTAGGTTCAGTTCCCGACTGCTTCAGAGCCCATTTAGCGAACACACATCAGTTGAATTTTGTATGGGTGCAGGCCCAAGTCACGATGCAAAATTCGCCAAGTTATGGTCTGCGAAAGGCCGAGTTCTTGTGAGCGACGTAAAATGAACTGCCCCGGATTCTCCTGCATAGCGAGGATGTTTTCGGCAGATATTGCATTTCGTTGACGACGGGTGTAGGATGATCTTTTACTGAACCAGTAGACTCCTCTCGGTGAAACGATTATGGCGACCGTAAAATAGGCATGGGCAAAGCACGCGAAACGTTGCCCCAACAAAACACCCATTTTGATAAAACAATTTTATCATTTGCCCGTGTTTTTGAATGCTATATCCGTCCATCGTGATTTGGGAAAACAGACTGAATAAATCACAGCCAATTTGACAGATGCAGTTTCAAAAATATAGCCGCTACCAAAGTTTGGAAGTCCATATTGGAAAAGAAAACCCTTTAATTAATAAGAAAAATTTTAGTTCCAATTAGTTTGCTTATGCAAATTTTCTGGAAAATTTGACTTGAAAAGTTGAAATCAAATAGAATCTAATGACACTCATCTTACCCCCGAGTCACATCTTAAACCATAACGCGGAAGTTCACCACTACAAAAAAAATTCACCGAACCAAATTTCAAAGGTAAAATTTTAAATATTCCACAAAAAAGCAACTTCTTCAACTACCACATAATAATATATATAAAATCCATTCAAGTAATATAGTAGCTATATATTTTTTCTGCTCCACCTTCACCACCTGCACCATCGTCATCATCATCATCAGCTGCTGCTGCTGCTGGTTGTGGATTAACTCTAATCCTCTCGAATAAGGAAACGAATATTTACCTATATGAAAACCAAAACTCAAAAAACTGAAAACCCAAACAACCATAACATGAGCATGTTCACCAAAGTCTATAGTAGATTTATGTACCGTGCCTGCCACCGACACAAATATTGTTGTTAAAGAAGAAGTTGAAGCAATGTTACATGGACGAATTCCGTTTTAACTTAGTTTATGTTCAATATTATATGTGTCTCGTCTTCAGAGGGGCATCATATAGGTACCTATTGTAGGTATACTAACTGAATATACAGAAAGACTTGAAATCAGGCTTAAAAGCCAAAAGAATTCAAAATTCCATCTTCTTCGCTACGATCGGACAGTTTTTCATTACGAGAAATATTTGTTGTGCTATAATTTTATTTGTACAGGAATATTTTTTTTTAGACTTGTAAATCAAGAGCAAGTATTGGTTGCGTGGAAAAAAATTCGAAATAAAATAAACTTGGTCCTTATCTTCTTGCAGAACATCTGCACCACTAGTTGAATCATCGTTCCTACTTCTTTGAATGATGCCAGGAAAATGTCTGCATCATCTTTCTTGGAACTAAATTCTTAACCAGTTCTAGCCTAGCGACATTTTGTTAAGAAGACTTCTGCTCTTTCTTTATAAAATCCATTTTCCGTCTCCAAGATCAGATTGTTTAACAGCTGTTTCTTCTTGTAACTGCTTTTGAGAAGAACAAGAAACAAGTCAGCAGTGACTAACAAGTTTCTAAGCTTATTATTTTGAAGATCGAATTTAGTTATCCTGTTTGGGAACTTATAGAGAAATACCAATTTTTACAAGCACTCCTTTCATAAACATCGGGAACGAATTGTTTAGTTTCTCCATCGATTTACTCAATTGTTCCCATTGGTGATTCTGTGGTCCATAAAACTTTCAAAGGGTTCTCTTGCATAATATAATCCATCAAATGTGTTCTCTTTTCTCTCTAAGGACTTGCATTCAAAGGGTTCTCTTTAATAGTAAAATTTTCCAATATGTTCTCTTGAGGAAGACTTGTTTTTTTTTTATGTTTTTGTTTTTTTTAAAGAGCAATTTTGTGCGACTCATTTTCATGCTTTATTTATTTATCATTTTTTTTTTTAGTATTTTGTTTTGGTTTGTGGCGCGCGTGCATCATGCAGCAATAAAAATGTTTTCTTTTCACTGATGAATGGATATCATTCCAGCACTTGGTTCATCACTACCGGTGCTTGGCTGGCTGATTGTGCAATGTTGTTTCATCTTCTTCTATTCCTGCTCTTGTTGCTTCTGCTTCCACCACTGCTGCTGCTGCTGCTGTTGTAACGTCACGTATGATTTGGATTTGAAGTTGAAGACACTTACCATCTTCATCTCAACGGATAATCTATTCACATGCCGCTATGTTGGTTGTCATCATCATCATCATCGTCTTCTGGGTCGTCATTCCCGCAAAAGGACTTAACCACTTTTCCCGAGGATCTCATCGTCGTCATCATCATCATTATCATCATCATCATCAGACGTCCAAATAGAATGAACAAACACAAACTACTGTCACTCGAGCTCTAGGAGTTGTTACTATCAAAATCTTTCTCCGTTTTAGGGAGCTCTTCCAACCAGCACGATCGCACTGACTGTGTAGGTATATCGAACTCTAGATAAGGGGACTCCCTCGTGATTACTATGGTCACTATGAAGATGCGAGAAAGGTGGTGCTGCCTCCAAGTACCTTAATCGCGTGAACAAAGTAAGAGCAGTGTCGCACCGACTCCAAACTTCATACTCTCCAGCCTTCGACTGTGACTTTTTACCGCCTTGAGTGTTTTTGTGTTTCTGTTGGTGGTGTTGTATGTTTTTTTTTTATGGAGTCTTCGTGTTAAAAAGCTGTTGCTCGCTGCTTGTTTATTGGACGAATTTGGAATCAGGTACATTGGACCATTGGTGTTGGCTTGATTCGTGTTCCGTTGACATTCAAGGAAATTCAATTTGAACATGCTGAGAGAGCTCTGACTGAGTTTGAGCTCGATGATGGCTTCTTACACTGAGTCGATTTGAAAGAAGAGGTGCGATTGTTACATGTGTTCGACTGACACTTTCTGTGGTCATTTTGTGGTTAAATTTGGAGTTAGATTGTATGGAATTTGGCATGTGCGAGATATATTTAATTAAGGAAATCTCAATTCTTCCATGATGATGGATGACGAATGAACTTCCAAACCAAACAGCGAAAAAGGAATAAATTCTTTAATACCAAAATTGTAAAAGAGAAAAACAAGTTATCACCAATTAAGAATCCATTAACAGTTCTCTCCTTCGAACAAAAAAAAAAACCTAAAGAAAAAGAAAAACTTTTATTCTCAAGACCTCCTTCCTTCTGTTTGTTGTTTTGTGGATTTTATTTTTCAATATTGATGCCTTTCGGGTTGCATGAAATGACACAGACTTTGTATATGGTAGATGGTTGTTTGGTTTTTTGTAATTTACAAGAAAATTGATGGCCACACGACGAACTCCAACTCCAAACTACGACGACTACCATGATGATAATGATGATGATGATGGTGGAGTAAAAAGTCTCATCCTGGACTCTGGAGTTTCGGTTTACTTATGCCACTCGTATAAACGAAACATATACGAAAAAAAAGAAGCTCCAATGTATGTATGGTATGAATGTATGATGATGCGCTGCTGCTCATCCTTAGTAAATCGCTTATGGTATGGTTTTGGATCTTCGTCTTCTTTCTGCATCTTATGATGCTGTGGCTGATGGGAAGAGAGCTACGTACGATTTCCTACCTACCTATATAGCTCTGACGCGAAAACTAAGTTATTACCTTTTCGTGATCAAATTAGCCATTATTGTGCAAATATTCAACATAAATATTACAACTACCCCCAATGCCACCACCACCGCTGCCGCCTCCGTCGCGTCGCCGCTCCATGACACAGTTGATAGAGTTAAAGGAAATACAAATATTTAAGTTTCTGGGGTTCCATAGTTCCATCTTCAAGAAATTACTATGTTTCCATACGTGAGCTCTGTTACAAAAAAAAAAAACGTTGGTTTATTTTCGGGACCGAGAACAAGAAAAGTCAATTATTTTTCGTCGTTTAAAAATACTTATTGTTGTTTTAGCTCGAATGGTGTTTTTTTTTTTTTTTTTTTTTTGGCAGACGTTTTGAAGGAAAAGAGAAATCTCTGTTAAAGATATGGCACTTTGATTCCATTTCAAATGTGGTTTAGGTGGAAGGAACAATATTATTGTGGGCCATCGGGATAAGATGTACATATATTGTGATATGAATTGTGTTCCCTAATTATATAGGAATTATTTTTATCACTTTGGAAATTATCAGCTATTTGGATACCCTTTGGAGCATTTTTTTAAATTTATTTCAGGTGCAAAGTTAATATTTACAACTTTTTTATACCCCTCGAATAAAATCGAGTATTTAAGGATCATTTGCTCAAAAGAGTGTCAGAAATAATTGAGTTCAGCAATAAAACAGTGGATATCTTCTGATCTCTTCAAAATCTTTTTCTGGACCACTTGTACCAGTCGAAGAATTAGCACGATTATTTTTTTATGGATTGGAGGCCTTCCTTTGAATTTTAGTTTTCTTTTCTATCAACCATGACCAAACGCTTTAATCTATTCATCAATTTGAAACATGATTTCAGATGTATCGTACTATTTGAATAAAATATCGATTTTAAAACCCACGCTTTTATTTCCGAAAAAAAAAAAAATTAAACTAGCCATAATGAATTCTCTAACAAGCTTCTGCGCTGGCAACAGCCACCCAAGTTTAAAACCGATCTATTTCTTGAATTTATGCAAAAAGATTGTCATCATAAATTGGTCATAATCTATACACTTAAAGTGGGAATTTAAAAATAAACCAAACATACAAATCTCGACATCAGAGGAGATTAGGAAGTTTAAATTAAACTGCTGTCTGTCTATTACAGGTTGTGTAATATTTTAGGCTCCTTCAAGTTTAAGCAATTCTATTTAAAATCATATACATGCTTGTCATGTTTGTCGAGTTAAATTAGATAAAAAAAAAAAATTATGTAACACATGTCTTCGTAAAGTTATCATGGAAAAAAAATATATCATATCATCTAGATGGCTTTATGATCTTTTAAATTGTTTATAATAATTAACTGCTGAATTCATTTGTAACTTTCTTAAAGATACACTCCGTGTCATTAGATTGATTGCTCATAAAATTAACGTTTAAAAAACTCAAAGAATGTTTTTTCTGATTTAAGGATCAAATTAGCAAATAATTTGTATCCAAGATTCGATGAGGAAGACTCGAAATTTTGTACTCAAACATTTCAAAAAAGTATTTTTTTTTCTCTTCGCCTTTTATTTAAATATTGGTGAAGAAATCACCTTTTAGAAATATAATCTTGGGAAAGAAGTTGTAACACAAGAATACGACATTGATATATTTTTATACTTTTCACATAAAAATTGAATTTCCATTTCAACGAATTTATGATCAAGAAAAGTTCTCTTTTTTTTTTTTAAATCAGCTTAGCATTTAATTCAGTCTTTGATAGTGAAATAATCGTTTTTGAGATTTTGATGAAATTTAATTCCCAAGGTTCAAAGACATTTGAAATTTAAAATTTGCAGGTTATTTTTGAAATGAGTTTCGTGCCACCAAAGGTCCCTTTAAAGTCTCTACGAACTTTTTGACCGTCTCAACATGAATGGTCCCTTAGAGTTGATCCATAAACTGTTAAATTTAAAACCAAAAAATTATGCATACATCAAAAGTATATTTTATTCAACAAACCAAAAAAACGTGCGACTGGCAAATAAGTGAGCAAGTTATAAAGAAATACTATTAATCAAGAATGATAATAATCAAAAAAATGCGTTCACAAAATTTATGTGCAATTTTGAATAAATCGAAATAGTTTCTCCAAGTTCACCAGAACTTTAAAGATCTCAGCTTCTTCAATACGATATTATTCCATTTGAAAACACAAATTTCAGCAACAAAACAAAAAGTACTAATCATAAAAGCCACAACAATTCCAATCCAAATCCATTTGAAATCTTCAACTTTCATGGGACGTTGTGTTGGTTGTTTTGATTCGAAATCCTTTAATTTTATCTTTCCAATTTCAATCAGCTCATAAAATGATTTTCTTTTCCAATATTCCCATAATCCAGATGAATGTATTTTCATTGTATGAGAATTCATAATACCTTTGTATATTGAATTTTCATAAATAGGAAAAGCCCATGGTAATTTATTTTTAAAAGAAAGTTCCTTAGACCAACGAAATAATCGTCTTCCCAAATAAATTTGCAGATTTTCATAAATTTGCCAATTATCAGAAGATACTGTGAAAGCATACTTTGTATTAAGGGCATTTTGATTTTTATCCAATGTTTCCGTATCATTTGCTAACTGAAAAACTTGAGAATATTTTTCTTTTAATTCGGTATTCTGAAGATATAACCAATCGATACGACTTTCAAGAATATATATTTTTAAATTCAATGCTGAAATGTCTGCAAAGGATTTTACAAATAATTCCCTCGGAGGTTCGGTCATAAAAGTCTGAAGAAAAGCATCATATGAAGTAACTATCATGATTCCAAGTAAAAATATCAGCAAGTAGATGAGTTTAGTGCTATAAGTAGCTGATGGTCTTTCAATGAATGATTGTCCAAGTATTCCACGGAAACAGTTCAAATTAAAGAAGAAATTCAGAAGAAAGGTCCTTCGTCCTGATAGGAATTCAGCTGTCTCAAGCAAAGCTGAAAGAACTACCACAATTGCTATTAATATGGGAATAACTTCCCAATGAAATACTCTCGTGAAAACTTTAAAAATGGCAATAGTTGGTTCAATCGGTAGCATTAAACTTAAATCAAATGAAGAATATGGATATGAAAACGATATATTTGGAAATAATAGACCTTTACCAATAGCTGATATCTCGACGGTTTTATTCAAAACCAACTGGACCATTTCTTGGGCAGAAAGTGAAAATACGACATTAGATGTATTTAATTTGGCATTGTGCTTCTTGGCTAGATTATTGAAAAAATGACCCACAGGTCCACCAAATGCTTTTCCATTTTTTAAGACGATAAATAATGGTTCAGTTCCTTTATACAAAATTGGCAAAGTTATTCCATTTAAATCCTGCATGCGATTCGGAAAAAATCTCAAAGTTAGTCGATCTCGTTTCCAGATGATTTCTTCAATTTTAAAAGTTCCAAAATTGGTAAAACTGTAATAGGTTGATGAGGTCGGGAAGTCTTGAAAAATTGCCATAACATTTATCATTCCATTCTGCCAACAAAAATCAAATACTTCCTTAAGTTCCGTTTCATTCCTTGATGAGCTGTTGAGAAGAAATACAATTTTGCAAGACCGCATACGGTGAAGATATTCCAAAAGTTGTTGAAGAATGTTTTCATTACAGCTATCAAGTTGGACTAGAATCAGAAAATTTTCATTGAATTTTTCCTTCAAGGAGAAAGATTCTGTTTTCCCGTTCGACGAAACAACTGGAATTCCAAGCGAAGACCAAGCATTATTTACGAAATTGTTATTGAAGTCGAGAGTTTTCAAAAGAAACACATTTTCAAATCTTTCTGTTTTTTGAATATCCTGAAGAAACCTTTCGAATTGAACATTAGGTTCGATATTGAAGAATTCACCGGAAACAATTGCAATGAATGCAAACACACTTATACAAATGAAATTCATTACTGGTGGTTCAAGTGGAATTTTAGTTGCTTTTAACGTACAAAAAAGTCTCAAGGAGTCAAGTATATGTTAAACATTTGTTACAGGGTGCTTTAAATGAGAATTTTATTGAACCAAGCTCATTTTAAGAACAGAATCAATAATTTCTTTAAAAAATGGAATCTGAAAGTGTTCGAAAAGTTGGATATTTTTTGAGCAATTTAGTGTTTTGTATTTTTAAAAAGACTGAATCCGTAGGATAGAACTGCTATAACTTCACATTTGCACGCTAGTTTTTCTTGGCATGATATTGTCAAAAATAGAAAGAATTACAATTGTCTAGTTTATATTTCAGAGATCTCGGAGATCTCAGCAATCTCAAAAATATAAACAGGATTCCTCAGGTTAATTTCTCCGTTTTTATGTCAAATTAAGGACAAAAACTTTTGGCTTCGCCTCCTCAACTTACAAAGTAGTATTTTTTTTATGGAACCAAAACCTTTCTCGTAATTTTCTTCAAAAATTCACCGATTATTTGATTTGTCAATTCGATGCAGTTTTCGAGTTAGTGATGTAGAAGTGCGCTATGTAGGCTTAATTTTTCAAACTACACGTTTTCTTAAAAGAAATTTTTAATAAAAAAAAAATGATAAAACACCCTGTGTTCGTGTTTACTCAAATTTCAATCAAATAATGTCAACAAAATTACATCGAAAATTTTAATGATACAGCAATTTTGTCATTTTATATATTTTTTTTTTTTCTTTTTTTTTCAAAAAAATCAAATTGTCAATATTCGATAAACATTTCATTTGAACGTTAATGTTAGTTTCTGATTATAAAAGCTTTTAAATTGAATGTGTAAATGTAAATCGTTTGTGCCACACGCCACGTATAATTCTACAGCAAAATATTTATGTTATTAATTAATTTTAGCCAATTTCGTTGTGAATTCAATCAAAACTAATTCATCGTTGCTATAAAACTCTTAGCATTCATGTCCTTGAAACTTTTTTTTAAGTTATTGACTAATCTTATATTAGACGTGTTTTTTGAAAGCCCAGAGGGAATTGCACTAAAAAAACCACTACGGGGATTAGCGACACCATCACAGAAATAAAATGGAGTTTTCATACAAACTATCGATAACAAGTATATAATTCACGCCGGTAAGACAGTTTTTTTTTGTTTCTTTGGGTTTAGCTTAGCCCCCAGGAGATTAGTTGTTCTGCATTTAACATGGTGATTGTTAAGCACCGACGTCGTTTTTTTCGTCCATTTCCTCCCGGGCTTGCAAAAAAACACGCCTATTTTATATTCTATGAGACATAGGAGTAGTCTATGAAGACCCATTAGGTATATCTGGAGGTCTTGGCTGGTTTACAAATCTCTTCCTATCAATGGTGAGTTCGGATGGTTTGACAAATTTTGTAGGCGTCTTCTACTAGATTGGAGAGAAATCATATATTCTCAGTTGATTTATGTGTTGGCTTTTTCGTTTTTTTTTCCCCTAACATGTTTCCCTCCTATTCTATTGAAGTAGATATCTGGATAAACGTGGCACATTTGCAAGATCTTCCTTTCAAAAATTGACAGCATGTTTGGACATCTTGCGATGTTCTGGCTGAGGTCGTTCCATTTTTGTATCAGAAGGTGCTTAATGGTTGAAACGGAATAGTTTAAGAATGTTAAGTTTAACAATTAAATTCAATTCGACAGGTTGATTTCTGCTATTTCTAGTTGAACGTATCCTTTCCAAGAAACTTGGTCTTCTGAACTCTGAAACAACTAACTTCAGATTTGTTATGAATTTTGATGCTCTGTTACTGGAAATAATCATATATAATGTCTGTTTGAGAGTAATATTTTATTTAATTTTGGACTATCTTGTTCCAACTGTCATGCCATACCAGAGGTCTAGGTATCGAATCCCAAGGATACCTATTGCTTGATTGATAGGAATTGACAATTCCTCAGTTTTTTAAACTTAATTAATTGACAACCTAAATTGAGGAATTGTCAATTTCTATCCGTCAAGGAATAGGTACTTTTGGAATTCGATAGTTACACCTTTGGTGTGGCGTGACTAAAACTAACTCTATACTGCTTGAATTTGCAGACAGGATGAAAACTCATGATAAAGAGAAAACTCGACACGATATCATGTTTAAATTTTTCATAACTGCCATTTTTATTAACTAACAAAAGTTTAAATTAATAATATTGTCCACTTCTGTCTTCGTGTGATTAATTGTTTTTTTTCCGTGTTTTACAAAATTTCAGGTTTTCATTGTGTCTCCACCGGGAACCAACTATAGAATAGGAATTTTTTTTTGTAGACGTCTCCACGGCGGAAAATTAGTGGGGCTCACAGTGGCACCTAAAATTTATTCATCGGTTGATATTGCTAATTGGCAGGAGCACTTTGTTATTCTTGTGTTTTGATTGATTTGTGAAATGACTGAGAGTTAAATAGGTGTATACAAATCAAAGAACAAAACGATTAAGTCCAAACACAATATCTAGTACATTTTATTGAAAAAAATAAAACTAGAAAAACATTTAATAAGGTTACCAGCGATAAAGTTACAAAAGTCACGAACGACAATTACAGAAATGAAAAGCGAACAATTAAATACAATTATTTTGTGTTAAACATATTAATTTGTTTTCTAAATCCTAAATCTTCACTTCTCCCTGCTAAGATTTTTCCATTTAAAAATACAAATTTCAGCAACAAAACAACAACTGCTCACCACAAGGGCAACACCCAATGCAATCCAAATCCATTGAAAATCTTCAACTTTCATAGCACGAAATCTTGGTTTTAATTCGAAATCATTTAATTTAACTTTTCCAATTTCAATCAATTCGTAGAAATGTTTTCTCTGCCAATGTTCCCATAATCCAGCTGAATGTATTTCCATTGTATGGGCATTCATAATACCTCTGTATATTGAATTTTCATAAATAGGAAATGCCCATTGTAATTTATTTATTAAAGAAATTTCCTTCGACCAACGAAATAATCGTCTTCCCAAATAGTTTTGTAGATTTTCATAAATTTGCCATTTATCAAAAGATACTGGGAAAGCATACTTTGTATTTAGGGCATTTCGATTTTTATCAAATATTTCTTCATCATTTTCTATGAGAAAAACTTGAGAATATTTTTCTTTTAATTCGGTATTCTGAAGATATAACCAATCGATATGACTTTCACGAATATATATTTTTAAATTCAATGCTGAAATGTCTGCAAAGGATTTTATAAAAAATTCCCTTGGCGGCTCGGTCATAAAAGTCTGAAGAAAAGCATCATATGAAGTAACTATCATGATTCCAAGTAAAAATATCAGCAAGTAGATGAGTTTAGTGCTATAAGTAGCTGATGGTCTTTCAATGAATGATTGTCCAAGTATTACACGGAAACAGTTCAAATTAAAGAAGAAATTCAGAAGAAAGGTCCTTCGTCCTGATAGGAATTCAGCTGTCTCAAGCAAAGCTGAAAGAACTACCACAATTGCAATTAATATAAGCACAACTTCCCAATGAAGTACACGCGTAAAAACTTTGAAAATAGGAATACTAGGTTCATTGGGTAGCATAACACCCAATTTAATTGAAAGATATGGATACGAGAACGATTCCAATGGGAAATGTAGATCTTCACCCTTAGCCGATATTTCTATGGTTTTATTCAACACCAATTTAAATATGTCTTCAGATGAAAGTAATTTACGGTTAGATATGTTTAATCTGGCATTGAGCTTTTTAGCTAGACTATTGAAAAAATGCCCAATAGGACCACCAATTGCTTCTCCATCTCTTACATTTTTAAGAAATATCAATAATGGTTCACTTTCCTCAAACAATATTGGCAAAGTTATTCCATTTAAATTCTGCATGCGATTCGGAAAAAATCTTAAAGTTAGTCGATCTCGTTTCCAGATGATTTCTTCAATTTTAAAAGTTCCAAAATTGGTAAAACTGTAATAGGTTGATGAGGTCGGGAAGTCTTGAAAAATTGCCATAACATTTATCATTCCATTCTGCCAACAAAAATCAAATACTTCCTTAAGTTCCGTTTCATTCCTTGCTGAGCTGTTGAGAAGAAATACAATTTTGCAAGACCGCATACGTTGAAGATATTCCAAAAGTCGTTGAAGAAGGTTTTCATTATGGCTATCAAGTTGGACTAATATTAAAAAATTTTCATTGAATTTTTCCTTCAAGGAGAAAGATTTTGTTTCCCCGTTCGATGAAACAACCGGAATTCCAAGCGAAGTCCAAACATTTGTTACGAAATTGTCATCGAAGTCGAGAGTTTTCAGAAGAAACACATTTTCAAATCTTTCTGCTTTTTGAATATCCTGAAGAAACCTTTCGAATTGACCATTAGTTTCGCTTTTAAAGAATTCACCGGAAACAATTGCAATGAATGCAAACAAGCTTACAGAAATCAACTTCATAACTGATAACTCAACTGGAATTTCATTTCCTTTTTACGGTGAAAATAGTTTTAAGGGTCCAAGTTTAAGTAAAACAGAAGTGTAGCAATTTCGTTAAAAGTAATTTTATCTTTTCAATACATCTGGAAAATAATGTATTTTTAGATATTTTATATCAAAAACGATAGACTCTCCATTTTAATGTTAATTATAGTGTGTGGAAAAAAGCTTTTAGATGTGTCGCGTAAGTAAATCGTTCGTAGTTTTACCATATAATAGTTTTTAAATTATCAATTAAAACCAATTGCACCCCAATTTTACGGTAACTCTTAGGGATTGGTTGATCTTCTGTTTGGTGTTTTATATGAGGTCTGGTATTGAAGGATCTACGAACTTAAGAAATGAGATGTTGCTTTTTTAAACCTTAAGCCTTTTTAATATGAACCTATGAATCTTTATTAATATCTTAAATAAAAACAAAAATAATGATTTTGATTGTAAGAAGTTTAAAGTCTTGGCTACGATGTCTACCTAACCGAAAATAGGAGTAACAAAAATGATCTAGTAAAAATATAATACTTACCAGAACACTGTAGTATATAGTATACAGATCATAGAACTGAAACTAAGAAAATGCAATTTAACAACAAGAATGAATTTTATTGAACAAACTACAACTGCGCCTGTGAATTTGACATAAAATAAGGTGATTAAGTTATTGTTGCATATTATTTATTAACATCAAAAGCAACTTAAAGTATAAGTAAATATAGTAAGCGTTTATTTTCTCAAAATTAAATCAACACGCGACTTTAAAAAGATCAACTTCTTCGTTACTCGACCTTTCCACTTGAAAACACAAATTTCCGCAACAAAGCAATAAATACTAACAACATAAGCCAAAGCCATTGCTATCCAAATCCATTTAAAATCTTCCACTTTCATTGACTGTAATTTTGTTTCTATTTCGAAATCACTGAATTTAATTCTTCCAATTTCAATCAACTCATAAAAATATCTTTTGTTCCAATAGTCCCATAGTCCAGCTGAATGTGTGTCCATTATATGAGCATTTACAATTCCTCTGTATATTGAATTTTCATTAATCGGAAATGCCCATTCTAAATTTTTAACAAAAGCAATTTCCTTCGACCAACGAAACAATTGCCTTCCCATATAATTTTGCACATTTTCATAAATTTGCCATTTATCAGAAGTTACTGGGAAAGCATACTTTGTATTAAGTGCATCTCGATTTTTATCAAATGTTTTCTTATCATTTACTATGAAAACAAGTTCGGAATATTTTTCTTTAAACTCTGTGTTCTGAAGACAAAACCAATCAATATGACTTGCTTGAGTACATATTTTTAAATTCGTTTTCGAAAGGTCTGCAAAAGATTTAATAAAAATTTCCCTCGGCGGTTCGGTCATATAAGTCTGAAGAAATGCATCATATAAAGTAACTATCATGATTCCAAGTAGAAATATCAACAAGTAGATGATTTTGGTGCTATAAGTGGCTGTTTGTCTTTGCATGAAAGATTGTCCAAGTATTCCACGAAAACAGTTCAAATTGAAAAAGAAATTCAAAACAAAGGTCCTTCTTCCTGATAAGAATTCAGCTGTCTCCATCATTGCTGAGAGAACTACAACAATCGCTACTAATGTTGGAAGAACTTCCCAATGAAATACCCGCGTGAAAACTTTGTAAATTGGAATAGAAGGTTCAATTGGTAGCATCAAACCTACATCGTTTATAAGATATGGATACGAAAATGATTCTACTGGGAATTGTAAAATTGCACCTGCTGCTAATATTTCTGTGCTTTTATTCAACACCAACATTATCATAGTTCCAATTGAATGTGAAAATGTAAGGTTAGATGTATTTAATCTTCCATTGTATTTCTTGGCTAAACTATGAAAAAAATGACCCATAAGACCGCCGATTGTTTTTCCATCTTGACCTCTTTTAAATATTATGTTTCCTGATTCACTTCCTCCAAACAATATTGGTAAAATCATTCCATTTAAATTGCTCATCCGATTCGGAAAAAAATCGGAAGTAAGTATAGTTGATTTCCAATTTATTTCTTCAATTTTAAACACGCCAAAATTAGTAAAGCTGAAATAAGTTGATGAGCTGGTAAAGTCTTGAAAAACTGCTATAATATTTATCATTCCATTCTGCCAGCAAAAATCAAAAACTTCCTTAAGTTCCGTTTCATTCATCGATGAGCTGTTGAGAAGAAATACAATTTTGGAAGTCCGCATTCGATGAAGATATTCCAGAAGTCGCTGAAGAAGGTCTTCATTGTGGCTATCAAGTTGGACTAGGATCAGAAAATTGTCGTTGAATTTTTCCTTCAAAGCAAGAGAAGTTGCTTCAACTGACGACAAAGTAACCGGAATACCAAGTGAGGTCCAAACATTCTTTAAGAAATTGTCATCGAAATCGAGATTTTTCAAAAGAAACACATTTTCAAATCTTTCTGTTTTTTGAATATCCTGAAGAAACCTTTCGAATTGACCATTAGTTTCGCTTTTAAAGAATTCACCGGAAACAATTGCAATGAATGCAAACAAGCTTACAGAAATCAACTTCATAACTGATAATTCAACTGGAATTTCATTCACTTTTTAACAAATAGTTTCCAGGGACCAAGTATAAGTTCAACGAAAGTGTAGCAGTTTTATTAAAAATAATTTTATCTTTTTAATACATCTGGAAAATATGTACTATTAGTTATTTCATATCAAAGACGATATACTCTTCATTTGAATGTTAATGATAGTGTGTGGAAAAAAAGCTTTTAGATGAGTCGCGTGAGTTAATCGCAAATCATCCCCTTTTAATAAATTTATTTGCACCTTGCACTCGTTGTTTTACAATAGAATTGTTTTTTTTTTTTAATTTTAAATTTCGTTTTGAGTGTCATTAAAAAAGCTCAGTTTATGGTAATTCTTAGGTATTGGTTGATCTTCTATTTGGTGTTTTATGAGGCTAAGGTATTGTAGGACCTATAGGCATATAAGATTTAGGATCTATGGCCATAAGATAATATGGGGTATACAGCTCACTAGTTTTTCAGAAGATATTTTGCTTCAAAGATAATATGACTAATCTAGTAATGTGAAGTGTACCTATCCCATATCCCTGGTACACAAACATTTCGTAAGATTGTTACTATTTCAACAAATGACAAATGAAAAGAAAAAAAAAAACAATCATCACAAATAGATTTATCTCAATTATTATTTGATATCAAAATTGACAATGCACACAAGTCATTAATTAAAAGATTTAATTTAAAACAAAAAAGAGTTGAATACCATTTCCGTCGGTCATTCTTTTTTTTAACTTAAGAGTTAAACAAGCCAATTTAATGCTGTGCAGTGAATTTTTCTCATTTTTTTTCTCTTTCAATCTCGGTCCTGAAATTTAATATATTTATGTACCAAGTTCCACCTGCAGAAAAATTATTGACGAGGTTTTTTTATTTTTTATCAAAAGACAAAAATCAATATTTTTCCATAATAATAATCCTGGTTTGGTTTGGTGTGGTTTTGAGGTTCGTTGGTGGTTTATAATACCCCAATCATGTCCGAGATCTTGATAAGTCAAACTAAAGTAGCTGTTTACCACATGAATACATGTTGTATGCCACACTGCTGTTTGTTAGATATATTTTTTTTTCCTAATAATATTATAATAATAATGAACAACCGTAAGTGATATACTACACTATATTGAGTATTAGAGTTTGGAAAAGTACATTAGATTCAGTGCAGCAGCAACAAGTGTTATGGTTATGAAAACAGAAGCCAATTTTTTATTGCACAGTGACAATCGAATACATGTGAATTATAATCAGATTCAAGCGATATCATGGCGTGTCCTTTGATTAAATTTTAAGGTGAGTTTTTAAATGTTTGGCAATTTTAGTTTTTTTTTTACATATTTAAAAAAAAAATTAATTAGAGGGATAAATTAGAAATTAAATGCACGACTGGGTGGAACGAACTTGCTCTTATGTGCGATCACACTGTGGTTTTAAAGTTTGCATGGTACTTACACTTTAGACTGAAAAATTGTTAAAAAATTAATATAATTAGAAATAAATTAATTAAAAAACTTCTGAAATTGTTTTGACATCAAGACGATGTATATCCATCTCATTTCTTACACAAATCTGAATCTATAAGATAAAAATCGTTTGAGCTGTTTTAAAAAATAAATAATTTTTTATATATAAAATTTGGAAAACATTTTTAAGAAAAAAAATTGGTACGCCATTTTTTAGCCTCTATTAATTTGTATTTAAAAAAATAATTTTGAAAAAAAAATAATCATTTTCGAAAAATCGAATTTTCAAAAAAATATTTTTGAATTTTTTTTTAAATCCAAAATTTGTTTTTTTTTTTTTTTGAAAATTTTGATACTCAAACTTTTGATATTCAAACTTATCAGATGCTGTCTTTTGTAAAAAAAATTCATAAAAACAGATAATTAAATACTTAGTCGAAAACCTAAAAAATGGTTTTATACCAATACCAATTTATACCCAATTATCCGATTTTTTTTTTTATAAAATGGTAGCCTTTTTGTAAAAAATAATACAATTTTTTTTTTAAGTTGTGTGCACGTTTTTGAGAAAAATAAGATTTTCGTAATTTGGTTTTTGACCTTAAAATTAAAATGAAAAAAAAAACTTTTCAGGGGTATGCCCAAAACCTCTAGGTACCGTTTAGGCTCCATAGGACAGACAGAATTGCGAGACCCACTTTTTTCAACTTCGATATCATCGTAATGTGAAGTTTGATCAAAATATCGAGTCAGTTAAATTTTTTTTACGAATGCATAACTTGACATTTAGTAAAGGGTTTTCCAATAAGGACTTTTTTTTTAAATAAAACGCAAACCATTTGAGATATTTCAAAAACTTTATTATCACCTTGAAGTACAATCAAAACATTTATTAATGGAACTCGACTTCGTTCATATGGTCACCGCGGGCACGTTTATAGCAGTCAATAAATTGAAAATGACAGTTCGATGTTTAGTGAAAGGGTGCGTTCACAAATTAAATTAAGTTGTCAAGTCCTTATTGCAAAACCCGATATATTGAAGTAAAAGTTATGCGTGTTCATCACGAATTAAGATAAGATTCTTATATGAAAAATACTGCTAGGCCAAACTTAAAATTTTCCGCAAGGTCGTCAGTGGGCTATTTAACTAGAAAGAAAGAACAAACAATTTTTTACGGAACACCCTGTAAAAAAATAATAAATTCAATATTTGAAATTAAGCGTCCTACATACATATACAGGGTGTCGCGGACCTGGTTGGAAGTATTTAAGGGTGTGGTTTTTGGGTATATTCTAAGAAAAGAATCGTTCTACAGTAAAGGTCTATCTTCAATTTTGACATCATTTGTCTTAGATTTAAAGAACACGCTTACTTTGGTGTACCCTGACCCATGTTAACGAAAATTGCTCTGCTAATTCTAGTGCTAGAAACTTTGGCGCAAAATTTTAAACGATTTAGTACGATGTTAAAGCCATTTTTTCGTACTAAAAATGCTTAAACATCGTACTAAATCGTTTAAAATTTTGCGCTTTTATTTTTAGAAGAAATACTAGACTTTAAAACTGCGTTTAAATAAAGTTGATATCTTGTCTCAGTGTTAAGATATTCTGTTTCTAGTCTTCTCCATTTGTACAAAGCGGTTGTTAAGAATCAGATAAGTGAAAATACCTTTAATAAAAATCTATAATTAATACTAATACTGAAATACTATTACCTAACCTATAAACTCAGAATAAACTTTTATGCACATTATACATATTTGTGAATGATTTTAAGCATACTAACTGACCTTCACAACCGCTCGGGATATTTTCTTTTAAATAAAACATACAAATGTCGATTGGTCAAAAAGTGTTATAAAATATTTAAACAAAAAAAAAAAAAAAACAATAAAACAAAATTGAAACACTTTTACCCCATAAATAGAGCATTTTAAAAACTATATATTATACAACATATTGCATTGTATTTGTGTATACATATGTATATGGTTTGGCACATAACATAATATATACTTAAGATTGTGCTCAACAAATTTCAAAAATCAAACGACAATCACTTAATTGTATTCGGCAGTTAAAAAACATAAAAATAAAAAAAAGAAGATTTTTATAGAGGCCTAATTTTATTTAATTATACATATATACAGATACATATTCTATTAGTTTTAATACATTTATACAGAAATCGACTTTAAAACTTGTATTATTTTATGTATATATTTCTTCCAAATTCAACCTTAATAGGTATCACGAGTAGGTATCATTTTACAACTTACAAAATTTAAAACCATTTACTTTTTTTTCTCTTTTAATTTTGTTATATTTAAATCTATATCAGTTTCATTTTCAATTAGGCAATACCTACTACATTGATTTTAAAGTAATTTCCAAGCAAATCAAATCGGAAATGTAAATTTCAAAAAAAAAAAAATATAATAATAATAAAATAAAACAAAAAATTAGTTCATCAACTCTTAATATAACAACTCTGACCTACCTTACTATACTCGTATCATCAGAGATAAAAAAAAGTTGATTGATTTAAATTAGGTATGTTTTTTTTTGTTTTTTTGTTTTGGGTACGTCAGAGATAGTTTTAATGATGTACCATTTATATGCATAAATAAACATTGAATAAATTCTCATAATTAAAAATTCAATTATGATATTATGCGCATGAAAATTAAAACAAAAACAAAATATATAACAAGACAAAAAAAAAAAGAACTACAACACTTCTGAGAAAAGTCATCAAAATTGATTCTCATCGTTTTAAATATTAACACCTTTATCATCGCACAGAAATATCATCACTTACAACAAGTTATTGGTTTTTTTTTCGATTTTAAATTAAGTTAATGGAGGAAGTTGCTCGTCATATTATTTATTTTTTTTTATTTATTTTGATTGCTTTTAATCGATTTGATTCCGAAGCTGTACCTACGTCACAAATATTTATATTAATTAATTTATTTTTTGATAGATTGGCAGTTATTTAGAACGACACACGAGATTAAGCTATGTCTGTTGTCTACTACCTTTATGCTCTGTTTATTACCATTTTTTGATTTGAAGGCCCATTCGTAGGTCTTTTTTTTTTTCTTTGCAAAAGCATACTGATCTAAATATCAGACTATAAAAAAGGTCACGAAGAAAGAAATCATTATTTATACAAATCAGATTTTATGTTTGGAATTGGTAGGTGGGTTGACCCTGAGTATTAAGAAATAAAAAGCACGATTGGATCCCACAAACTTGCCCTTAGGGTTAATGGAGCTACATTTTAATGAGAAACTTAAAAGAGACATTTTTTATTATTTTCAAAATTTTTAAACGAAATATTATTTATACGTTTAAGAAACATTATAACAAATTCAATCGCAGCTATTAAAAAGATATTCGTGAATTACTAAAAAAAATAAAGTATTTTCTCAAAAAACATCAAACCTTTTGAAACGCAGTTTTCTCACAATCTCTTCGGTCATAACAGTCACAAAGTTTAATCAAAATCGTTTGAGTCGTTTTTGAGAAAAGTTGAAAAAACGAAAATCATTGTATAGCAGTTACCCCGAGTAGATGACCTGGAACAAAATCTCGAATTTCATCTCGTATATTACATAAAAATGTTCTGAAACAAATTGGAAGCAAATCGGTTATGGCTCAAATTACAGTGGGCACACATACCGAAGTCCAAACTTAATTTCAAAAAATTGTTAATAATAATTAATTTTTAATTTCTTCTTCATCAACTATTTATTGTCAAAGTTGATACTCCTGTTTTGGCATAAACCACTGTTGATGGTATAACAAAAAAAAAACTAAATCCCCCAACAACCATTTTATTCTTTATTCAAATCTAGAAGTTTCTTCTTTGATATAATTCTTCCGGTTTATTATAATTATTTGGATGGTGTGTCAATTTTTTTCTTGGGAACAAAAAGTTAATTAGTTTTAGTGTTTAAGATATTAACATAATATTTCGGTTCGTTGATTAAAACACCTATAAAAGGTTTTTTTTATTGCATACAAGATTTTTAATGATGGATTTTTTTTTTTTTATTTTTCGCTTAGATTTAAAATGTTAAAAATGTGCATTTTGAAGGGCGTTATTTCCCCAGTAGATATTCATGTGTTTGTGGTTTTAAATGCTGAAAAGAAAAGAAGGTCTATTAATTCTATCGAATAAAATATTTTTTAAGTGTGATGCCTTTTGCAAGGAATCGATAAATTCTCCGAGAAAGTATCTCTTGTCATGAAAAGTTTTTTCCTAGCCGTTGGGATTCAGTTGAAAATTGTAGGTTTCTTCCATTTCTGCCAATAACACGCACACGGGCATAAACCCTATCAATATAAACCCTATAGTTCTACACGAGCTGTCGCGTTACTCAATTTGTTATTTTTTTCTATTAATGAAAAAAAAAAATATTTTTTGATGCAAGACAAACCTTGATTTTTTCTACACTTTGACTTATTTTTTTTATGAAACCAAAGCTTGCCCTTATATGTTCTTATAGGACCTAAATAAAAATAAATTTATATTTAATTCGGAATGTTTTTTTTGTTAATTTTGGAATGAAAATTATTTTCTTCCTTTATTTCTCTATTTTCTTTGCAATAGCAAAGCTCTTTGACAGATAAACAACTTAACCAACATTTATGTGTGGACTAGAATTTCTGACACTATTCTGACAATTTATCTATGAGTTTCATAGTTCTATTAAGACACACGATAAATAAATAAAAGTTAAGAAAAAATAAAAAATAGAAAAATGCCCGCACCCAACATAGCCATATGGTCTGTTTGCGATTTTTCTTTCTTTTTTTTTGTATAACTTTGCGACAGTTTTAATGAGAGATCTGTCAATTTGGCTCCTGGTTAAGTCGTGTGTGAATGACAGCAATCGATTGATAGATAGCTCTAAGTAAAAAATGCAAACAAAAAATATTTAAATTTTTTGCGTAAATATTTTTAAAAGTTATTTTGAGAAAATATTTGGAAATTGTTTGATTTGTTTGATTAGACTTAATGGATATAGGTTTAAGTGGTAGATTTTTTATTTGCAATTTAATGTATGGAGGTAAAATGTACATCATGTTGTATTGGTTAGTATGGTGGACCGCCACCCTAAAAGTCTGTGGAGCTATTCCCAGCCTATTTCATAAAAAAAATGAAAATTTTTAAACGAGTTTTGGTCATTTCGAACAAGAAATCGTAAAAACCCGAAATTGCATACTTTTAGGAGTGGATGTTGACGATGTCTGAAAATTCCATTTTCTTTGGCAAGGAGTAAATATTGATTCTATGGAATGACAAACACTTAGGAATTGGCAATCGGCTAATTTTGTTTCTTAAGAAAATGAGTTCACCATCAGCTATAATTACTCTCACACACTGCTATTAAATTGCATACTTTCATGGGTTGATGATAATGGCGATATCTGAAAAATCCATTTTTATTGAAAAAAAAAAATTTGATTCTAATGACAAACACTACGAAATTGACAATGGACTAGTTTTTTCCCTAACGAAAATGAGATCGCAAACAGATGGCGTTACACGCTGAATTTATTATTACTATAAAATTATTGCAGGGGCCAAAAAATTCAATGTAAAGAATTTCTTAAAGCCGTTATAAATTTTATTTTCGCTTTTTAAAATGCTTGAAATAATAAAAAAATCCTTGCGAAGCCCGGAGGACCAGCTAGTGATTTTATTTTGAAATTTTTCGAAGGTTAAAAAGTTATAGAATATGAATTAATTTTCAAACAGGGAAAGTCATCCACAAACACTGTTCCTTACCCAACCAAATCATATTATGGCAAACCCATGCTTATTAAATAATTTCCAAAAATTCTAAAAGTTAATTTATCGCCACTTAAAAATTAACTTCTAGCCTAAGGATTGCGTTAAAGCATATACATAGCTTAAGTTTCTAACACCTTTTCTATGCTACATTTCAATATGGTGTATTTTATAAAGTTCAAGTCGCGTGCCACTAATCTGTTATGCCCAAAACAAATCAATTGAAAAGTTTTCGCTTTTATTAAGTTCCTGTTAAATTAAATTTGAAAACGAAAAAAAAAATCAATTTTAAACATCTGTGTCCCGCAATTATCCCCAACATCATCATCAACATCATTGCCATCATAACAACGAAGAAAAAAAAAATTAAAAATAAAAAAAACATTGAAACTTTCACTAACAATTAAAATTCACAAATAAATTTATACAGCCTCAATAAAGTTCGGTTCCCTCTTTTAACATAACATGCACCACCAATCTTATACGGATGGTGGCGACGCGCGATCATTCAACACTCAAAACAAACTGTATAGTGATACATACAGATAGGTAACTTTGAAGCTCTAATCATCAGCAGCTAGCAAGTACAACCGCTGCAAGGCTTACTTTTCATCAGATTCTCCTTCTTAAAAAAAAAAATAGACAAAAAAACGATCAAAGATTCGACAAGATTTGCGCAGATGAATTTTTCTCACGCAATAATCTCATTGACCAACCCGACTGCGACGACGACGACCACTTTTGTGAGTTAGCTCCCGCACCAATCTCTCATCTCTCATCGCCATCGCAATCGTCATCATCTCCCAATCGCCATAGCCATCTCCTCCAGCCCGTCCATCAAAGTCTAATCTTATAAAAATCCAAGAAACTCGCACAGCTCCCTCCGCAGAAGTGCGTTTAAGCGTTACTTTTTTTTTCGTGTCGTTTGCTTCCATATCCAAATGATCTAGTATGGTAGCTTACCACGGCGCGGTGGCCATCATCATCATCATCTTATATTTTCAACAAATAGAATCGTACAACGTTTTGAAACAAATCGTCGTCGCTGGCTTCTTTAAGATAATTAAATGTCTACATCAAGCTTCTTCAGGTTCAGTCCACCAGGCAGAGCCGCCACCGCCATCACTGCCGAAGGCTTCTAAAAACCTCGAATTCTTTCAAATTCTTACGCACATGCGTGTCTGTCAACGTAAGTCGTCGTCGTTGAGTCCGAAGTTTCCCATAGTCGAATAATAATAATAATAATCGGTGTAACAGTGCAGTGCAGTGCTGGGCAAACATACATTCAAACCCCAGTTAGCGAACGAAGCACATTCTAGTTCACAACTCTGCAGTCTGTACGGGGGTCTTGAAATTATTGCCATCGCTTAGATGTTAATGTTGTGCCTATCAGGTGTTGATGGTCGATCATTTTATATTTTTCAATTACAGTCTCTCAGCAGAATAGAGCTCATAGATATATTTTTGCGATAAAGAAAGAAAGGCGCCCCTTTTTTTTTGTATCTTCTGATATCCAACAACTTGAGACTTCAATGAGTTCTTCTCACGATCTTCAAAAGTTGGATGCGATTCTGATTCAGAGGTATTTTCGTTTTTTTTTTTGCCCATTTAAGGTGAATTTCACAATAATTCAATTTTGTATCAAAATTCCAAAAATGCCTGAAGTTATATTTTGGGAAAAGTAATAATATGTCGGATTGAAGTAGAGCGGAAGTTCGCAAGTAATAGATTCTGATGTATTAAGGCCCATGTGCTGAATAACGAAACTTAAAGCTCTATATGTGATAGTTTACGCTGAGGAATAAAAACAAGAACATAAGCGTGTAAATATATAAGTTTCGTTTCGGTAAATGATTTGATTTTAATGAATTAAATATTTATGCGTTTTTGGGTAGGGATTTTCATTTTTTTTTTTTGTAGAATTAAATTTTTCGAAACAATGAATAAAATATTTAATATTTTATTTCAGAATTTAAAATTTCTCAGATTTATTATTTTTCAATTTATGAAAATCCCTCAAAAGAAACATAATCCCAATTTTTTTTCTTTTTAGGGATTTTAGTTTTCAGGGATTTTGATTTTAAGATTTATCCGATGTATGATTTGAAATTATGGGTTTTCAATTTTCAAAATTTGTATAGTCATTTTTTGGGATGTTGATTTCATGGCATGATTTTTTCTGGGGTTCATGATTTTTTGGGTTTTTCGAATTTTCAGGCGTTGCGTTGGTTTTCAAAATTGTGGTTTTACTTTTTAAATAAAATAAAGCTTGTTGTTTCATTCAAACCTTCAATATTAATATGATGGTGCGAAAGCTTGGCAGCCTAACTGCAAGTGTGTTATCACACAAAAACCCCTTATAAACTAAAATAAAGCTTATTTGATAGGGTTTTAACTACATAGGTAGTTGAGAGAAGGACATGTTTTTGAAAAAAAAATAAAATCAGAACTACGATCTTGATATTCAAAAACAAACTTTTTATCGTTTTTATTAAATACCCCACGTTGCAACTAAAAAAAAAAACTTTACATAAACGACGTTGGTGAATTTCTGTTTTTTTTTTAAAGGAACCTAAACAGCCCTCCTAACCCCACCAAATCTCTTCAAATTCCAGCGTTATGAAAATACTTGCTATGCTTGCAAAACTGCTGATAATATTTTTTTAATGCAGAGCAATTGTAACAGTTTAATGGATGCGCGTGGTGCATTGCATATTACATGCATATATGTAATCTTTATGCAAATTAAACTATATATTTAGTACCTGAAGTGTATCTTTTCATAGCTCTCAGGCTGTTGTGTTTGTAGCTTGTAACAGGTGGAGCTTGAGCTCTAAATGAAGATGTGCGCGATCTACGCATGTTTTTTTGCTGATATGCTTGATGGATTGATTGCATGTGCCTATAATTAACTAGAAGACAAACGGGCTTAACTTGTACCACGTCGGGGTGGCGAAGCGCAGCACCATCAGCAGCAGCCGAGCCTTCGTGGTCCGTCTACTATTCTGCATAAAAAAAAAACGAAAAAAACCTCTATAAAGTCGTATCTAAACACAGCACAGACAGCGAACAAGAGCGAACCTTGTCATTCATAATGGTTCTCATGTAATTAATCGATTTGGCGTCTACACGAAGTCTTACCTGTGTATAATCTTATCACAATGAATTATGCTCTCACATAGGTGATGGATTAAAAATGATCTCTTCTCTCTCTCTCTACATATAAATGGGTGTGTGTTGTGTGCACTCTTAGTCGGCCTCAGAAAAGTTAGCTAAATAAGTTGTGTGGTCGGAGCTTGACTATTATCATTCTGACATGTTATAAGATATAGACGGATACGAAGTTGACACATTTCTTGTGACTTCAATTTGTTTAGTGTCTGGTTGGTTCTTGTTTTACATACACATATAGGAGTTTTGACACAAGTTAAATAGATTTTTGTTTGTTTTTTTTCAAGGCGAGGGCTTTTGATACCTTGAACGCGATGATTTTATCAAAACATTGAAATTTGTGAAGAAAATTAAAGTAAAATAAAATTCTACATGAAAGATTTTGTCAAGGCAAGATTTTTATAGAGGTTGACATTATAAAATGTCAAAGTTGTTGTGGTCAAAATGGAACTCCTTAATTTTTTGTAAAAGTTGATTTTGACACTAGATTTAATGAATTTGTCCATGAATTCGAAGCAATGTCATTGCGGTATTGATTTTATATATTTTAACGATCTTTATTGATTAGTCACTTGTTGTTTTTTTTTTTTTCAAAATCCGAAAAAAATCAAATAAATGGCTTTGGAGGAAAATATTTTGAGAAACATACATATCTTGCGCTTTGAGTTTACAGGTGCAATTTAAATTTGAAAAGACCTCACTTTTGATTTACATATGTATGTGTCGATGAGTTTCGGGGCAATATAAAAAAAATACTTTTTTTTTTGAAAATGTGTAACCATGATATTTTTTCACAATTATATCACGTCGTTGAGCAGATTTTGGGGAACTTAACTACATTTCAAATCTATTTTGTATATATCGTTATTGTATTGCAGATATACCGTTATTATTGACATTAAAAAATTGCAAAAATGTTGAACACCCTTTAAATGCCAAGTTTAACCAAAATCGACAACCTAAATTAGGCTAAGAAGTTAAAAAAAAATATACCTATATTATATTCAACAAAGAATTATGAATTATTAAATTATAAGTTTCCACCAGCAAGTACTTGCAACTCCGATTCTTGATCTCTAAAGTGTAGAATTGTTCAAATTGTCACCTTTTAATTTTAATGAGAAAAACAAGTTGAAACAAAAAAAAAAAAAAGTAACGAACCAAAAAATACTTCAAATCGTAATTAAATCAAAGACGTGCTAAACGTTTCCAGATGCAATATTGCTAAATATCTTAGTTTTCAAACAGAAGCAACGCCATCAAAAAAAAAAAAATAAAAATAAAAAGGAAATAAATTAATTACACTTAAGTTGAAAATTGAATTTCACAAAATAACGTGAGCGCGATTCGTTGTTTTTTTTTTTTTTACATTTTTGTTTTTGTAGCTTTTCCTAAAAATAAGAAAAATTACAAACAAGACACAAAGTCGTCGGAATACCAAGATATATTTCTCCGAGCACCACACACACACCACCACTGTCACCATTTTCATCGTCAATAACAAGAACGTCATCATCGCGTACTCCTCGTCGCGTTAATGTCGCAGGCGTGTAATTAAAAATTCGATTTCCTTTCTATAATCACAATGAACCTCAAAAAAAAAAAATTCATTCAGTACTTATAGTAAATTTAATTCAATTGGGAAATTAAAAGGAGAAATAAAACTGCATCGAGAAACAAAAGAGTTGAGTAGAAAACTCTTTTTTTTTTTCTTTTTTTTCTTTCCCCAAAGGAAATATTTAATTTAAAATTGTTTTAAATTCATTAAACTTTATGTGGAACCCTATTAGAAATTTTAATTAGTTGATTTATTTTTATTAAAAAGAATTTTATACCACCGCACCGGGGATAAAAATAGATAAATAGGTTATGCAGCTTGATGCAGCACATCGAGCACATCGCATCTGTAAAGGAGATCGTGATTGATTTTTTTTCTTTGTTTAGTTTGTATAAGTCGTCAATAGTTATTAAGGAAATAGTTTGAATTAGGTGCATATTAAGAGATACAAAAAAACTGTCTTTGTAAATTGTACCTAATAAAAAAGTTAATTAAGAGATATTTTTGAAGAATGCTTGTTGATTTAGCAAAATACTAGTTCAATGATTTAAAACATAATTTGCAATCTGAACATGTCTCATTGTTATTTTAAGCAATTAATCAAGTTGCTTCGGTGAAATAATGAATAGAGTATCGGCTTCTCGGTAGCCATCGTCTTCATCTCTTCTTTTATGTTACTAGAAGCACGTCGAGATTATCTTTTAATAGGTATTAGTAAGTCTCTTTGTCTCTTTGAGTTTATGAAAATTTAGTTAGCCTTTGGTGTTTTAGATTTTTTTTTTTAAATGTATCTTTCGCAAAATCCTTATATAAAGCTTTAGCTATCAATTTTTAATGCAAATAACATTTCACAGCACTTACATATATCAAATTTAAGCCTTTATCTTAGCACCGGTATTATAGACAAAACAGCCGCAGAGAGTATAGAAATTATTTTTCCTAAATCAATGTTAGCAAAAACAAGATGGCTAAGCTACGACCTCTAGATTTAAAACAAAGTATCAAAATCATCTCAAGACTTAGAAAGAATAATTTTTAATCTGACATTCCAGGTTTCTTTCGTTACTTGTTTCTTTCTTAAAATAGATCAAGAAACACAATCCAATCAAATACCTTTCAGCTTATTTATATTACAACAGCAAAAAAAAAAACTCTTCCTATTTCAATCTATTCAAACCCTATAGCTAAGCTCATTGAGAGTGGTGGCAATTTAATGAAACTATCGACCATTATAATCATCCAACTTACTGAAGTGTGAACATTTCTAATGCCAAGCCATTACATTTCTGCTGACTTAATCAAACCATATAATACCTAAGCTAAAGCTATGGTATTATACGGGCTTCAACAACCATCATCATCATGATCATCCTCCTCGATTTTCCAGTATTTTCATTCGTCTCTGACAAATTTTAATAATTTTCATCTCAATCAACATTAACCTCAACTTTCTGATGCCAAAAAAAAACTACCAAGGTTGGTTATAAACTATAAGGTCCAACTAACTAACTAACTGCCAGACAACACCACATCACAGAGCCTTCTTATAGCCGCATTTTGATTTGAAATCGATCAAACAGAATTCAGTTCGCCAAACGTATACATATTATAACGAGTTGTAAATTCAAAATGAAAACTTCGTTAACCCTGGGTGCACCCATCATCATCATCAACTTCGTTCCAAAAAATCCCCCCCCCCCCCCCAATGAAGACGACGGCGACGGACGGACGCTGACGCTGATGGTCTAGAGAGTAAACTGTATTGCTTTAGTTTTACAAAAAGGTAATTTTCATTTATGGCAAAGTCACGGGCGCCTCTGTGATATCTAACTATGTATGACTACCAGCACACCATAAACCAAAAGACCAGAAAGTATACTTTTTTCTCTTTTTTTTTTGCACACCAAGAGTGTAACTCCGGTGTAACCTCAACATTGCACTCACGTCCACCCTTCAAAAATTGTGGATATTTCTCTAGGAACAACCTCGTCGGGATGACAGCAAACATGCCACACAGCTTGGATGGGCATAACAAGTCCTTCAACTTGGTAGATATATACAGCGACCAAGTCTTGACTTCTGCATCTCTATAGAGTAGGCTGATGCTTCTGCTGCTTATTTTACCATCATCCTCGATCCTCTATATTTCTATATGAAATGATGCTCTCTATGGCCACGATGATGATGACGATGACGAGGAACCAATGTTGCATGCTGCAAGTACAACAACAACAAAAAATAACCGAAGCAATAAAAATTAGAGGCCACTGAAGAACATTATTAACCGTTCGAAAGAACATCTCACAGTTTATACTGAAAGTTCCTGGTAAATATTGCCTCCTTGATTTCTTCTATATATCTACCTACATGTGGTGGCATCATCTTTCTCTCTCTCTCTCTCTCTCTCTCCCCGCTTCCCAAATGGTTGCAGATGGACACGTCCAGATAAAAACAGTGCAAATTTGAAATTTATTACCTGAATGTGGGGTGCTCCCCCACAATATAAAGGCTAACACCATCGTCTTCGGTAGATCGTCCCATTATTTCAGTGGCAGGGGGAGGGGTGTACAAGAAATGCGGAATCGGGAACAACTTTACGTTTACGAAGAGGTTACAACTATTTGCTGTCGCACCCACAGAGCCACCTTTATTGGAGAATTCCCAAAGGAATGGAATGAAAAAAAAAAAAAACTTTCTTGGTATCTAAATTACCAATTTTTTGTGTGCTGTTATAGTTGAACGTCAGTTAGTGTCAGTGGAATTAGAATAGACGCACAGTATGGTTCACAAGTTAAACCTACGATACTAAAAGATAAAAAAAATATAATTTAAAAATTCAAGCATCGCAGAAAGTTTTAGTTATAAGAATTCTATATAAAAAGACATTGAAAAAACCTTTGGTTTTAGGTGTAACTCCCACTGTTCCTGAGGCATGTTTTATAGGTTTAGTTGCCAAGTTAATTTTTATAAGTTTTTGGAAATGTCTTCATGGAAAATATTATTTTTATTAATTTAAATTTTAACAAAGTCCAAGCTCCAAAAACTCTTAATTCTTAATTTTGAAAATTTAAATTTCATTACTTGTTCAACCTACTGTCTTACCACCACGGTAAGATGACCTGCATTGGAATGTAATGCACAAATTAATATTACAAATAGAAAATATCTATCTCGCGGTAATGTTTCTTTTTGAAGTTTCACCATTTTAATAGTAGGTACGTAAAGCCTATACTTCTGGGATAAGGTCAATTTTAGCCATATATGTATATCTACTCGTACATGCATGGTTACTCATTTAGCCAATTCGCAGTGTCTGGATGGTGTTTGGTGGCTTCTTGATCCATGGATTTTAGTGTGTGCAGCTGTATCAAATTAAAGATCACTGGTCAAGCAAAATAGAGGGAAACAAATCAAATTCTTATAATCGACCAGATGTGCGGGTAAAAATTTATAATGCTGACCGGATCATAGACCGGATTGTGTTCCATTAAAATCATCTTCATCATCATCATGATTACGAAGGAGTTATTTTTTTTTTCACTTTCGGAATAAAGCAAAAAATGCATACTTAGTAAATATTTTCAACACTATTATAAGAAAGTGCTGCCGACTTTGATCGTATAAGTTGACGGCAATAAATGAGCAAAATTTATCGAAAATGTGAATAATTTTGTGAGAAAACCAAAAAAAAGTTGAAAAGCGGGATTTTCTTATACTTTGAGCAGACTTTAAGTTGGTATAATAGTTTTTTCGTGTCTGGATGGATAATTGACAATTCTAACGACTTTTTTTTTCGACCATCGTGATACGAAAGTAGATTTAAGAATAATTTATAAAATTGAAGTGAAGAATTTTTCCAAGAAAATTTTGCAAGATTTTTACTGTTTTCCCTGAAATAAGAAGAATTATGACAAAACTGTGATTAGGGAAATTTATTGTAGGTACGTTCATCAGGAACAGATTTTGAAATGCTAAAAAATTAATGTAAAAAATTCCAAAAAATTAGAAATTCGACAAGAAAAGTCGGAAAATCGTGAAAACACGAAGTTGCATACTTTTAGGAGTTGATTGAGATGATATCTAATTCTTAGGATTGACAAACATTACGGAATTGGCGATCTATCTCCCACAAAAAATGAAATTGTCAAAAGATTGTGTTACGCGCTCAGACTGCAAAATTTGTGTATACAAATTATTGGAGCGTGCCAAGAAATTCATTGTTAACGGTTTTTTGAAGCTCCTATAAATTTTATTTTCACTAAACGCCATCTGTTGGCGATCGAATTATTTTGAAGGACAAAATAAACCAATTTGTCAATTTCAATGTTTTTGTCACTACCATACAAAATTGAATTTTCAGATATCGCCACCATACACTCCTTAAAGTATGCAATTTTGGGATTTCAGATTCTACCTGTTTCAATCACAAAGTACTAGTAAAAATAAAGCACATTTTGAGACAATTACCTACCTATTTAATTTTAGTCCTATTTTAACTGGCCTAATTAAACTTCACTTATGCAACCCAACTAATTAGATATCATTTACAAAGTTATTTACTTGTCCATACGTCAAATAGGTTCATCAAATTGTTAACTATCCGACAACACATTTGTAAAAAAAAAATAAAAAAAAAAACAATAAAATAAAACTTAGTGTTGATCACATCAGTACCTACACCATCAACACACAGAAACAACTGACAATTTGCCCATTTTAACACTCTTCTCACCTAGTTATGTACTATAGCTTAATAATGAGAGATCACAAAAAAACACACTTATAACAACAAACTTATAGCCAATTACTCATTTACTAACTTTCGCACATATGCACATACATATCTACATATAAGACTCTTTGACTCTCTTATAACTTCGTCTTTATGCATCAACACTGAAACTGACGTTTTTTTCTGCTTATAAAGCCCCACATATGTATCTTCTAAAGTTTTTTTTTATTTAATTTTTTTTTTTTCTTAAAATTTTATTTCACAGCTAATAGCTGCAATTTAATTGCCAACATATTCAATTAATTACCAAGTTGTTAGTGTCTCACTGCATCACCCCCCTTCATACCTCTTTCTTACCATCATCTGCCGCCTTGATTTAGCTTTTACCTATAGTTGAGGTAATTAAATTATCAAATCGTCGATTAGCCAGTGATATTTTGTGGTAATTGCTCGCACTCTGTCGTCGTTGATGTTGTGTGTCGTTGGAAGTTGAAAAGTCGCGTAGACTTCATCGACGAGAAGTTGTCGTATAGATTCTCTAATAAAAAAAAAAATAATAAACAGTCTTGTTTGCTTCTGACCAAAACTTTCTTCATCTTCCATTTAGGTTGTTTTAAAGTTAACATCATCAACATCTAATGGAAAATTTGGTACTGTTTAAAATAATGATGATTGTGGTGATGATAGTTTGTTGGACTGGAATGTCGAAATACTAAATTTGGTTGGTTTTGTCTCCTGCTGAAGACACAACCATAGAAATTCCCTTATCCCATATTAAGTCATACATCTCTTGGTTTCTAAATCTTGTAAATTGTCAATACTAACATCTTTTTGTGATTTATGATTTAGCCAATTAGTGTTCTACTATGTCATTTTAGTTGAATTTAATGAGATAAAATAATCCAAAAATATAATATCGAACAAAATTGCCTACTTTTGAGCGAAATTCCTAAGACTTCTTGCGTATAGTAGGCTCTATTTTTTTTTTATTTTTTTTTCAATTTTGAGTATTGGTTCTATGGCTTATATTATTGCCTTAATTTTTGGAGATTTCCCCGTGAAAAAAGCTATTTAGTGTTACCAACAGTGGGTTTTTAACTTAAGGTGACCATTTGGTTTAACTGTGAATTCTTTACCATTTTAAAACCTCAAATTCTATTTTTTTACGAAATCAAAAAATTTCCCATAATGCCTACATATGTACATATATCGCAAGTAAAAATGTATTTATATGTTGAATATTTTTTTTTAAATGAGACTATGGATGAAGCAAGCAAAAAGCGAAAAATTTTATCAAAATCCTATGAATCGTTTTTCACACAAGTGTAAATGTATTTCTTTTACAACTACATATTTCATTTTAAACTTTGACCAAGTTTTGTTATCATCTCTTTCGTTATTTTAATAAGAAAAATATTTTTTTTTCGATACACATAAAATGCCCTTAGAATTAAGAAAAGGCAAAATCTTCATAGATAGGATGAATGGGGATGGATCTCATACGAATCACTGAATTTAAACCACAGCGAATCAATATGGATATGGTCACGTCAAAAGTGTAAAACATGATCGAATAAATCTACGCAACACGTAGCATAGGTATAACACTCACTGCCATTGCCATCCTCCTCCGTCATTGTTGCCATCGTCGACGTCTTCGTCAAAAGCTGGAGGTTTCTTGTAAAAAATGATGAAGATAGAGAGAACTATTATTATTGTTGTTATTATTATTATTATTGTTATTACAAGAAAGTGAGTGAATTTGAATGCTACAATGTTGCAAGTCTAATGATAATGATTTTTGATATTAAAACCGAAAATTCGATTAAAGTTAGATACAAAAAAAAGAAGTAGGTTAATTAGGTGGTTAGGTATTTTATCTGGAATTGATGTAGGTACATTGTATTTGAACAAGGAATGGAATGCTTTTGTGAGAAAAATTGAAAATAAAAATAAAAATAAAAATAAAAACTCCTTTGAATTATTCTTTTCTTGGAAATAAACCTATACGATGGAAAGCCAGAAGAATCTCAAGTAATTTTTATTGAATTTGTTTTTTTTTATTTTAATGAATCATAATGTGTTGTTCTTTGTTAAGTCTCAAAGTAGATTAAACCACATAAATGTATTTTCTTCTTTAAAGTGAAATTATAATAAAAATTAAGAACAAAATTAAAAAAAAAAAAAAATATTAAATGTACATAACTATAAGTACCTAATTAAATCATCCAACATGAAAATGAAAATATGAAAATATAAGCAGATCTTTTGGAGAGTTGATTTTGATTCTGAGCCATTGAGCACGCCGCGCCGCCGCCGCCGCGGTTTCAATGAACATTCACATTTTAGGGGAGTTGTAACTGTAAGGGAAGGGATTTTCGTTAATAAATGAATATTGAAGAAAAACGCCTCCACGTTGTTGATATGATCGACTTTTGTCGTAACAAACGTTGAACTGCATTCTCCAAAATTAGGGACTTTTGAAGAGTTGATTCGGAATCGATTGACATTGTAACTGTAAGGGAAGAGAGTTCCGTTTATTAATAATTATTGAAAAAATGGGGTATTGAACGCCCCCAAGTGTTTTTTTTTATATGATCGACTTTTGTCGCATCGAAAATTGAACTACATTTGCAAGATAAGTGTCTTTTGGATAGTTAATTTTTAGTTGAATGACATTTGCAATATAAGGGATATACTAACGGAACATGATGATCGTCTTGTAATCCTTTTAATTAAATAAAACTTGATCCTGTAAGCTTGGTAATAGCACTCAACTTAAGTTCATTTATTTCAAAACATCCAAAAGCGTCAACCGACTCATAAAATCTCTCTTCAAAAATGTTAAATTTTTTTTTCTGTGACAACATGGTTTTCCCATGAAATCACAATTAATAATCATGTTTTTTTGTTTTTTTTTTATTTACATAAATTGACGCTAATTAATTGTTTGCCCAGTGCAAATCAAAAATCAAAAATGCAAAACATCCCAACAGTAGGTATAAATTTCTCATAATTTTTCTATCATTTGTCATAATTTATTTATAAGGCCCCCGAAGCACTTGATAAGTTTCATTAGTTATAATCAAAACAAAATTTATTAAAAAAATTAAAAACAAACAGATCCAATAAAAACAAGCAATTCCAACTCAATATAGTAATTTTTATACATATGTACATATGTACATACTCATCTCATACACAAACAAATAAAACAACAACAGGAAAACAAAAAACCAATATCAAATCATTAAAACTGATAATCATAATTAATCACAATCATCATGGCACGAAAATGATGTTTCTTCTTCTTTTTACGACAACGATAACTTGAGCCTTAAATAAGTAGGTATGTAGGTATAAAGGTACGAACCAACCTGACTTTGCAATTTGCGCAGAAAAAAAAAACAAACTCTCCTTCTCTTTTCGCTGCATATATATTTATGGTATGTACATAATCCGTGGCCATCATTCTCGTTTTTACCAAATTACCATCACCATCATCGGCGCGCTCCGCTGTGGCATCTGTGGCAGCAGTAGATACTACATCCTCAATCCTCCTCATCCTTGCATTCACATGGAAATTCCATGCCATTAGTTTCTTTGTTTAATGCCCTGGCATCAAAGCATCACAGGAAGATGGTGCAGCAGCGCGAGTTTCCATTAGAAATTGCCAACGCACGCTTTTCAAATTTAGGAACTTGACGCGTCAAAAGTGACAGAAGAAGGTGGATTATTTTTGTTTTTGTTGTTGTTTTCAAACCATCATGATTGTATAGGTACCTACAACTTCTGTGGGTATGAATATATAGACTTCTTCACAATTCCTGCCTGACATGACCTTCGTGAATATTTCTTCTTTAAATTGCTCTATATGTTGATTTCTTAAGATTGAGGGGTTGTCTACACTTTTTTTATTTTTTATTTCGTTTAAAAAAAATCGTGCAAAAGTCGTCAGTTTATAACAACTAACAATGTTTTTTTCTTTTTATTTTTTTTTTCAGATGATCCTCATGACCTGCCCATATGTGTTCTCTAAGCCCCATCTACTATGTTGTAGTAAATTTAAATGACAGCCATCAGCACTGTGTGGAGAAGAGACACAACATATCAAATCAAATGCACCTGACATTTCGACGAGAAGGAGAATTCTCTTCTTGTTTTTTTTTGTCTATACTGTTTTTGACAGTTCTCCCGCATGGATTCGGATGGATATTTTATGCATAGGACATCGTTTTTTATTTGACATTTTGACAGAAGGGCATTAAGAAAGCACACTGCATATATGTACCTGCATGCATTTAAATCCGAGGGACATCAGAAGAATAAAAAACGACGACGTCAAGGCATAGTGTAAACAACGGAGAACCTTGGTATGATTGGCTCCGATGAAATGTCGTCAACAACGAGCATGGATATAAGTGAGACATTTCGACCTGAAGATTTATCGAAAACGGATTTTTTTGATTTTGTCACAGCACCGGATATGGGTATTGGCATTGGTGTTGGTCATGATCGGCCGCCTGGTACGAGCGATACAAATGGAACGACAAATGATCCAGCGTTAGATGGTTATGATCAGGTGAGTAAGAAATCGTTTTTATTTTTTACACAATTGGTTTAACGGGAAGAATAAAAATCACATTCCAATTCAATGCAAATATGAATTCCACTTACAGTTAAATTAAGATTAAACCCGAATTAGGTACTCAATCTTGTAAATTGAAAAATTAACGCACATTCCACAATCTTCTTATAACAATTTGTGTAAATTTTTATATTCACGTGAAAGTTGCATTAAATTTTCTTTAAATTAGTTATACTTAAATCTTCTATGTTTTTGGATTGAAAAGTCATGGAAATGTTTTCTGGGGTACTGCATCTTGCGAGGAATTGAAAAATCTTCCACGAAGAAGAATATCTGTCGCTTCTCAACTTAGCCGTTCGGGTTAGATAAATATCCATTCCTGCCGACAACACGCTTTCAGGAATGGTTGACATTTGTAAGTCACTAGGGCTTGGTTCTATATGAGCTGTCGCGCTACCAAATTCATTTTATTTTATTTTGAAACAACATAAAATTTTCAGAGTTAAAATTTCAATTTTTCATATGAATACATAATGAAGCCTATAAATTTTCCCGTAATTTTATGACCTTTATCTTAAAAATCGGACTATTAGAACTCAAGTTATAAGCTTCCAAATGCAGGCATATCACTTTTTCCCGGAACGTCTCACTTCGATTTTCGTAGTCACAAAAAAAAAATATATAGTGTGAAGTATAGTTTTACATGTTTTTTTTTCATTTCATTTGCTTTAAAAATTTCACGGTGTCATTTTTGAATCAAAACTAAATTTTCATTTGAACTTTTCATGTATACTAGACTTGAATTTAAAAAAAAAAAGTCTCCAATTATCTGGCTAATTTGAAAAGGTAAATAAATTTTCATCATTGGATTGCTGAGGCTGTCATCTTCATCGTCGTCGTGTCCATCGCTTGTAAGAGCATAATTTAAAATGTCCGTCCAATCGGCCAAACATACATACGTATCGCTCGTAGCCAGATTGGAGCGTTACATACCACACGGAGGTATAGATGATAGGAAAACGTCATTAGGTTTCATTATAATCAATAGATTAACACGATTTCCGATGATTTACGATATGACCTCAATGAGTGAGAGGAATAAATTTTTGTTGTTTTTTGGCCACCAATCAGCAGAAGGAACCGTCTTTAAGGAGCTTATAAGAATTACTCACGGTGGCTGAGCTGAGCTCAAAGGCTGGTAATTCTTCATTCATCATGATCACACTGATGGCGGCAGCTAGACAGGGGAAAGGGTGGGGGGAGGAGGGGTCAGTGATGGTGTTTTAGTATAAAGTGCGATCGTCAAACTCACGTTTTCCTGCGTGGGTCAATAATTTTTCCACCGACTGACGTTCGTATATATGTATTTCGTCAATTTACACCGCGCACTATAAATCATTGTCAAATTATTATGACCGTTGCTTGTTGTTGTTTTTTTTTTTTGTTTAAGGCTGTTTTGATTGTCTTACGTGATAATGTCAATTAGCTAGTCATCGTGCCATGACCATGGATGACCGAAGACCATACACTTCCATCTTCATGGTCACGGACAATAAGAACTGATGATGATGGAAATGACGTCCATCCCCGAGGAGGAAGATGATGATGAAAAACTGGAAGCAAATTAAGAAGATAGAATCTGGGAATCTTATTTTCGCACGCAGATCATGATCGGAAGAAGGCATACTTTTATGACCTTTTTTCCGTGACGGACGTTTAAAGGGTAAATCGATAGATTGTATGAGCGTGAGGTCAGCACTTATAAGATGTATAGGTACACTAAACAAGTTGATGGATATTATTAGCACAGGCTATAGGCAATTAACACCTATAACATAAAGAACGTACATGTGGAAAATTTGTGGTGGGATGACGATCATCTAAGGTGCGCTGTAATTGTAAAATATGTCTTACCAAAGATTGTAATTGATAGATTCTATTTTTTGATTTATTTTTTCAATTTAATAAGACTCTCAGAAACCATCGAGAAATATTCGGATCCAAGACGAATCCAATGCAGTCTGAAAGCGTAACGCCATCTGTGGGCGATCCCATTTTTATGAGGGATAAAATTAGCCGATTTTCAGTTCCTAAGTGTTTGTTATTCCTTAGGATCGATATTATTACTCCTCATAAAAGTGGAATTTTCAGCTATCATCACTATCCATCCCTGAAAGTGCAAATTAATAGCAGTCTGAGATCGTAATGTCATCTTTTGGTAATCCCAATTTTATGAAGGATGAAATTAGCCGATTTTCAATTCCGTAGTGTTAGTCATTCCTTAGAATCAATATATATGTATCTCTCTATCTTCATATACATATATCGCCAACGCATCAACCCCTGAAAGTATGCAATTTTTGTTTTTCGCGATTTTTTTTTTTAGTTTTCCGGTCAAAATTACCAATCGGACTATATTTAGCCGAGCTATGCGCGTACAAACAAAAACCATTTTTATATACATAGGTACATATTTAGATGTGATGCGCTTTTTTTTATAAATTTTTGACGTTAATCTAAGGATGAAGCTTTAAATTATGAGTTTGTATGTATGTAATAATTATGAATCAACAAATTATGTTTACCCCTCCTTACTGACATCTCTAATATATACAAAGCTCATCTTTTAGAGAAGAACATTAACACGGAACTGACATTAAAAGACGTTCTTCCCACGTCTAAAAAAACACACTAAACGGCCCATAAATCTCAATCGGATCTACAACTACACACCTTTCTGTTTGCTATGTTTGCAATTGATATTTAATTAGAATCGCATAACATAAACTACCTATACAATGCGCTGCGCTGTGCTCTTCACCGAAGATGCAGCAAGTCGTCACAAGCAGCGGGCTCATATCCAATCATTAGAGGGAATCTCTTCTCTTGAACGTGTCAGAATCTTTAATTACCCAATCCACTCAGGGTATTCAATATATACATAGCTACATACATTTGCAGTGTGTGTTGTATCTTGGAGCGTTCAATACTTCTAATTAATAATGATTATTCGAGATTAAACCTAATGCTTTGCTATGGATGCGCCAGCTCCGCCGCCGCTGCGCAAGGTATTTATATATTACAACCAGCATATGAGTCCATTTAATTTGCATATGTATATACAAACCATATCGCCTAAAGCCGCCATAAGGCTTTTGATGAAGAAGCGAACATTATGGGCTACAGTTGGAAACACCTCTTACAAACCTAACTACTTCTTTGATGCTATGTGCTCGGTGCTTCATGGAAGAAAACATAAACTTTAGACGAACATCGTTTGTTTATTACTATATACGAATTTGCTTCTGGGCTCTTAGCACAGAAGACATTATACTCGAGCTGTTATTAAATGAGTGTAGTTCTTTTTTGTTTTGGGAAGGGGGATCCTTTAAAATATCATCAAAAATCACTTCCGTGTGTAAGCTATATAGTACGTATACTGGTATTTTCAAAGATGCAAAGACTTTATTTTTTAAGAGAGAGAAAGAGAATCATTTGCCCGAAGGAGCTAGGGGTAGTGAAAAATGATCAGATGTACACTAAAATTCTATAATGTTTGTGCTTGAAGTGTTTATCATTAAAATGACCAATGACGGCTTTGAGAGATATTTTTTGGTGCGTCTACACAGAATATGAGGGTTTTTTTTTGAAAAAGAAGAAAAAATTAAAAGAAGTTTGTTAAAAAAGTTTTAAGGCTTCAGGTTTGAGAACATTTGTTAAATATTAAAAAAGTTATTCGTGGTCAAGCTTGTCAACCTGTGAAAACCCTTAAATACCAGGAGATTTTTCAAATCTTCTTCTACGGTATAAGGTGTTGTATCCGTGGAATAGGCTTTTGATTTGTGAAAGTCATAAAGAAAACCTTTGATTTAGGATGAGCATGAAAAGCTTAAGGGCTTATCTTAATACAGTGTGAAGGGCGGCAGACACATTTTGAATTTTAATTTACATATGGTTTTAAATAACGAGTCGGTCAAATGGCGCTTTCTAAAGTACTTAACACTATAGTCAAGCTTGTTTTTAGATCTTTTTGTGCAATGCTCGAAAGTATTCTGACCGCATTTTGACCGATTTCGTTTCAGATGTCATCTTTGTGGTGTCTTTGGGTACATATTGTAACGTAAACTTAAATTATCGAACGTTTGATTCCTATGATCAGTATTGCTGCTATCAATTGTAGGCCCCACGTTGGGCGCCAGTGGTGAAATAATCCCATTTCGATCAGGATTTCGACAGTGGTACCGAATTGTGAACAATAATTGGAAGGCACGATGCTCGACGGCGGAAATGCACTATAGATCCAGATTATAATTTAAAGAGTTTAGACCATCTTCAAAATACTCGTAGTTTCACTATTTTACTACCTCCGATTCCTTTGTTCCATTCACATTAAAATTGCTTAAACGATTTAGGTAAAAAAATTAAACCTAAACTCTAATTTGTTGAATATTTCTCTGACCCTAATGCGTTATAAGAAATAATCATGAGTGACTAAATAGCGTCAGGGTATTTTAAAATAAAGCAAAATAAAGCTTTCAAAAGAACTTTTTGTGGTGGTCAATCAGTACATAAAACATATAAAAAATAACCAAAACATTTTTTTTTCTTAACCCACCTTCTAAAAACGCCCAATCCTATTCTCTCAGTGTAAACACGACTATAAACATCTTTTTTTATAGACAAAAAACCTATTTGGTTACAAATCACCCTGTCATTCAGGTTAATTAAATGATTCGAATAGAAAATTTATCTTCTGACTGTGTCCGCTCACCATTCGCTTAATGCCGCAGAGCGTAGTAAATGTAGTATTTCATCGCTGCTGGAGGCTCAAAACATAAGCCCATAAACTGAAAAATCAAAAAAAAAAAATAATATAATAATAACAAACCACATCATCATCTAATGAACTAATAACACTGAACTCAGGGAGTCTCTGTGTTATATGCTGCATCACATCAGCTACCGCAAAGGTATATAGGTTCATCTACAAAGCTACCGAAATGGACCTCCGAATCATATAACTGAGTATAGTCATAGAGGATTCGGACTCTCGAAAAAAAAAAAATAGAGATACAAATCCCCGATAGCTGCATTGTTGTGCTATAAATTTACATGGGGCAGGCGCATTCATACCATGCCTTATATGACTGCCATATATACAAACTAACCAATTCATCTTAATAAATCATGGTAACGTGTTCGTTGCTGACATTGTTTTTGGCATCTTGGAGCGCGTGTGCAAAAGTAAAACCATATTGGAACTCATTTGGCTATGAGTATAGTTCCTTTAAGCTTCACAGTTGGCTTATTGAATGTTCCTGGTTTCGATCTATGTATGTACATATATGAGCAAAAATATAGAACATCTCACATGTGGGGCGGTCAGATTGGACAAATGTACCTGTCGTGTTAACTGTATAATCCTGCAGCTGTTGCCCTACAAAAATCTTTTCCATGATAATGACGATGATGAAGTTTGACAGCGGGAGCACTTAAGGAAACATTGGTCTAATTGAAGTTTTAAATCTACCACAGGCTTTGCAAAACGTTCTCTTCTCTTCTATTGACTCGTATGAGTCCATGAGTTTTTCCATCATGCTCGCCAAGCTATCTCAGCAGTTGGTATAGTTGGTCTTGTGGTACTCCTTTGCATGATGATGGTACAAAAGGCTTGAAGGCTTTATTGTTGTCACGTGACATATCTTTGGGTTATGTTCAACGACCTTTATATTGAATTTGATGGACACTCTCTGTATGTCGTTTATATCAGATATTGCACGCAATATTCTGTGTTCCTTTAGAGAGACAACAAAACAAACAGTAGGAGGAGTTGCTGGAAGCTGGATGAGATCAAAATTGTTGCCATAGAAGTTCATGTGACCAAAAATTATGTTCGTTCTTCATTCCTTGCGTGTTAATTTTTAACTCTAACTCAACAACATCGCAACCATCAGGGAGTGCAGAGAATTTAACATCTTCTGATACGAGTCTACGAGTAGGTTATAGGAAGTTTCTATATGTGGTTCGCCTTCATCTAAAATGCCTAGGGTGAGTGATTTAGGATTGGATTGCGTGAAATATGCAGCAGAAAATCAAATACAAACATTATATGGAGATATGTATGTACATATGTGATTAGAGAAAGGTTGCGTATGAGTTAAAGAAGTTTTATTAAATTAATGGTCAGCTTAATTTATTTGGGACTTGTTTAATTTAGGTGTGCGGACATGACGTTGGTTCCAGGTGTTAATTTAGCTCATAAATAACGAAGTCTCAAATAACTATTAAGTTGGTGATAGACCCACATGATACATAATATGTATGTATGTTAGGGTGCTTCTTATATGACCGAAAAAAAATATTTTTCGATTTTTTTATGGGGCAACCTGTCATTATGTTCTACCCTATAAGAATACTATATGGTATTTTTTTGGGATTTTAATATTTAATTTTAGGGGTCGCTACCATTCAATAAAGATCTAAGTAGTAAAAAATGATCATTTTCAACAAATTTATTATTTTAATGGTTTAAATTAGGAACAACAATTAGAAAATATAAGCTAAATAATAACTAATTTATTTCAATACTTTTTAAAAATAGATTTCTTAAAATTAAGATTACAATTTTTTTATTTTAGTGTACATTTTTTCGTATCAGGGTATTTTTTTCTATAATTTTTCACAACTAAAAATAAATACTGTTTCTGCTCCTCATTTGTGATATGCAACTTGTTGTATTCTTCCATCAGGGCAACGCCACGCTCAGCAATGTCATTGACAACTCTCATGGAACGCACGATGGCCCTACAGAATCTAAAGGAAATATCTGCTTCCCATTTTTCAATGTCAATGTTTAAAAAATCATGTGAAACTCCCATAATTTGGAAGAATCTTAGAGTATTTCTCGTAACAAAATCTTCTAAATTCTTTGAAGAAACAACTTCGGCATCAACTTCATTCTTTAGGGCATTAATCATTTTACGTTTAGTTTAGTTGCTAAGATTTTCATCAAAAAAGCAAAGGTGACAAGTTCCTCCGAAAGGTACCATAAGTGACCAAGAAAATTTTTCATCGCAGTTTTGAATAGCGGAGGGTTCAAAATTGCATACCTTTTTAAATCTTTAAGAAGTTGAAGATTGTTTCGAGGTGCATAAGTTGCTGAAGGTGATTCAAACCAGTATTTCACGTATACGGCAACTGTGAATAGGCAAACATCTAAAATTCCTCTCTCTTCTCTTTTTGTTAGCTTAAACTGTCCTGAATAAAAAAAGCTTTTAGGAATAAATCGACTTTGCCATCCATCGAATACGGTGTAGTTGGTTGATTTGATTCTGAGCGAAAGATATGATTTCAGCAGCAGTTATAATTTATTCGCATTTTATTTAAATCTCATTGGCAGCAATTTGAAAATTTGATTATTGAATACGATTCCAGGCATTTTAAAATCTTTTAAATATTAAAATATCTGGCAACCAATCGACTGAACGACTACAACTTCTAGAATTCCGGAAACAAGTTTTGGAACTGCGAGCAGCTGGACAATATTCTTTTCAGAGACCAAAATTGGAAGTCAATCAACAGTTTCATGGCCAACAATGTCTTCTATCATTTTTCCATCCCAATGAATCGTAAGTGGAACATCTGATGTAAAATCATTTTTAAGATTTTCAGCTTCTGTTGTTGACGACGAATTGAAGAAGAATTAACGTTTTATTGTGAAAAGTCACAGCCAAGAGTCTAAAGAGTTGTTGTTAAAACTACAGTCGATCGCTTATTTTGGCAACATCCAGACAAACTGCCAAATCATCGCTCAAAAGTTTCTTTCTTCCTCTTTTTGTAAGTGGTGATTCCTGATTTAAAGGGACTGGATAAAAAGTATGTATCATTTTCAGATAAACTTTCTTCGTCATCTTCACTAAAATATATACTTGAGACGGAATTAAAGCTTGTTTATCTCCAGTCTGTGGACTAATAATTTTATCTTTCCGTTCGCTCATAGCGCTCAATCTTGATTTTTTCTTATCAGCTTCTTCTTCCTTCTTTGATGGTGCCTTGTCTACATATCCAATCTTACCTGGTCGACCTTTTGTGCGTTGTGCAATCAAGAACTATTTGTTCTCTTGAATACAAATAATTTAAAGATCGTCAGCGTGGGCTATGTCAAAAAGTTGCTTTAGACTTTTTTGCCAAAGTTGTTCTTTTTGTTTCAAACAACCAGATCGTTTCGACTTATTTTCCTTATTTTTTTAAGTTTCTGCTTTTTCTTTAAAAAGAGTTTCTATTTTTTCTACGATATGATTTTTAGTTTCGTCGGTTATTCTACATTTTTCCCAAATACCTACCTACTTAAAATTGCCTTGGAAATAGAATGGAAGAATCTCTTATATTTAGCTGGAGATCATCTTTGCAATGGAAAAAAATATGACAGCACCTCTTTCCTGAAGATTTTAATATATCCTGGCAATCTAGGACGCAATTTAAAATTTTTGAGACAAAGTAAAATTTTCTTCATTTTCAAAACTTTGAGTTGTGGTAGCGACCCCTAAATCTTTTTGGAACATGACCAAATA